>WUAM01000254.1:4871539-4894040 GCA_024336885.1 Actenoides hombroni | reverse complement strand
CTGAAGACATTCAAGGTCAGGCTTAATGAGGCTCTGAGCAACCTGATCTAGTTGAGGATGTCCCTGCTTACTGCAGGCAGGTTGGACTAGATGACCTTTAAAGGTCCCATCCAACCCAAGGCATTCTATGATCTATGTTTACAACTCACTGTATACGTCTTTCTTGGCAAACACCATACAAGACATAGATTTAAAACACTACTTAGTGTCAGAAATATTTCAGACAACAAACGTACTGCTAATATGTAAATTTTAAAATATGCACATTATCTTTTACAGAGCAAGGAAATTGAACATAGTTGAATCAGGAGAAATAAAATACTCAAATATTTAACAGCACAGAAGTGGTAGGATGAACAACTATAAATACTGCCATGATGAAGCATACTCTGCATCTAGAAGCATAATCAGCTTTATAGTTCAAGCCTGAATAATTTTAAAATTAGTTAAAATAGAAGAGAAAACAGTGTAATTGCAATGCAGATGAAGGGACCAGTCAGCTCCTACTGTCTAACACAACACGGGATACAATGTATAGAAACAGCAAGTGGTTTGCTGTAGAGTAAATCAGGGTAATACAGACACTTTGGACATAAAAGGACTATCTTTATAGAAGTTGGGAGCGAAAAGAAAAACAAAACACTCCACACAAACACCAAAGCCTTAAAGTCTTGCATTGACCTGCAAGAAAATGTTAAGTGTTTTGACAACTAAAATTCAGCTAAAGTTGAACCTTCAGGATTTTTTTTGTTGGAATTTGGGGACTACACATGGTATTGCTGCCCCTGGCAAGGCTATTCTGTATTAAGCAAAGGTTTTTTTCCTGAAGAATTCTACTGGAAAAATCCTGCACTGCCAGAAGACCTAGAAGACCCCAGATACTCACCACAACCTACCTATGAGTCAGCTATTCAAACTGTTAGGGCTTATCCAAAACGTCTGCTTCTCCTGACACAGTGCTTTAGTCACATACTGTCTGCCCTTGTCCAGTCCACTGCCACGTGGTTTCCATTGTTTGAACAGGAACAGAGGAATTTCTTGAAGACAAATTATAATACCTAAGGATGTCATGGTTCAAAGGGCCTACATTGCATGTGTCACCACAGCCCGTGCAATACCTGATGTTCTGTACACCATAGACAAAAACTGTTAATCCCATTTCACACTGACAGTTTCCTCAGCACCATGGCTCCATCTGCACGCTTCTGTGTTCAGCAAGTCTGCATCCCCAAGAAGCCATGGAAGCTGGAATTCAAATGGAAGTGGTTTGTCAGAAAAGCTATACAGATGTTCTGCTACCTCATCCCTTGCTTCAGTGGCAATAACTACATTGCTGTGGGGGTTAAAGGTGTCAAGTAGATTTGAGACGTTCCACATTTTGTCTAAACTGAATTCCTTGCCCAGCATATAACCCAAACAACATCCCAGTAAAATAATTTTTAAGCTAAAGACAGTATCATAAACATAACAGATGCTCAGATCTGGTTTTAGTCTCAAATACACCAGTTACTAGTTTAACAAGAACACAGGCTTACTCATGCTAGAAAGGTCAGTCAAAAATTAGCCTACCCTGCTCCTGAGACAGCCAAGACTACACCAAATCCCCCTATTCACAGGCAGAGACAGGACCCAGCTAGCTATCTGCACAGATATCCAACAGAGCAGCTGTATTTCTTTCCAGAGTAAGAGCCTTCTGTACAACCAGCAGGCACCAGGATGTGAGTAGAAGCAGGACAAAGTCCATACAAAGCAGCAGTCTGAAAGCACCTGAGACCCAGTTCCTTTGACCAACCTGTTGCCACTCCCACGTTTTCTTCAGTTACCTCCGAAACAATCCCAAGTGTCAAGATAAACTTTCCAATCTAAATTCTCATGTTTGAATGCTTAGTACCTAGACATATTGATGAGAACTTCACAAATTCCTTCTGGAGGGTTCCAAATAGCTTCACAATTTTCTCTCCTTCAGACCCTGCTGCTACAATATAAAACTGTTCTTCCACAGAATGGCTACGGTCCAAATAGAGACCTCAGCACTTCCAATGGACAGCTCTGTCAAGGAAGTTTCTTGGGAGAGAGACCAATTCCAAGACCTCTTTTAATACAGGATCAAGAAGTGGAAGCATCATTACATAGCCTTAAAATGTAAAAAATGGTACATTTAACAGCTTTCTTATTACCACCACTGGGTTTTGTACTTACATCTTCACATTGCTTAGTTTGGGCCACAAAACTGAATTACTACACGAGGCAGAGAGGGAAGGTAAGCACTTGAACCACTCCTCATTTTCTAACTGTTCACCAGAAGAGAAGGCCACCTGCTGCTGCTGCAGCACCTCAGAAATATCAGAAATAGGCTTCAGCAGGCAGCAATAATCAATATTAGAGTACAGAGCAGAAAGCTTTAAAACTCAAAATTTATGATTAACTGCACCTACATGGATACTTCACAGCCTGCAATTGAGAACAGGGGGCAAGACTAACAGGCTGCCCAACAAGCAGGAGCTGGACAGATGAAGCTGTCTCAGGGTTACCATCCTATCTCCAAAGCTGTTAGCAGGCAAAAGTTTATCAACAGGCTGCTTCAGAATGAGCTGCAACATCTCTGTCCATCAGAAACAGACATTCCCCCTTGTGATTTCACTTGGCAAATAATAAAATCCAGTCTGCACTGCAAACAAAGAACTGCAGTTCCCTCCCCTTGCTTGCTCTTGCCCTGAGCACTTCAGCTACCAAGGCTGCTAGGCTTTTGGTGCTGTTTTGATCTCTCCAACACTTCCAACACATGTTGAATCTCACAGAAACTTTCTTGCAATTTCCCATTTCCAAGTATGCTTTCTCAGACAGACCGGGTCCCTAATTAGTCACCTCCTGCTGAAGGTTCACATATCCAATCTGTTCACCTCTACATCTGCAGAGCAAATTAATGCTCGATACAAACCAAACCAAGATAGCCTCAGCACTTTCAACGCACTACACTGCTGACTCAGTCCAAATGACTCCTTCAGAATTAGTCATACATACAAGGCTGTAAGGTGGAAACTGAAATCTCTGCCACTATGAACTCATTATGTCAACTGACTTGTGTATGCTTACATTTAAACTGGGACTTCACAAGAGATCTGTGGGCAGCGTTCAGCTTCGTAGACGCAGGATGCTTTTCTCCAAAATCCATGTTCTTTCCAAAGACAGGGTGGAATGGTATCGTAAAAACACTGTGAAACCTTAAGATCACAGAAAAGACAGCTACAACTATCCAGAATTTTGGTTTTTCAAAATGGAGGTAATGCAAGGTAGAACAGCCTTTTCCTACACCAGCTCCTGCCAAGCCCCTTCCTGCCCAAGTTTCCACTACCCAGGAGACGCAAACAATATTAGACATAGCACAGACCTGGCTCTGAGCTAATTAAAAAGGAATTCCCCTACAACGTGCTACATACTAAACACTGTAACAAAACTAAAAGCAGTCAAGTACTACTCTGATGAGAGCTATGTTTAGACTGCTTAGATTTTTTTGCACTTGTTTCATTTACATACGTTTCTTTGGACTTGTTTTTCCACTCCCTCTGCACAATCATGACTACTGCCATAAAAAGAACCCAATAACAACACAACCATTTATCTAACTGCAGTCTTTGTAACAACAGGGTGACAGTGTTCATCAGTGGCCCTATTTCACTGGAACTTGGAACATCAACAGTCCAGTTTGATGTGAAAAATCCAAAAGGTATTTATAAGGTCAACTGTAAACACACAAACTCCTGTATTTTAAACTACCCTAGACAGAAAAGGATAAAGATAATTGCCAGGTGTATTAAAAATATATGTATATATATTCCATTCTATCAATGTGATTTGTCCCTCACTGCTTATGGGAAAGCAGACAGGCTTTGACAATGACATTTGCTTTTAAGAGAATAATAAAAAACCCAACAACCTTTGAAAGATACAAAATTACTATAACTAAAACCATTTGAGCAGTGTATTTTCATAGACGTTTGCATCAGACTAACTACAACATACCTGCACCAAAGCTAGGCCTCTATTATCTGAACACTGAGGTTAATAGCTGCAGAGTCTGCTGCTGCAAAAATCACAGCACCATCATGGCTGGAAAGGACCTCTAGGATCATCAAGTCCAACCTTCAGCCCAACATCTCCCTAACCACCAGGCCATAGCCTCAAGTGCCACATCTACTTGTTTTTTGAACCCCTCCAGGGACGGTGACTCTAGCACCTCCCCGGGCAGCCTGTTCCACTGCCCAACCACTCTCAGTAAAGAATTTCTTTCTAATATCCAGTCTAACCCCCCCTGATGCAACTTGAGGCCATTTCCTCTTGTCCTATCAGTAATTTGGGAGAAGAGACCGACACTGTTCCACAAAAGATTTTCTCTTTGAAAACTGTAATTCCTATTCCCCCAGATAGGTCTGTCCTAACAAAGCAAGTCTTTTCTGACAATACTAAACGTTACTAAACAGTTACAACACAAACAAGGGACATGGATTGTATTGCACAGCTTCCTATCTGGCGTTTCCCATGCTGAGGGGGTTGACTTGTACGTACTGTACAAAAAATAATTCTATAGTTGTGATCTATAAACCCAACGTATTGTAAGTTGAACAAGCTGCTTCATATGGCATCATATGGATGCTAACATGGACTACTGGCAGGCTGGAAGATGTATCAAGTCTTTACAGTTTAAGAGAAGATACAGTTTCCAAGACTAGTTTAGAAGATGTCACTTCTTTGAAAGCTTTATTACCTGAAAATTATTTACTTGGAAATAATTCCTCCTCATGAAGACACCTGTCTCAACACAGCTTTTAGGTCCCTGTTTCATAACTCTGAAGTACAAAAAACTTAAGACACCAAGGGATACAACAAAGCAAGTGCTTTTCTCTGAAGCATCTGTATCATCCTGTCTGAAACTTCTTAAGCAATTAAGCTCAAGGCAGACAACTGACTCCAGAACTTGAAGCCCAGATGGTTAAGGTACACACCAGTTAGGCAACTGAAAGCAGAATCTTATGACAGGAATGAAGTGGTGCTGCCCAGTGTATTAGCCCCATGTGTCCTGGTAAAGAATTAAAAAGTAGATGAACACTACATAAATATAGAGCATTACCAACATATTTCTTCCAAAAGTGTAGACCACTACAGATCCAAACTCCAGGAGAGTTACAATTACAACTGAATTTAACTTTAATTTATATAGCTTAATAATAATTTTAACCTTCATTTTAGGCACTGTCACCAAGTCTTGCACTGAACACTCATATACTATATTGTTATGGTAGGATCCTTGCCAGCAATGCCCAGATGGGCTGCAAAAGCAAGCAACGTGTCTCTTCATGTTATTTCACCCAAATAACTCTCCAAAACCACTTCTCTTTTACAACTTCACCTCACTGCTACCATAATGCTTCGATTTTTAGCTAATGCAGCACAAGAACATACTCCTCTAATGCCTTTAGACCAGAGTTACTGAAAAGACCTAACAACAACTATTGCTCCATTTGCAGCTCCCTTACTGAATACAATCAGAAATGCTCTATGGGTTACATTTTTTAAAGCACAACACTCCAAAGGCGACACCTGAAGCTCAGTCCTTCCAACTACTGCTAGTAACTCCAGAAGGTTCTTTCTAGCCAAAGCTCCACAGCTGCAATACCCAAATGAGACCCTCAAGTAATCCAATGGGGTAAATTCCCTTCTTAAGAGAAGAGGAAACAGGAAGACAGGAGACTAGACAATACATATTATCTGCTTGACAGTCAGGATCAAAGAAAACCACACTTAATGCCCACAACCTACAAAGCACAATAGCCTCATATCGCCCCTCACGGGTAACAACTTTTAAAAGTAGCTGCAATGCCACTCAAGTCTCCTGGTAAGCCTTCTTCCCTCGTTAATTTTCCTCTGCACCACTTTTTTCAGGTCGAGTGGCATACTTGTCATGAAGAGATCAGTTGGGTCCTCATGGTTAGCTTATACAATACCATCAGTGCTACTCCGACAGTGAATACAAGACACAAGACAGATGAAACCAAGACTCCTCACCCAATCAAACTTTTTTCCCTAGATGCAGCAGCAGGAATCAGGTAGGAACACTGAAGAAAACAAAAATCATGGCATGTATTCCAACACGAATCAGCAGGGGGGGATGACACGGACACGACACAAAACAAACTCTAAAAAGAATAACCCACCACTCACACAACAACTCTGGGCTATTATCTGCAGTCTCCAAGTTAGACTATCACCAGTAATACCTTTACTAGATACTGGGGTAATGTGGGCATGTGGCTAGATACAAATAACCTCTGTGCTTCCACTACTCAGGAAGAATTAAAACCAAACAGTGCAATAGCCACAGTTGCTTACAAAAAAAAAAGTGAAACTAAACTGATCAAAAAGGCAACTTAATTCAGCTTGGTTTCCCCAGTAACACAGGCAACCTCTCTTATCTCTGATGAATGTGTCCAAAGATGTGATAAAGTGCACAGCACCATGACCCTTGATCTCTGCTTGACAGAAGTCATCATTCAAGGCTCACGATATTCTGTTAGCCTACTGTGTCTGCCTGACTGTTCAAAACCCAAGGAGGACAGCCAGGCTAACAGCTACACTTGCTGTCTCCTAGAGCACACACTGATGACTCCCAGACCCTCAAACTGTAAACCTGACACTCAATTAGAAAATGGCTATTCAGATGAGATTGCAGATGAAAGACTTCCTAATGCTTTGACACCCAAGCCAGAGATCACACACCCATGTATGGCTGAAAAAACACCACTATTTATCAGCATATGACCTATCACAGACAACTTGTATTACAGAAAGAGAACAGGGACAACTTAAGTCCATCATGATTCTCAAACAAGGAAAGGGGGTTTATTTTTAAAATGTACATCTCTAAACACCGTCAATACATCAATAAGAAGCATGCTCTCAGTTCCCATCATCTAGACCAACCATGGGGATCTAAATTCAAGGAGAGTTTTCACTGATGGGTATGTGCATTCCAAAGGCCACAAAATCCTCAGTAAAGGGCTCCAGAACAGCAGCTGCCTCCACAGCTCCCACCAGACTCCTCAGCTCCTTGAGCTGCGCATCACCCTTTTCACATTGGCTGCACGGGCTCCTAGCACACAGGCACTACAGTAGGGAATTGTACAAGCCAGAAGAAAACCATTCCTGAAACACAACAGGCCTGGAAGCAAGTGAGATCTGTGCAGAGAAAGCAACCTGTTTCAAGCGGTTATTTAGGAGGTTTTTGGTGGGGTGGTTTAAGGGGATTTTTTTTTTCCTCTTTTCTTTTTTTTGAGGCCTGTGGAGACTAGAAGGTAACAGGACTGCCAGTGGCATTTAGCTAAAAGTGATAACCACAGGCATTAAAACCATCTTCAGTGCCCCTCTTAAACCAGAATGCTTTTTAGAGCAACAGGCACAACTTCTCTCAAGGTTTGAAAAGCAAGTAGTTCGACTACAACACGGCCAATCTCCCTCTCTGTTGTAGGGCATCTTTAGTGTAAAGTACTGCATTTACACTATTGCATAGTTTAAATTTGACATTGTTGCAAAATTTTATTTTATTTCTAATTCAGTTTCAGTCCTATAGACTGCAGTCTTCACTAGTCAGGAACTACAATCTTGCTTTACATTAGTTTTCCACAGAGAGGCTATTTTAAGCTAATGACCATGCCTGTTCTCCCATTAAAGTGCTTTTTCAATCATGTACTTAGCACTGAAGTTTTTTTTTATGGCACTTTGTTTCGCATTATGCTCAGCAGCCCATGCAACACATTGCATTTTGCAACCAAATAGCCAATGGCCATTGGCAGACTTCCACGCCGACTTTCTCAGTATTATCGGAATAAATCAAGGCTTATTTGCACATGGATGGCATCAAAAACCCTCTGCAACCTGCAAAGTCACGTTAACCCCCTTAATTATCAGTGTCAAGTAGATTTATTATGAATCTCATTCCATTTGATTGATTGTTGGCTAGGATCACATCACGTGTCTTAGTTTTGGTTTGTTTGGGTTTTTTTTAATAGAAATCCATATTGAAACACAAACCAAGAATTATCAACTGCTCAAAAGACCACTAGGTAACAGTCTGGATAAATGTTCTTGCTTAATCAAACTACAAAAGGAAAGAAGACAATTAGAAGATTTCAGACTAATCCTTTTGGCTACTTTAGGAACAGCATCAGTGGTTGAAACATTACCATCAGTATAAGAGGACTTCTGTAATACTCTAGAAGTCTTTTTCACCTGAAAAAGGAATTTCCACTTAAGTGGTTCAGCTTCCTTTCTCCTTCTTTCAGTGAGCCATAGACTGTTTATACCAGTTTCATAGTACAGCTTTATTTCAAGTTGAGAGTAATGCTTACGGCCCTCTAAACCAGCAATTTCATCACCAGCTTGTGATCTCAGTGACTCCCGATAAACTCGCAGCTGTTGGACTGAGTATTTATACATGAGACAACTGACGTATTTCCATCTGGTCTTCATGACAAGAGGATGACTATATAGAATGGCAAATCACTACCGTTTCCAAACACAACTCAGGGAAGAGGAAAGGGAAACTGCTGAGCTGGACTGCCCTTGACCCAGGACAAACTGACAACTCAGCTGTCACTTACATTTCGGTCATTTGAGAAGCAGCAGAAAGTATACCTGAAATGAGACACCCTATTCAGCTGAAGCTCAATCTAGTCCATGGATTTTCCCTTCCTGGAAAGAGATTTGGCTGCAGAAGGGGGAAGGGAGAAGGCAGGAATGACTATAAGGCAAATTCCCAAGAGAACCGTAAGCACATTTCCATGGGTAAGATTGATTTACCAGCTGGAAAACCTAAGTCTAAAAGCAGGCAGCTCCAGGAGTCAAAATTAGATGCAAGTTTTAACCATGCTCGTTCTTCTTCTACAGAAGGTAGCTGAACACAAACACAAAATCTGCTCCATTCCAGAGGGCAAAGAGGAGGCAGGGAAATCGTTGTTTTGCCAGATGGCTTATACAGGGACCACAGGAGGATTCAGGAAGGCCAAAGTTAAAAAATAAAACAAAACCAAGAACCCTACATTGGCAATGACTGATACAGTGTTCTGTTGGGGGAGGGTGGAATGAAAATACTTCCTCAACAGGTAAGAAGCAAGAACAATTACCATTCCCCTACAGGAAGAAGAAAAACAAAAGACACCATTTCCCTGCATATTATTCCCAGAGAAGATAAGGACAGAAGTCAAAGGGAAAGTGGAAATAGTATTCTACATGAACCAACTCATTCTTTCCATTCTGAATTCCAGTGCCAACTTCCTCAGATTTCATGCTCCTCTTAAGTGACAAAATGTACTTAAAACACCACTATGCTTACAGCCTGCTGCCTTGAATTGCATTCATCCACACCAACTGGGTTAACATGCTGATCAGCTGGGTCATTACCTGGTATGTATTTATCAGTGATTTTACATAAAGCAGTTGCACTCCTTCAAATTTTACAAGTTCATCCAAACCATGTCGTTTGTTGCAAAAAAGTTCTTGAGATCAGGAGCTGAGCAACATAGTCCTGGATGTGATACAACAGTAAAACCACACAACACAAGCATACTTTAGAAATTACTGTTATCTTACAAGTTGCCACATTAGAAGCCCAAACTGTTTTCTGACAGAGGTCAAGCCACTGAAGAGCTGTAGTGAAGCCAACCTTCAGTTAAACAATTCAGAACACCTACCAGCAATTTGCAGTAATAGTTAAATAACAGAGGTCACCATAAAAAGAATTTGGGAAATGATTTTGCCGCTGTTGAAAATACTGCTGCTCCAGCACAGCTGATCCTGGCTTACTTCTTTGGTTAGCCCAACAATCTAAAGCTTCTTAAGCTCTCTTCACAAAACTAAACCATTTCTTTGCTTCACCATTTTGTATAATTACTGTTTGCAGTGGTGTTCGTGTTCATATGTGGGGGAGAAAAACCCAAACAACCCTACCAGAGTTCTTGCAGATTCTTCTGAATCAGTTTCAATTTGAACCTGCAATCCACAACCCTATCACTTCGCTGGTTTGGAATGTATGGATGCTTTCTCCCAGATGCCAGGGAATAATGGGAACTTATACTAGGGGTTTATCAGGCAGCAACCATTTCTAGCACAGGTACATTAGGAGTTTTCTGAACATCTCTACATTTGAGATAGCAATACTCTGCAAAGTTTCTCTCACTCTTGTTCAGCTCAACACTTCAGGACTCTTCCTCTATATATATCTTCAGAAGCAGACCCAGAAAAGCTGGAACAGCTAGCCATCTACCATTAACTGGGTCATGGATGCTGGCTTGGGATAGATGTCTCTCTGGTTCCAAAAAAAAACCCTCTTTCAAACCCCTAAATTACGGTCACAAAGTTTTACCTCAGAGATGAAATGTGCAGGTTCATAATCCATTATGAACTACTAAAAAACCCACAATGAATAGCAACAAAACGTTTGTCACTACCAGCATGCAGCTTAAAGGCTGAATACGTGCATAAAATGCACACAGAAGTTATAAAAACATTTAATCCACAAGTCAGTAAAAAAACGGAGGAACTGAGATGTCAACAGTAGGTGGCTTATTCAGAAAGATATTACTAAGCTAAGAATATAAACTGAGGTATTTTGGCAAGAAGCAGTGATGAAATCCACAAACTTTAGTACAAATATTATACTAATGATACTTTCATGAACTAGCCATTCATAGCAATAGGAACGTTCAGAATCATTTCATTGTTTTAAACTTGCCTGGTCCTAAAACTTTAAAATTCATGTCATGTACATCCTAAGAAATAAGTTTTTCTCCTATTCCTCACCTTAGTCTTGTGAATGCCTTTTCAACTCCGAATGTTCCTCGAAAGAAACCACTTAAGTCAACAGTAATGACAGATTTAAGTCTCTAACATCAATAAATCAAACTTCAGTCTGCTTAGTTCTCAAATGTAGACGAATCGCAGAGAAATAAGCTTTCAGACTGGACGGGAGGAACAAAAACCATGGGTTTGGAACCCTAGCCCAAAGGGCCAGAAACAACTGATTGTTTTTCCTATCTGAAGTAAGAGCCCTCATATACACTCAGCCATGTTCAGTTGCTCTGATATGCTCTGATTCGTGCTGTACTTCTGTTGTAGCACTTTTTTTACCCTCCCCGTACATAGTTCCACACCAAGCCCTATATCCCACTTGATGCATCTATGCAAACACCTTGAAAACTCCAGGGACACCAACCATAGAAAAAAAACCCAGCTGTATTAGTCTAACTGGACTGTAACAGCTTTTGCTTTACGGACATAGGACCTGAATAAATCAGCAAACTTATTTGAACAAAACTGTTTTCATTACTAACTTCCAGATAGAAGGGATAAATTAAACTAGAGGACCATTTTTAAATATTTCCATTACAATCCAAAGCAACTGGAAAGATTTCTTCTCCTATACAGACAGAAAAAATGCAATTTAACAAGAGAACATTAACTACTTGTATTTGTTCTGTACGTGAAACTTACTTCAAGCACAAATACAACTCAAACTAGAATTCTCTGGCATCTTTTTACTCTATGCAAACACAAGATGATTACATCTTGAGAGGCCGAAATTCCTTGTTCTTCCTCCTCAGATTTCTCAATTATTTGTTGTTGTTGTTGTTGTTGCCACAAACACTAAAAAGCACTGAACATTGAGGCAGGTAGGCTACAAAACCAAAAGGGAGTTCATAGGAAACACATGTACTTTTTCATAGAGGAAACCTGAATGTTACAGACAGTTTTCTTCCTTTTTTTTTATGACAGCTCTTCAGGTATAGACCACACACAATCTATTAATGTACTACAGCATTTAAGTCTTCAGCAGCAACCCTGAGCCTCTTGGTTGGTTTGGAGGGTTTTTTAATCATTATTATTCCTCCGGGTAAATACTGAACCTCTCAAGATACATTCACACTTATATAATGAAATCAGCAAAAGGAATTCTACCATCACCTGAACTGGCTCATTTGCTACCAAGGGGTGTGGGGGGATCATATTTAAGTGCCTTGTGTATTCCTACCCCCCCCACCATAGGTACAAAAAACCTGAAATGCATTCTGCTTTTGGACTGCTCGTCTGCAGAAAAAAAGCTCAAGCTGTATGTAAAGGAAATAGAGAAAACCACAGGAAAAAAACACATTCTAAAACTAAACTTAGTCTTATTTTTGCATCAGACATTTCTGCAGTTTCTCCATTTCCAGCACACTATTCCTGGCAAACCTAACACCACCACACTCCAAATCATGCAAATAAAAAACATGCCCTCAAAGGCCATCTACATACTGTCAGTCTCTACTCATCTACATCCAGAGAGGGCAATATAAGGAAAAAAAAAAGTCAATCACGTTTCAGACAGTATTTCTCACTGTAGGATACTTGTCTGAATGGTTTCCTTCTCAAGAACTCTCCAATTCAGTTTAACTTATATTTTTTCTTTAGTGAAGACTCAAAGGCTCCAAGTCCACTTCAGCTATAGCAAAACACACCACATTAAGTTAGCATCTTCCATTTTTATACAGATACACAACTTATATTTCCCAACTGAAAGCATACTGTAAGCAGCTGAAGAGACACAAATCAAAAACAGTTTTATGTTGGAAAACACCCCTAAGAATAAAAGCCTCATTTAAAAGAGGCAGACTTGAAAACAGACTTGGTAATATTTTGCAACATTTAGGCAAAACCCGGTAACAGTTCAGAAATTGCCATTAACAGATGCATATTATATAAGTGTACACAGATTTGCAGATCCTTAAGATAATCAGCCTGGATTGCTGAAGCTTTTAATAGCAATATTTGTGGGTTATTGTTTGTGTATCATTAGTCTTTGCCAGCATAGAAGCAGGCAAAACACATTCAGACTGGGGTCAAACTTGTCGGCAACAGTCAAAGCAGAAACAAGTCACAGGGTTACTCTAAGAGAGGAAAACGTCCAAGTAAAACTGGGTAACATCATCAGCTGGATAGTCTTAAACTATCATAAGACTGTATTAACTGGCCAAAACCAGATAAAATGCATAAAATTGTTGGTATCAGCTTTGTGCTATCTTGTTTGGCTCAGCATCCCTACACAGTTTGAGTTGCCACAATTGCATACAAAGAGATCAGTACTCCTTTTCAAGTGTTTCTAGACGGTGGTAAACTCCCAATCACTCAAAGGAGTTTTTCCATTTGTAGCTTTTTGCTTTAGGCTGCTAGCCCCAAATCTGCTATCAGAACCCACGATCTTCAATTGCTGACACAATGACATTAGAAATGACTGAAACCATTCAGATGGAAAAGAAGATACAAAACTGCTAAACCAAAACAACAAAGTTTCTCTCTCATATAAGGGGTCTAATAAAGCTTATTTTCCACACGATCTGCTATCCTAAAGCAGAAAAGTAGCAGTTCAGTGAATAGCTATTGAAAGTTTCTATGACTGCTTATTAACAGAGGTTATGATAAGATCAGAACCGTTATGGACTATGGCTCCAAACATACCTTATGACGTGGATATTACCAGAGCTGCCAAAGCTGTCTGTTTTAAATCTTTCTGGTAACATACTAGGAAGAGCCCTGGTAATCACTTGCAAAATTAGAAGACTTAAAAGCATCACAGCGACTCTGTCCTGAGAACAGGTACTCCAGAGAACTGCTGCTCAGACTACTGCCAACAGATAAACCAGAAGACTTTAGAATCATGTTCTCTGGCAGACTGAGTATGAGGAGAGGTGGCATCCCCTCCATTAAAACACACAGCCCTGAGGAAAGCATTTGTTCGAGTGTCATTGACATATCACTTAAAAACTCACAGGTATTTTAGTTACAAGGTAGATGGTCATCACTTATAAACACACTTTGTGGAGGATTTCTAGATTTTAAGTGTGTAGGTAGCATTCCCAAAGATTCTGCTTGGACTTAAAACGATAAATCCAAACTTACCAGGTCTGCCTCTAAGTGATTTGGAATGAGTTATCCTTGTAACAACTGCTTTCTACTTTAGATAGATATTAATACTTCTATAGCTTCTGGAAAACAAAAAATAGTACCAATACAAGTCCACTTTTTGGCAGGTTGCAGTTTCCTTTGCTGAAAGATAAACTGAAAGCACGTTAAGTTGTTTCTGATCCAGGTAAAGCGATACACACTGCTGCTTGGAATTACCCAGGCAAATCTGGAAGTGCTTTAGAATAACCTGGATATGTGCAATGTACCTGTCATCACCAGGTGAAAACAGCTAGAATGAAGCCTGCATGTATGTGTGAGAATGGACTTGAATACTCTGCAAGTTGTGGACAAGAAGTAAGCAAGCTGCCTCTCCCAAAGATGACCTCAAGTGAGCCACAGATTCAGTCCCAGCCATCTCTTCACTTCCCTTGGCTTTCCCAAACGGAATCATGAGGGCAACCAAAACCACACATTGAGAAGTACTGGTATGACAATTGCTAAATAAGCTAAGGATGTTGGAAATGAGGTAGAATAAAGGATATCTGTAATATCTTGACCAGAGACATTCTAACACTGTTTAAAGTTGAGTATACAGACCAAATGATTCTCAAAATCAGCAAGATAGTCCTAGGGACTTTAAGCAGCTTCCATAAAACTACTTATGAAGCCAGTATAAAGTCTCTCATTTATTAGGACAACAATTTTAACATCATATTTGAAAAGATTTTCAGGTGGCTCATGTTAGATAAAAGCCTTCACCTACTCCAAGAAGTTGATTTTCAAACAGCACTACAAACCCTGCTATTTAGAATAGGAAGTTTCAAGTATACTGGAGAACTGTATTTCCAGACACGGTGTACACACATCATGATCAAGTTAACACCATGGAATCATTATCTTAAGTTTTAAGAGTCAAAACCAGTAACTTTATACCATACCAAAAACTTAAAAAAAAATAAAAACAACCCTAAGAAACCAACCCTACACACTCTGCCAAAAGGTCTTCTGCCCAGCTGCAGAAGCACTGGAAACCTGCATATTTATTGTCCTTATAAACCAAATGTTACAGAGAGTATGCAGAATGACAACCTTGAAAATGTCAACTTAGAGATTCAAACAGAAAAACACTCAACTTTTATTTCAACTCAGTGATGACTTAGAAGAAGCAATTAGTGATCACAAAGGAAAAAAGGTTGCTCATCTTTACAGGAAGTGAGAATTTCTGAAGAGATGCATGACAGGAAGCACCGAGGCTGCCACTGCTTAGCACAAGCTCTGTCACACACAGTATGGAGAATCTGGGTGACAGTTGGAGCTGTGCTGGTTAACAAGCTGCTGGTACGAAATAAAAACAAAACAAATTAAAAAAGGACAAAAGAAAAATAAGATGTGGCCCCAAGGGATGTTGCTAAAGGTACTGAATTGACACTGCACCAGGTACTGCATCCATGGAGACTACCACAGATCTATTACTGCTTGTTTTATTTATTACTCTGCTAGATAGCTCTCAAAGGACTCTATGCAGGATGTCTCCAGGGAGTTTTATCAGGTGAGGTTTCTTTTCCCTTTCAAAGACAGATTATAGTCCTGATACTTTTTGTTGGCCCTCAAAAGTTCAGCTCTGAAGATAAGTATTTTTATTTTAAATCACAACAGCTCAAAACAAATCTCATTGAAGAGATTTAATTCTGCAGCTCCCAAATCCACCCAAACTGACAACTAAGAACCTGTTTATTTCCATACGAATTGCTGCATTTTCAGAATGTACTTACCCAATTATATTTACTGCCTCGCAACCAGCCAATTACAAATTGAACCACAGCCAGCTGTGGTTCAAGATTTATTCAAAGATACCCCTTTTGTGATATCCCTTTGAGGTAAGATTATTTTTTTAAGCAGAGGTCTCCTAACAGCTGCAGCTCCAGAATGTACTCTAAAGCTCCCTTCTCTCTTTCAGGGTCACCTTTGTAAACTCTTGAGTTATCCTGACCACTGTTTATATTTCTGCAGGTAATTAGTCTGGCTCCTCTCCCATGTCATTTATCAAGTTGTCAATTGTATCAGTTACAGCACAACCACTCAGGAACATGGCTGCTTTTTGCTCTTCCACCAAAGGAGAAATTTTCACATCAGAGATTTAAAGCGAGTAAGTAACAGCAACTTGTTCTACCCTACAAGAAACAACAGAAAATTTAGACTTTACTGCATAAAATTCCCTTTTTTTTTTTTTTTCCATTTGCACTCTTTAAAACACTTGGAAATCCAGTGCAACTATAAATCAATTATAGAAGTGGGTTTAGAGCTTCTTGCTTTCGGTATTTTGGAATATGTCAAACTGAGAAAAAGAGATAAGGACCAAATGATGTCCACAGTGATTGTCACATACTTTTATTAATCTACATTTGTGACAACTATACATCTGAGCCAGAAGTAATCATGAATACAAGGCACACTGCTGCTGTTACAGTGGCTATAGCCACATGTAGTTAATGCTCACAGATAAGGAGAGTATTTTAAACAGGGATGTGAAGTACCAGGTAGGCATGTGAGTCACCATACTGCATTAGGCTTGAGCTTGATTTTTCCAGAAAAGCTTTATAAAACATATTTTTAAATATTCCTAATTAAGCCACAGGTAGAGCTTTCAGAGAATATCTATTTGAGGATGTTGACTATTCCTCCAGAACTAGCCAAGCAATCATTTTCCAACAGCGCTTGACAGAGGAATTCCATGTCCACACTCCTCAGCTTCCTCCCACTGCACAAAGGTTTTGATCTGGCTTTCCATTTTGCTTTAACACAGCTATGTGTGTTAGAGGCAGCGTCTTCACAGACAGGCCTCTTAGTGAGCAATATGTAAGTAGCTTGAGAAAAAAAAAAAAAGACTACAGGATGCCACGGATATATGATACAAGACCTTTTTTGGTTGTCAGACTCGAACATGCAGCTTCTGAGAACTTCCCAGCTCAGTCCAGAAAGCAAAGAGATTTTTTTTTTTTTTTAGAATTACACTTTGACTTCTGTAAGCTGATATTTATCACAGTGAGCCTGCTGTGGAGTTTATACTCCACAGCATAGAAACTACATTCCATTGTAGTCTGCTGACCTAAAAATCAGTATTAAATACAGCTCTAGGTCTGCAGGATAGAGAAAGGTATTGTTAAATCTGAAGTGTCACTAAAGGTGAAGATATACATCATATCCATGCAACTTCCTGTAGTGTGAGTTTTAAGTTAGAGTTACAATCAGGAAATTTCTGACAGAGGGAAATACTATTTAGCACCCCACTACTTCCTGCCATAAAGTGATGACCAGCTGCATTATCATTTTCACCAGAGCACACTATAGTACCTCATGGCTCACATTCAGTTATGGCATTGTTTGTTCTCAATTGTTTTTTCATTGCAGCTGCCTACATAAAGAAAAAGCCATTTGCCAGTTGGAGTATTTCTACAATATACTGGGCCCACTGTTAATAATCTGCAACAAAATTGCATGCATATAACCTACACTAATTCATCACTCAGATGATTTATTGCTAAAGGTAACCGAATTTACATTTGGATTCCCCTCCAGGAAGTAATGAGTACAACATTCTCTTCTTGAGCTACTTTCACCTCTTGAACACATTTCTTACTACCAGAAGCTCTACCTTGCTTAGAGACAGCCCTCAACCTCCTTTTCCCCTTCAGCAGCTCACATGTTAAGCAAAATAACCTCACACTGCATTGAAGCCATAGTAAGAATTGCAAAGTGAGGTATCAGCAAGAGGACACACTGGTGAACTCTAACTGCTGACTGACCAACCCACCCTTTCTGCCAAAGAAACACAAAGGACAGGAGTGATAAAGCACATACCAGACAAGTGGTGCTGTTCTCCAGGGCATGCACTATACCAGCAATGCATTTTCAACTAATGTTAAAGAGCTTTCTGCATCTCTAACATATTTCTAAATGGCACTTCATTCGAGAGGACACTGTCCAACTGAAAGGAGGTAAGTCTTCAAATGCCTTACAAATACACAGTTCAAAAAGAGAGCCCAATTTACCTCCGTATCCTCAAGCAGACTTTCATATTTGACCAGTTAGCAATCTGAATGACATAAACCTTGTAACTGGAATGACTGCTCTGGGTTAGCAGTCCAGCAAGTGACTGCACCTCCCTGCATTGTTCTGTAAACCAGAAGTTGTGACAGTATTGATTTAAAACCAACTCAAACCGAAACAGTGACTCTGAGGATGACATAGTACCCCTAAGATTGGGCTTTTACAGTTAACTAGGTGACTCTTTCGAGGTCCCTTCCAACCCTTAACATCCTGTGATTCTCGCTACCTTTGGCATAATAGCATTACATTGCATAGATAAACCTAATGCAAGAGGAAAAGGCATCACATTTTATCCACAATGTTACCCGAACCGTACAGAGCTGACGGAAGTGTAATTTTAAAAGACTAACTAGTAACACAATTGTACAGGAAGAGTTATTTTAAATTAAAATAGAAAACAGCAGCGGTAACCACTTCTGCCAATTTCTACCTACGTACAGACCATTAAAGCAACAACCTTAACTACTCCTACACTCAATTTATGAGATGTGCTAATGACAACAGTAGGAGGCACACTTGACTCGGAATAACTGGAGTTGAGATGAATCTATACGAGGGGAATAAAAGTCTTTGACAGCTAACATTACACTAACAATTTCCTTGCAGTAACTGAAGCTGAGCACTGGCCCCAAGCAGCTGCTGCTGAGCTCCTCACAGCTCACCATGCTCACGGCAGGGCAGATATTTCACATTTAAACACCTGCATCCAATATTTAAACCAGGCTCAGTTACAATTTGCTCCATACAGACACGCCACTAAGTAAACCAGCATAGTCCATCAGTCACACCTTCGTTAGGATTTTGTTACACATCTATAAGCAACCCTGAAATACTCAATCCCTTCAAATCAGATCTTCCCTTCTTTCACAGCTCAGGAAACACTAGTGTCTCAATTGGGACCTCCCCTGCTGGAGATACTAAGAATACCATTAGGTAGCCCATAGAGTTTCAGCTCTTTCTCCTTTTATTTCCTCCACAGATCAGTAACATCAAGTATTAAGGGGCATTGCAAGGCAGTTTGAGAGCCTTCTCTCAAGGATACAGAGCAATGTTCTCCATGGTATCATGAGCAACTTGGGAACCCAAGCTACATGTGATAAACAGCCTCTAAACCCCTCTAGAAAAGAAGCATATTGATATTCTCAGATTTTATGTATGTGCACTGTAGTGATAAAGTGTCAAAGTTAGGTATAGTTGCATCATTCAGCAATAAAAAGCCATTCTGTCAGAAGCCATCACAAAGCCTTCTGTGTTGTACTTGATCCACAAGATTCCTGCTACAGAATGTGCTCCAACACTGAAATGCTGTAGTTTAACTGAGCTGAAACCAACTGGTATCTTGCTTCCTTCCAAACAGGCATTTTAAAAAAACTGAAACATTCCAGGTATGCTAGGAAAGCCTTAGAAGAATATACACCCCAAGACTCTGCAAAAGTACAAACTGTTCTCTCCCCATTCTGTCACAGATCTTGCAGTAAAGAACTGTAATGCACATTTATCAACTTCAGACAAGCCATGAGAGGAATAACTTAGTCTGCATAATCATGCTAAGCAGCCTCATTCCAGCAGCACCTACAGTAGCACTGTTCAGAAGACTCTAGACAGGTAGGACACATAGGATGCCTAATCTTGCAAGCACGTACACAGAGGAGAAAGGCTCTGCTATTGCTAAGGAACATTATTTCAAGGCAATCCAAAGTGACCATCAGTTAGTTACGGTTAGCGCAATATAGCACGAAAGAAAATCATCCTCATTTCCCTAAAAAAGCAATTATGCTTTGAAGGTTCACCAATTCTGAAACCATGGCATTCTGGAAAACCAATGACATCGAAGTTTCAGTCCATCTTTGTGAATCCAGATCATATTTTGATACAAATCGTGCATAATAAATACCACTAACCTGTCAACAATTATCTTTTCCTAGAAAAAACAGAGGATGTACCTAGTATGGTGATAAATACCAAGTTCCTCCTTTTATTTCTCGACATAAACAAGCAGGGCTTAATCTTAAAATACTCTGCCAGCTGTAGAGTCTAGCTCCTTTAGCAAATACTTAACAGCTATACAATTTATATCGTTTCAAATTTGTCATTTTGTGGAGTCTCCTTACAAGAAGAAAACTACAGCCTTCAGAATAATTTAATCCACAAGACACTCCTGTAAGGTAGTTAACCTCCAACAAAAACATCAACTATTTCCCACTTGGAAACAGTTTCATTCATGCTTTTTGCAACCTGTCATTTTAAATACTATTCACGGAATTCTACAGTCAATTGAAAGCTCAGCAACGTGCCCTTTATAAATTCCTTACTAATTTACTTCAAAGAAGGTACCTCTTTAGACAGTTTATCCACATGGTACTGATGATGAGGAAGACACTGCAGTACAGGAAATGTTAGAGAAAAGTGAATGATGCCAATCTGACATTAGTTTCTCATCAGTAAGGAAAAGTGTGAAGATTAAAACAGATTTCAGGGGTTAAAGTCGAGGAACTCCAAAATTGACAAAACTAAAATTTCAATTAAAAGTAATGTAATTTTGGTGAATTATTAGTCTCCTCTCAGTTGAAATCGCACATGAAAAGCTTCAGCAGAGACCAGCAATGGATCATTTCACTCTTTTAATTTAAAATTGATGCTTAAAAAGACTGCTACAGCAAATATATAGCTAGAACAGAGGAACAGGGCATGCTTAAGGGTCACAAAGAACAAGTTTACTTCCACCATCAGTAAGCACAGAATAATGGCAGTAAAATAATGAACCAAGATACTGGTAGAATGCTTGAGCAATCATCCAAAAGCAAATATGAACACATCAAGAAAACTCCTAATAAATTCTCTCAGTTTAACCGGAAAAGATATAAAATTGCTTTTGAGGGGAATAAAGTTTTGGTGCAGTTACTGTAATCAGTCATTTGTGACCTGCTTAAAAACCCCACAAAGACTTCTGGGATTTTGACCCAGTGCTCTTTTGTCTTTCCTAAATTGGATGGGAACACACACAATAATGAAGCCATACTACATCAACTCCTCTATGAATTTCACCAAAACCCAACACTAAAAAAAAAACAAGCACTATCCTTTTAATTTAATGCTGAGGCTTTGAAAACCAGTACACCAGGTATTTGTTGCTGGTACTGCAAGCTCCTTCCGCTGCTTTTAAGGTTGTTGCACAGCAACCTGAGTGTCAGTTATACAAGCTCTGACTCGTGTGGAACTAAGGGTGTTCTTGCCATCATCAGACTGGACTTCTACAGAACTCTGCTCAGGCTAGAAACTTGGTACAAAAGCAGTGTCTTTGTCCAGTTTAATCCACCAGTCATTTAGAAAGATTTATGTTTTTTTAAAGGTTCAGAAAGGAGACTGTTACTTTCTTCCTTTCCTTGAACTTCTACCAAGTATGAACCCTAGAACTTACATGAAAAAAACAGCTTTGCACAACTAAACGTGATGCACTCACTACCTGCCTTGGTGTATACTCTAGAGTGATGTCCTGCAAGAAGCCACTGCCATCAACATAGATGTCTGTGAAATTAACATTCTGGTATTTTATTTTTTTTAAGAAAAACACCTAAACAAATCTTGACAAGTTAAAGCTTGTTCAAGTCCACATTCACTTACATATTTTACCTCAGCCTCCCCGAAGCTGCATACGAGTATTCTTACAATCCTCCAAGCTACCTTTGAGGCATAAAATGCAAAATGCTCCAAGAGAGAGAACTACAGTTCTAACGAAAAAGCTAAAAAAAAAAAGAAAAGTCTTCAGAGAGCAGAGTATTTAAAAGAATTAAAAGGCAAACTGACTCCAAGGAAAGGCTGCACCTTTCTTCCAAAGTACCACCTCGGGTAAGACCTGCAATTCCCTGTCTGAATAAACCAGACCTCGAGCTGACTGATTTTTACCTCCTTCAAGCACACAGCCTAGCACCTGGGAGAGTGACTGTGCTTTGGGAACTCACGATTTTTATTTATTTATTTATTTTACCTGCAACTCACACCAGGCGACTTCCACAGTGGTATCCGTATCCAGACCTTTATACACGGTTTTGAAAGAGCCTCTTCCAATCTCGATGTCAAACTTCAGGAAGCGGCCATCCGGGGAGATGCCCACTGCCTTGGTCTCCAGCTCTTCGATGTCTTCCTGCTGTGTTCTGCGCTCGTCAAACTCCCGGCTGGCAGCTGACGAGCTACCAGCGGCACTGGTGGGGGGTAGCACAGTTGCCTCGTCCTCCTCCTCCTCCTTGGGTAGCAGCGGGGCGGCATCCTTCGTGGCAGGGGGCTCCTGAGCAGACTGTCCTTCGAGGGGGAGCGGGGCAGGCGGCGGACGCTGCTCCAGCACCGACGGAGCCGGGCCGGCACGGACAGCGCTGCGGGAGGGCCGGCTCGGCAACCCGGCGGCGGAGACCAA
>WUAM01000254.1:4842329-4861907 GCA_024336885.1 Actenoides hombroni | reverse complement strand
ATAACTTATATTGTATTTAAGATATATTTTAATATATAATAAATATATAAATGAAAACAATGTAAATATAAGTAATATTTATGTACATTCTTCTTCATGAAGCCATTACTTACCTCCTCAAAGGGCATGAAGTTCTGTTAAAATGTGGGTGTTATTACCATGCAGTTAATACTGAGGACTAGAAATGTGATTATTTGGACATTATAACAGTCTATAAATATTTAAAGCATTAAACCCCAAAGAGGGTTAATGTAACAGAGGAAAGTAACACTAGAAGAACTAGGGTGAATTGTGGAATGGAAGAACGGAAAAAGTTTGAATATATTTTAATGTTGAATAATCTCCCAATAAGACAGAGCTGATACTGAATTACTTGACATTGTTTCAATGACAATCCCAAAAGAGCATTCAAAATCTACTGGGTTAAAACATGTAAGATGAGAGACACTTTATAACATGAAACTGATTGCTTGCACAAACAGAGGCCATCACCCTAATACGAGGAGTAATGAGTTCAGTATTATTAGTAAATGGCATAGTTGGAAATATGTATTTGAGAAAAAAACACAACACAAAAAACACACACACACACACAAAGAAACAAACAAACAAACAAAACCCACACAAAACCCAAAGAAAAACAAACAAACAAAAACCAAACGAAAAAAACCCAACCAAAACAAAAATCCCATCACATTGGTTTACATCTCTTATTTTTCACACCCTGATTATGGACACTTTCTTGGTCATCCACTCCTCCTCTTTCAAAACCAAGGCATCCACCCTCTTCAGTGCCTGTAAAACTGGTAACACCTGTACACCATACCAGGGTGTTAAGCTGTTCATATCATTTTATCAATGCTTTTGAGATCTTTGTACAGGGGAGAGAAGTAGCTGCCACTGTTAGCATCTCAGCTAACTCAGCTGGATGGTTCAGAGTTTTTTAAGAATGCAAGCTGACAACATGCTCTAAATATTGGACTAAGCAATTTCACAGTGCATGTTTAGCTTACTGTCTTGATCCCTTTTTCTTTCAGGTTTCCTTGGTAAGAATGAAATATATTGTTATAAAGAAAGCCAATGGTAAACAGACAGCATTTCTCTAAACCTGTAGTACACAATGCAGGCTCTACTTGCACAGGGAATGCTCCTAGTCTGGACATACGATATTGGCAATGCTAGAATCCTCACATAATCCTAACTACTTTTTGCTTGAGTCTCATTAAGCCCTCCCAAAGTAAGCCATAAATTATATATGGGTACTTTCCATGTTAAAACCCCTGTTACCACTCAGAAATTTACTCTGTGGATTTTGAGAACATTATACTTGCTCAGGATCTGCAGATGTACCATATCCTTTATTACTTCCCTCCAAAGGGACGTTTGTACATCCAGGATTTTGAGAGGACCAACAGAAAGTCCTTCAGAGAGATGTACAGTGTTCCAGATGCTAGAGCAAGAAATGAGTTGGAAGTTCAACTGTGTCTGACAAAGAGAAAAGTAGGAGAAAGGCCGCTCTCAAATTTCTGGGGCATTTTGAATTCAGGAGGAAGATGAAATACTGAGGCAGTAGGTGAGAAAAAATTATTATTGAAACCTTCACAAAAGGTTTTGTATTTTTTCTATTTAGAGAATATGGTTTTCATAGTACAAATAAACACCACTACATGGTGGATGAGGTCTCTGTCCGAAGGACAGAAGGTTGCTGAAGGCAGACCACTGCACTTTTTCATGATGTTACAAGAAAGGAACAAGAAGAGCTTAGCTGAGCAAGCTGAGCACAAGTAACCCACATTTCCTCCAAAAGTGGCAGTTTTTAGCTTCCAATCTAAAAACTATGCCTTTTTGTTCTTCATACTTAGCAGTGTGAAGTTGTCCTGCTAACCCATTCTACCCTGTCCCTTCTCTGTGATCCTCAAGCAGTTCACATCTTGTTCAGATTGCTGAGATAACCTGCATTTCTCTCTTAGTCATTTTTGGATTGTTTTCCTACTTGAATCCCATATTGCACAAGAGGTATGATTGCTACTTACCCAACATTTGTTATAAAACCTGTGACAATATTGTTTTCCTCGCTGTTCTACAAGAGGAACTAGCATTTTATTTGAAATTCTGTGCTGTCAACATAAGAGGTTTTTTAAAAGAGCTAGAAGTATGCTGTCAGGAAAATGTTTCCAGGCCTACCTTTCCTCCCACATCCAACTGTGTTGAAATAATCAAATGCTATACCACCTATACTTGGGAAAGAGGATGACTAACAACAGCTAATTACTGCTCAATCTCTTACTCTCGGCAGCTATTGGTCTGAATCACACCCGCTGGCACAGAGGGGCATAGTTTGCCGTGCAATGCTCAGGAAGCAACTTAATTTTCAGAGTCTTCCTTGGGAGGCAATGACTGGGAAAGGACTCCACATACTAAGATTCTATCCCAGAGGCTGCTGCCACTGTATGTGACACAGCAGATGGCCTGAACTCCCTGGCTCTGAGTCTCTCCAGGTCAGCCATGTCTGGCTGGGGACCCTGGACCAGCCCATGTCGTAGAAAAAAGAAGGTGCTTACTAATTTCTTCCTGCTCCATCCCTTTGTAGCAGAGGTTGACTGTAGCTCAGTGATACCGGGTATTAGTTCCTGCTTTCCTCCCAGTTTATTGCTGCAGTAGCAGAGAGTTGGCAGAGGGCCTTCTGTATCATATTTGATCTGTTGACACTTGCACAGTGCTGGACTCTAACACTGTAGGAGTTTCCGTCTGGAGAAATATGGTAGCCCTTCCTGCCTCCTCATTCCACTCCCTATGGAAAACCTCCCCCTTGTTTTCCCAAATTCTGGGCCAAATCAAATATACCAAAATAACACTGGAGACAGAGAAGGAATCTCTTGCCTCAAACTTGGCCTCAGAGCAATACATGCAACCTTTACTTGTCTCACAAGTGAAGTCACGTGGGTGGAATCCAGGCAGGGTTTAATCAGCAAGGACTGGAGGTTCACACTGGCTGCTATGAAAATAGCTATCCCCCTTGTTTGTGGTGGCCAGAATGACCATGTTTCCCATTTTCATGATAGGTTGAGTTAATGAGAGTCCAGACATTATACTCTTCAGCTGGCTAACTTAAAACTTTAACTTTCTAGGAAAAAAAGGCCCAGAAGGTCTTGGACTGTGGTGGTGTAGCTGCCTACTGGCTAATGGGCTCTGACAGTTGAAGAAGAGGCAGGAAAGCAATACTTTCATTAGAATTGTTAGAGATCCTGCCTCACTCTTAAAGCTTTTTTTTTTTTTACTTCAGGGATTTTTTCAAGAGTAATCATGTAATTCTGCTACATTCATATCATGTACTCAACACCTGACACATGAGCCAGAGGGTAGCTTTCTATAGCATAACCTGTCCTCCACAAAGCAATCATTATTGTCCTGCCTATGCAGAGCACAGCTCTTTTATAGGAAGCCTCTTGCATGTGGGGCAGCAAGGCCCTGCACAGAGATACTAAGCAGATCCTTTCTTGCAGTTCCTCGGTATCATTCCAGGCTTGATGGTGGGATTTATCATTTATCATCGCTGATTGGGTGGGATGCAAGTGTTTAAAGTAGCACTGTTCTTCTGAGGAAATTTCCATTTCAGGTATGGGCTGAGAATGGCGTTACAAACTGGTAGGTAACACTTCTAGGATATGTAACTTAAAGGATAAAAGGGATCATCACCGCAGTCTGACTGGACACCCTATTTAACCCAAGCTGTAGAATGACATCTGTTGTTTCACTCCCATATGATAAGCCTCACTAGTTGAACCACATTGGAATCATAGAAGTGTCCAGTATTTGAACAAAGTGCCCTTCTGAAATTTGTCTACAGCTCTCCATGGGTGTTGTGAAATCAGCTAGCATAAGCAGCAAGCTGATTTATACCAGTGAAGGGCTCAGCCTCCATTTTCTCCTCCTTTTATGTTCCTCTCCTCATTGGGTATGGTTTACTGTCCTCAGTAAATGCAAATTGCTTGTAAAAATGTATATATCAAATTTGTTATCTTACAAAGAAATTCTCTCTAATGGTCTAGCAGCTTCTTAGCGGCAGCATTATTTGGCAGATGTCCAGGAAAGAACTTCATGTCTCTAGCTAGGCATTCATACTTGACCGTAATGTGCTCTCACCTTTACACAGAAACACTTAAGTGCTGATGGTGAGACCCTTACTTGTGGATCTATCAGTTACCAACCACTTCTAGATCACAGCAATTCATAAAGTGTGCTCTGAATATCGACAGAGACTTCAAGGGAACAATTTCATGAACATTCATAGGATCATTGGTTAGGCAACAAGAGGAATAATACTTTTAAAAATATATATCAAATATATATCAAATAATAAAATGTGCAGGAAATCCAGCACTTATCCACCTTTCCTGCCACACAAGTCCTTCTTCTCTTACCTAATTTCCTCGTGTGTGAACTCTAGGTTTCCTCAATTAATTCCTGGCAGCCTTGCTTAGTCTTTTGTATCCTATGCCCCACATTCTTTGGATTTTTCCTATAGATATTATGGTTGAGATTTTTCACTTCTTCACTTTTTTTTGCATCACATTCCCTTGCTCTTGCACCCAGCTCTTCGTGGTTAACTGGTTCTCCACCTCTGTCTGCCTTTCCATCCTGCCATCCCACCTTGGGTGTCATCACCACCTGCCCTCTCCGCTAAGCCTGCAAAGCCTTCATCAGTGGAGACCTTTAAGAACAGGTTAGACACACACTTACCAGAAATAGCGTAAGTACAGTCATTCTGCCTACGGGCAGGAAGCCAATTAAAGGACTTATCGAGGCCCCTTCCAGACCTGCATCTTTCTGATTCTATTATCCTTTGCATTAGTGGGAAAACAGTAATGGACCCACACTTCTTGGCACAAGTATTTTCAAGTGATGGTTAGCTTGAACTCTTGGGCTTGCAGCTGGAGCTTCCCCTTTTGGCTGTCTGCAGGGGAGGACAGGCTGCAGCTAGTGTCAGCTAGTGCCAGGGCTTAGGCTTGCCACTTCAGCTTCAGCGATGACTGAAACATCTGAGCTTCTTCTCTCCATAAAGTTAACAAATTACTTTCATTTCCAGGCATTCTACATCTTCCAAGTACAATGACCATGGATACTACTTCTTATAATAGGGGTCTTTCCCTTGAACTTCCCTGTTAGTCATCAGCTGTTCCTTTCCATTTTTATTGTAGATTGTTTGAGGCAAACGTCACTCTTGTGCACTAAAAACTTCCAGCCCCCACAGAGATCAATTGGACTGCAGATACGATAACAGCAGAAACATTCTCTTTTTTTGTATCCCACGTTTGTTTGTTGTTGTTTTGTTGGTTTTTTTTTCTCATTGGCATACCATTCTGATTATATTGGTATTTGTCTTTTCTGGTAATTCTGCAGGTAAAGTAGGCCCCCCACAACACTCTGCAGTACATCCTGCAGCCTTTCTTAGTATAACTCATCTTCTAATCAGCAGATGAATTTGCTGTCAGGTGTGCATGTAGGATATGCCAGTTAAGAAATCCAGCCCTTCCAAAATTGAATTTTATCTTGTATTAAATTCCTTGGTAAATAGGTTTATAAAGACTAAAAAAAAAAATAAATTGCTTTACCACATGTAAAAACATCATAGAATGAATACCCCATTATACCCATCCAGCTGCAAATTGCTGTTATCTGTTCAAAACAATTAGCCTATTATACATCCTCTTAAAAATGATGCCAGCCCATCATCTTGGAGCCTGAAGTATAAAGCCATCCATTAACTTCCTTATACTTTAGATCAGCCTGCAAAATCAGTTTTGTGCTCCAGCATCCTTCACAATAGGGTTGCTCATTATCAGCTATCAGCTTTTGTGCTAGCAGTTCCACACTGAGTACAAAAAAAGAAGCCAAAGGGTTTGCCTGTGGTTTTCTATTATTTTAAGCACTCTGGACTGAACTTACATTAATATTGTTATTGGTGTACTTAAAATAATAGTGAAAAGAATAGATGACTGGAAAAAAGGTGAGGTGGTTTGGGGAGGAGGAGGAAATGCCAATGCTGCTGGAAAAACAATTTTTTTTTAAAAACCCAATGTTTCAGTGAGGCAGGTTTTACAACAAGCACCACTGACTTCTATGGAGTTGCTCCTTGAATTGTACTAAAAGAACTGAGAAGAGAGTACAAATCTTACAGAAGTAGAAAACAGTCAAAGTATATAAAAAAATTTCAAATAAAATGGAACTTTGAAACAATCAGGAGAAGTTTTCAGAACTCTGGTACAGACAGTTCAAAGCTGAAGGGGCTTTCAGGCCTGTGTAACCCTCTGAAGTAAATCCATAAGATCACTGGGCAGAGAATTCAGAAAAGGCATTTTCAAAGTCAAAAATCTGACTACTGTATAGTTTCTTTAGAAAATTAGGATGTCCCTGTGCTGTTGGCCAGTCTTTATTCACCTTTAAAGTATAACATGATGGGTACTTGTGGATCATAGCATTTCTTTTCTTTTTGCCTATTCCTTGAAAATGTTTCTGGCTAGCCTTTAGTCTTAGAGGGAATTTTTAAGTGTAAAGTAGGATTTGATTTTTCAGTTGTGCTCTATTTTGTTTCCTTATGTTCCTTTTTCTGCAGTTCAGTTTTCTGATTGTTTTTATTATCCATTGGATCTCTGTTATGCTGGAATACAGGATCTCCTTGGATAACACATTTAGGCAAGAACAAAAAACACTGAGAATAAAATCCTGTGATGTGAATGGAATTTATCTTCGCCATTGCTTCCAAAGAAAAGCTAACTGTCACACCCTGCTCCACACCTGAGACAGCACACAGCAGGCTGCCCATACCAATGAAGATACTCTTCCGTCTCTCAGTGCTGCTGGTAGTAGCTACATCCCTCTCTGTGTACAAAGTCCCCCACCACATCTACTTCAGGGCTACAGAAAGGTAAATTGCAACTTTCTTTTTTTAGGTAAGGGCTAGCAGAAGGACACCCTGTCCTTCTCGCCCTGCTGCTGCTCGTAGCAAGGCTTGCTGGCAGCTCAAAGAAGCTAGCAGAAGCAGCTGGGACAGCTCTGTAACAAAAAAAATGCTCAGGTGCTGGGAATTCGCTGGGTCCCAGATGAGAGATGCAAACAGGAATGAGTAGATGCAGTGCTTCAGGAGGGCATGGACACAGAGACCCATCCAACAGTCCAACATAAAGGCGACCCTTCCCCCTAGGGTATCCAACAGGCACTTCTACCCAGGCAGAAGTGAGACAGTTTTTTTTTCCTATTTGATGGGTTGAATTGTTCCTTGCCTTTGATTTATTATGGGAAAAAAAGCTGAAATTGAGGCACTTTCAGGAGAGTGCCTGTGGTGTTCATTAGCATAAGCTGGCAGGAGGCAAGACTGTCCTGTGATGGTAAAGAGCAGGAACTTTCCTCTATCAGCATCACTCTGGCCAAGCTGCTTGTAAAGCTATTCCACTTTCTTTCCTCCCTTTTCTCCTTCCTGACCGAGGGATGCACAGTGCCAGCAGCCCTCAGTGATGAGGGAAAACATCTGGTTGTGATGTTTCAAATCAGGGAGCAGGTAGTGAAGGCTCAGAACCTCTGCCTACAGGTGACCAGGGTAAAATACCGGTTTCTAAGGATGCTGTTTTCATTTGGATGGCTCGTGCTGTCTGACAGGAAAAATTTCTTAACCAGTTTTCAGAAGAAAAACTGCTCCTGAAACAGTAATTCTGCTATAAAGAGAGGGGGAAAAAAGGTGAGTCAGGATGAAATTTTATAGTTATAAATGGTGAATTTTGGAAGTCCTATTTCAGACATCTATAAGCTTATAGACCTCCAATACACTTTGTGCTTGCTATGGATTATATAGTGGAAAAGACCATGAATCTCCTTTGCCTGTTTAGGTCATGGTGACCTTGTAACCCCTCCATGATAGGCAGTCACAGATGCCTGACAGAATCGGGCATCATGGTCAGCATTTCCACAAGACTGGTGATGTTTGTGAGAAATGCTTTTGTTATCCTATTCCCTGGCTTCCACAGTCCAGGGTTTTTTTTGTGAAAAATATAACAAACCAATCCAAATCACCCTTCATATTATTTACTGGGAATATAAAAAACCAAAAAGCAAAATACAGAATTATTTTCCTTTGGAAGCAATTAATTTCTAGGATAATGAAATATTTCACTGGGAAAAAAAATCTGTTTATTCCAAAATAAACTGTTAGCACTCTAAGTCATTTCTGTGTGTTTCTATCTATTATAATCTAATCAAAACTATTTTTAGAACACCAGAGAAGAATAATATTAGACAGCACTGATATCTGAGACAATTTGAGACTCCCACTTGAGTTTCTGCTAGAAAGGGGATTTCTGCTATAAAAAGCACCAACACAAATTTGCCTCTTTGTTACAGAGGCTGCCAGACAGATCAAGGGCTTAGAGGGCCTGCCATTTGAAGCCTCTTCAGTTTGAAAATGTACTGTCAGGGATCAGTATGGAGAAGCCTTTTGTTCTGCTGCTGGAGTGTTTGTAGATGAAAGGAAAATGCCTGGGCCTGGGCCATCAACCTGACACTTTTCAAGACATGAAGTTGACTTAGAACTAAGCATGGGAAAACAGACTGAAAAATAACGTATTTATTTTTCCTGTGCTTACTACCTTGAGGAGCATCCCAATCACTTTTTAAAGGAATATAGGTACATAATTAACCTACTGGAATGGAGGATTTACAGCATAAAGAGCAAACATTTGAAACTGCAGGAGCATGGCAGCTGAGCGAAATGTTCTGAGGCTACATTATAGTCACTGGGGATGTTTCCGTTCCCTTCCTTCCAATCAAGTCCTTAGAACTTCTGGAGCACAGGCATTTGGTCACCTGTCACTAAGATCCATGTCACAGAACCATCACCCTCGTAGACTTCTTAAAACATGAGCACAAGTATAATAACTCTTATTATTCAAGCAACCCCTTCAGATCTCAGACAAAATACACTGGGTAAGACAACGGAAAGAGGAAATATTTTTTAAACCACTGAGAAGATTTTAGTTTTTTAATGTCTTTGACACCTTTTACTTATGCAATAGAAAATCCTTATGGAATGGACTTTCTTTTGTAACACTGAAAAATTGAGTATGAAAGGATGGCTCACTGTAAACCTTCAGATTATGTTGTTAGATTCTCCACAGTCCTGGCCCCCTCACTTTACCTGTCATCCAAAGCCCACGTATATTCCTGACAAGGAGTGACTGGCCTTAAGCTTTTTTCCTCTGTCCAAAGGTCTCCAATCACCTAGTGAAATTCACCATCTGATTATTTATTGTATATATCAAGAGCATTTTACTCACCATGGCAATTCAGCCACCTCTGGGATGAAAGACGGTGTTTTAGGCAGAAAGTATTTATTACCCGAGAGATCTAAGCATTAAGTACTGAATATCACATTCTTAATAAAACTAAGAGGGAATTTTAGACAGAAATTAATTACCCATCAAGGATATTACCAGAATAAGAGAGATTTATAAAGGAAGTGATGCAGGATTTTAACTGACACAGTTAGTTAAGTCCCTGGTTTTACTTCTGATTTGAAAGCCACAACCATATAAAACACTTTACCTGCTAAATAACATCTTGCAGACTGGCTCAGAGGAACGTACTGCCAATATTGTTTTCTAATATTTTTTAGGAGAAGAGGGACTAGCCCTGTCTGCATTTTGAGTACCTCATAAGAAGATTTTGTGCCTGGAGAAACAGACATAATAAATGACCATAGTGATATAATCCCACCAGTAGGTGTCTGCCACAAGGTCTCTGCTTTGTGCCAGAGGATCTTGAGTCAGTTAGGGATCCCTGGGAAGCAAGGTTGTTATCAAGAGTAGCACCTTTGTCCCCTCTTTTCTATCTTGGCAGATCCCTGTGTTATGGGTCAACCAGGATGGATACACTGTCACTTGGAAATACCAGTACTTTTATTCATGCATGTGCAGGGAAGGCTTAGATCCTGCTCCTGTTGCTTGTTTTGAATGTGATCTAGTGGGTGCAGGAGAAAGTGGATACTTGCTGGAGTAGATTCGGGCCTCATTTCTACCAGTGTTAATTTGAGGTGAATTTCTGACATCAAGTGATCAACTGTCAGTACACTGCAGTATAAATGAGAATAAAATATGACTCTAAAGTGCTAAATTTACTGTTGCTGCCTGTACGATTGTCAATACTTTAAGAAGTGTTTAAAAACATTTATAATCCCAGAAGACTAATTTAGCAACAGCTCACCCTTACAAACTGAAAGCTAATTTCTGATGGGATCCATAATAGAATGCTATTGATGCTCTCTGATTGTTTTTTCCCATTCATTCGTTTCCCTTACCTGCAGACTGTTCTTCAGTGGACAGTGAATGAATGACTTCAAGATGGGAGGAAAAAAAAATCCCCTTAACTTTCATAATCAGTAAAGATGCCTCAGACCTTTTAAACAGATGACTTTGTGAGTAGCTCGCTATAGCCTGACTAGTAGCCAGGTGTCAGGTTCAAGCACAAAATAATGCAGGTGATCACACACAGCCTTGGCTTCCCTGTTCACACAGGGATTGGCTGTGCATGCTGAAGAGTAGATGAATTGTTTGGTCACATTACTCATTCGACTAAAGCTCAGCACTTTGTTTAATGCCTTGCTGCTTAAGATTGGAGTGGCCAGTGCTCTGCAGATTTGAACCTGTTCTTCCTACCACATCAAAGAAATCTTGATACTGGGGCAGATTTGGATCTCCCACCAGTTTTAACTGGTATAAACTATGTGATAACTGGTATGAACTATGAGCAATAACTATGTTACTTAAGATCTCCAAGCACCTAATGTGAGCACTGAGTTAGCCTGTAGTAAAAGAGCAACAAAGCTCATAATACTTTGAAACCCCTAAGTAATATAATGATTGAGTGCCTGAAATATTATAAAAGAGATCATAAACCCAGAAGCTGTACAAAATCTGTGGCTAATGTTGTATATTATCAGTCATTATACAAGCTAATGCTGAGCATAGCGGAATGATCCTTTCAAGGAGCTACTGTAACAAAGGTATTTATATTAGGAAGGATTTATAACTTAATTTCCCAGTGGTAATCAGAAACAGTCCTGTAGAAATACATGCAGTCATACTGGTGTAAAAGCCCAGAATTCATAACACAGGACAAAAGAAGATCATGTGTTCAGTGAATCCCTGCAATCTATTTTTTTTGTTGTTTCCCAGATTCCCTCATCTCACAAGCACATCTGGTGTTTTAGAAACATTGTATTCAACAGTGGTAAAAGGATACTAGGGCCAAGAATAACAAATGAAAAATGAAAACACTGGGCCCTAATGCTGATCTCATATGGGTGTAAATCAGAGGGATTCCAGCAAAGCCTTTGGAACCACACCAGTGAAATACTTGCATCCGACTCAGAAACAGAACTGTAGAGACCAGTGATTTTCATCAAGTAAGACTTGCTGTCAGGTCTGAAATTCTCCCATTCCACTGGGAAATTTCACTGCAAATGGTCTTTAAAAGAGCTTCTCACAAATGTCACAAATGCTGAGGAAGTGACAAAGCTAAAGGAAAAACACTTTAGTAGCTCTTGTGTCTGCACCAGATAATGTAAAATACCTGTCAAACCAGATTAACTGTAAGTTTTTTATTTGCCACTTGCAGCACAAAAAGGGAGTTTGACAGCAAATAAATATATATTTTGCACATAATTACTGGATTAGTACATGGCTGCTCTTAAGCTCTTTAAAGACAGAGAAAGCCTTTCCACTGACTGCCGGGTGGGTTGTCCTCAGTAACATGACCTTCTGAATAATATACATTAATGCACTTTGTGTTTCTGGTCTTGACCTAAGGCATTGCCATAACCACAGGACTTGTAATGCTTGGCAATTTAACTAAATAGACTGTCTTTAAAATGTAAACACATCTCAGCTTCTTGTTGACAAAATTGTTTGAAGACACCAGACAGTAAAACCTCTTAGCCGCCATTTGTTGTAGAGAGATCCTAGCAGTCAGGAACAATATATCCATAAATGTCTGTACAGAAACCATTTTCGACCCTGAAAATTCTGTTTTCCCTTGGAACTCCACAGCGTGAAACCAAAAGTACATTCAAGACACAGATCCAATAACGGCATTAAATTTCCTAATCCCACCTTCCCCCATAAAAATCAATTATTTAGTCTTGTTGCTGTACACTTCTCAGAGCTAAATTGTGTCAAATTAGAACCACTGTAAAAACATGGGACTTCTCTTCACAGAGACACGATACCAAAACATCAGTAAATTTTGTATGATTGTCAGGTGCTGCTGTTTTCATTTCATCCCACTGTACTTGTATTTTTACCTCCTTAAGTAACTTCCCTCCTCCCTCCTGTCTCAAATATTGGTGGAATCTCCCCCTTCCCTGCTGTCTCCCTTCAGGGCTGCTGTAAAGCTGACTGTAGACAAGAGGCTTTCTGTGGATCTAAAAAGGCTTTGTAGGAGCTACGGACTTCAGTTATCCTCCACATGCTTTGCTTTTAAAACACTTCTTTGCAAATTACATCTTTCAGTGTCTTGCAGTCATTGCTGCTTGAGTTTTCTGCAGTTGATGAGCGCTTGGTGACAAAGCAGCCCACTGAGAGTGATGCTGCAGGTTCTGCCATGTGAAATCTCCTTATTTTTCTTCAGTGTCCTTTAGGTGAGGATGCCCTTTTAATGTCCACTTTGCCAGATCTGTATGCTGCTTGCTTTGTAAACAGAGGAATAATCTACCCAGGCTTGCCCCTTGTTTGACTTTGTATTCAATGAACATCAAGCCAAACAGTAGCTAGAATGCCTGACCTTAAAGAATGAAGTTCATAAAGAAATACTAAGATCTTGAGACAAAGGGTTTCATATTACCGGCTCCTGTGTCTTTCATTGATTAGATGCTTTACAACTGATAGTGGGTTTCAGGGTTTATTTGGAAACTTTGTCAGAAGGACAGAGATGGGGGAAGGGGGAGGGAGAGAGCAAGCAAGGAATGAGGCTTTCTATTCTATTTACTGTGTAGCATTAAGATGGGAATAAACAAAGGTGTCAGAAGGGAATGCTATTAACATACCATTCCCTGATCTACCCCTTGGCTCATCATTGGGTCACTTCTCTGCAGCAGTAGGTGGGGAGATGGGGGTGGACGTCGGAAGAAGGGAGCATGCAGGAGAGGGAATGTGGGAGATGTTCTTTGTAGAGGATTTGTTCATTTTCTGCAAAATTTATTCAACTCCAGCTGAAGCAAAGGGGGGGTGATCCAAATCTTATGAATTAGTCTGTGTGAGTAATCCCTGATTGCGTTTGAGCTTCAAATTCCAGGCACTTGGGAAAACGTCATGCAGATGAAATGACACAGTGTTTGTTCACAGCATGCAAAATGTGCCCATGACAAGATCTGATGCCACAGTCAGATTCAGAAAAGACAGTTCAATCAGAGAGGAGCACCAAGAGAAGTACCAATACAGAAAGGGACAAGGAGGGAAGAACCTTATTTTGCCCAGTTCTCAAGGGCCAGATTCAGAGGAGACTTCCAGAAGAAAAGAGAAGGAACATGTAAGAGGGACTCTTAGTTAGATGAGCTTTCCAAAGCTTTACCCTGGAAAATGTCTTTCAAAGCAGCCAGGCACAGCAAGGGTGGGAAACACTGAGGAGGCCAAAGTCAGATACGAGCCAAGGCCATAAGCACTGAAGTCAGTAGAAATATCCACAAGGAAATTCAGATAGCGGCAAGCTTTAGGTTCAGAAGTATCACGGAAAATGTTTTGGTAATCACTGGAGGACTCATTACAAAGGAATGTGTTATGACTCTCTAAGAGACCATGCAATGCAATGGGGAGGGGGGTGTGCCTCTGTGTGTGTGTGTGTGTGTGTGGCCATGCACGCGTGTGCCTCCTGACCCACTGGTGTTGAGAAAGCTTCAAGTATCAGTCTGTCTTGAACTAATGAGACGAAAAGAGAGCATGAAGCAACCTGTAATTTCTGCAGGCTGTGGCTGAGGTGTTAAAGAGAGGGGGCGTATACTGGAATGCACATAACCCTTTTCTAACCTCTCACACCTTCCCCTGTAGAAGATAAGGATTGACATCGAAGTTATTTGTCCGCTTGAGCTCTCAAAGAGAGCAAGGAAGTGGCAGTCAGGCTGTAGTCTGAGCTCCCTGTTTTTTGAGCAGTATTTTCTGCTGCCAGGCCTGTGGTTAATTAATGTCCTTAAGCTACCTTTCCAGTGCAGATGTTCAACTACAGAAGACAAAAATCCAACAGTCAAGCACCCAGGAAAGAGCGTTCAGGCTTCAGAAACTCTTCTCCAAAATGGGACGTGGTTTCATCACTCCAAATCCTTCCTTTGAAAGCCGAAGCAAGTCTGGGCTGCCAGGATTTCTGGGAATTATCAGTAGCTGGTTACATGAGCTTCAGTTGGTGCTCAGGAGGTGAGCTTGATCTCCCTGCGTCCTGATCCACCTTTATTCTGACCCTGACTGTGGCTTACTACAACATTTCAAAAAGTTGGACTGTTAAAAGAACCTTTTTTTTTGTCAAGCATCTGTCCTGGCATTCTAGAGCAAAGTAGTGATTTTCCCTTAAGGACAGACAGAAAACTCACACTTAGTCAGACCCTACAAAAATTACAGTCTGTGCTCCAGACTCCCATTATCAATCCAAATACACTAAATATTATTTCTCCATTATTTCTCACACTTGCACCCCTATGACCATTTTCACCTGTACTAATGCAGACTGCCAGCAGTTCAGAACTCTCCAATAATTCAACAGGAAAGAGTTCAGAGAGCAACAAGAGCACTTAAGAGATCTATGAAATATAACCTATGAGGAAACTGCAAAGGAATTTCTGTTTTCTTAAATATAGAGAAGACTGAGCAGAGACATGATAACAGTCCTCAAAAATGTAAACGACTGCAGCAAAGAAGGGGGAAATAATCTCTTCTCTCCCACGTGAAGAGGATAAGAATAACAGGCTAAAATTGCAGCAGGGACTTTTTTTTTTAAAATTTGATATTAGCAAAGCCATTCTAGCTGTTAGGATGGTGTTACTGAAGCACTGGGATAGGCTGCCTTGGAAATCTCCACATCTGGAATGCTTTTGAAGCAGGCTGGAGCAATGTCTGTCATAACAGGACAGGTACCACTGGCACGCTGTACTCTTGGAGCAGGAGAAGGAATGGGTAATGCCTTAAAATGCCTTCTAGCCTTATTTTCATATAATTTAATGATTCATTGGGTAAGTACATGTTCATTTATCACTCTCTGGGAGAATTTTAGTAGTATTACTTGCATCTTTGTACTCTCTGTCTCCAGATCCTTCCTTAAGATTATTACTCTTCCAAACACTAGGCTATGCTCAATGATTCTCTGCTATAAAAAGTGAAGATAGTCCTGCCAACCAGGAACTATAACCTCACCATTAATTGAAAAATAATTGAGCTAATAATCCTAAAGAAATAACAAAAAATGGGCATTTGGCTGGCTAGTCACTTGCCTTCACTTTTGCAGTGGCATGCTCTACAGCATTGCTGAGGTTTGCACTTTAAAGACAAACACCAGTGAAACACAGAAAATAGGACCTAGGACAAGAGCAGTTAGCAGGGTCAGCCCCTGGCTCTTGCAGGCAGTCACATTAAGTAATCCTTTTGGTAAACTCAGCAAACTGCATCTCCAGTCCGATTCAGTTGCTCGTCCTTGCTATTCTCACTGGCTGGCTTCTCCAGAACATCAGCACATTAAGCAGCCAAGAATCTTCTTCTAATTTCTAACCTAGCATTTTTTCTTGGCCAGTTTATTAATTAGTTCCCGTGCTAATGGTGCATTTCCAGCTCCTTAGAGTTTTCCAGTTTAGTGGATATGTAGTTGGCCTCAGTACCCCTCTTAGTTGTCATTCTATAAGGCTAGGCAAGTCAAGCTCTTTTCCTATCCTCCCAGAGAATCAGGGGAATGCACCCATAATAGACCAGCAGCACATTTCTTTCCTGATATAGTGAAGAGGTGGGCCAAAATTATAGGGTGGAGAAAGGGTGTCTCAAAACCAAACCCAAACCACTTTCATAACACAAAATCCCTCAATTTTGGCCAACGTACAAGGAGAACTCTGTCAGTTCTACCTTCAATCCTGATCTGTGTGTCCTGAATCCAGTACCAGAACCCAGCCCCTGTACGCAGCTCCCCTCTGCTGCTGGGCCCAGTCTGGGACTCTCCCAGTGCCTGCTCCACAGCATCAGTGGTGACAGTGACATAATTGCCATCAGGGAGATTGGGTTCAATACTGGTTTTGTATCTATTTGTATATATTCCATTTATTATTATAATTTTCATTCCCATTCCAGCTGTTGTAGTTCCCTTTTCTAATGGCTGAGTCCCTCTCCCCTATTCCCTTTCTCTGCCCCTTTGGGTAGGGAGGGGGGTTAACAGAGACCATCTGTCACAGGTCTAGTGGGCTGCCCTGACCCTAAACTGGGACACCAACATAAAACATGAAGAGGAGACTCGGGGGTGACCTTCTTGGTCTCCAGCAACTCCCTGGAAGGAAGTTGGAGCCAGGCGGGGTTGGGCTTTTCTCCTAAGGAACAAGTGCCAGGACCAGAGGAAATGGTCTCAAGTTGCCCCAGGGGAGGTTTGGGTTGGATATTAGGAAATTTTCATGTCTTTCCTTCAAGGTTTGTCAAGGCCTGGCCCAGGCTTCCCAGGGTAGGGATGGAGTCTCCATCCCTGCCGGGGTTTCAGAGATGTGTAGATGTGGAGCTTAGCGGTGGACTTGACGCTGTTAGGTTTGTGATTGGACTGGATGGTCTTAAAAGTCTTTTCCAACCTAAATGAATCTCTGCTGAAGTGCTGAGAGGGGAGTTCTGCAGAAGGAGCTTCCCAAGAAGAGGCAGGAGGTGGTCTCCCAGAAGGGCCAGCAGCACAGCAGGTCAGGGTTGGGGCTACAAGTGGCACGTGGCCTGGAAGCACCGTCTTGGTTGCCGAAAGGCAGGAAGGGAAATCCTTCTGGAAGAGATGTTTTAGGTGTTCCACACAACACCATAGCCAAGCCAGACCCTGAAGCAGAGGGCAGCCAGCAGGGTGGGCAGCAGGAGCCGAGGCCAGGAGGATTCTCACTTGGAGGAAGCAGTTCCATGTCTTGTCTCCCTGGCACTGGGCTGGCGTTGAAGGGCAGCACGCTCTGCCAGGCAGTTAGTTCATTAACTCCAGTATCGTAGAGCTTTCTGGTGTTGTTCTAATTGTTCTGGCTCTGTTGACCCATGAGGGACCTATAGGGAGAAATGAGTATTTTTCCATTTGTTTAAATCATCTGAGATGAAATGCTGAAAACAGTTGAGGGAAGGGATGTTGTTGAATCAAGTAATTAAAGGTCACATCATAATACGATTAAATGAAAATTGCTTAGGCTACTTTCTTTGCATTTCCAGGCTTTTATGTATCTAGCTTTGCAATTTTAATGAACTAAGATCACTTGGTTAAAGTATATAGAGTTTAAAAAAAAAACCCTTTTAATTCCAATAGACCGTGGAACTTTGTGTTCAAGATCTGGCAGCAACTGAGCACCACATAACTGCCTGCTCACCCCCCTGGTGGGATGGGAGGGGGAGAATCAGGAGAGTACAAGTGAGAAAAGCTGTGGCTTGAGATAAAGACAGTTTAATAAGTCAAGCAAACCAAGGAATTCATTCATCATGTCATAAAATCATAGAATTGTTATGGTTGGAAAGGACCTCGAGCATCATCGAGTCCAGCCTTCATCCCAACATCTCCCGAACCACTAGACCATGGCCTCAAGTGCTGTCCCCTGAGGTGTTCAGCCAGCCCCAGGACAACTGGGCTCCATCACGCAGAAGAGTGACTTGGGAAGATGCCATCGCTCTGAACATCACCCCCCTTCCTCCTTCCCCCAGCTCTATATGCTGAGCATGACGTCAGATGGTCCGGAGTGGTGTCAGCTTATGGTCAGTTGGTGTCAGCTGGAAGTGGCTGTGTCCTCTCCCAGCTTCTTGTCAACCCCCAGCCTGCTCACGGGTGGGGTGAGGAGCAGAAAAGGCCTTGACTCCCTGTAGCACTTATCAGCAACAACTGAAACATTCCTGTGTTATCAACACTGTTGAAATTTCTTTTGGTAGGAGGATGAGAGAATGAAGGCGGAAAGAAAGAAGCGCGGAACATCTTTGTACCAAGAAATACTGAAGAGGCAGTAATTTGTTTCTCAAGTAGGCCAGGGAATGCTTCAGCACCTACTTTTTGTTTCTTTCTCCACGTTAAGGATTTCTATTTCAGTTTCCTTGTCAGGGAAAGAATAACCTGTCTCTTGCTCTGCTTTCTGAAGTGGCTAATAATACCAGGCTTTGCTCGGAGTGACCGCTTTCCTACTGCACATTGTTGCCAGTTTGCTCAGTTTCTGGAGTCGAGCTGGTGGCTGCTGCTGCTGTATCTGATTAAATGTGCCAGGCACAGCACCCGGCTGCATGGCAGGGGAGATGGCTTTGCAGGTAAATGAGGGCATTTTCAGTTGTGCTGATGCAGCACAGTTGGAGCAGACTGAGCTCATCACCTGCATCCCTGTGATGCATTCAGTGTGTTTTTGTGCAAGTCTGTGGACTGCTAAGTCTTGTGAGGAGCAGCTGAGGGCCCTGGGCTTGTTCAGCCTGGAGAGGAGGAGGCTGAGGGGAGACCTTCTGGCTCTGACAGCTCCTGACAGGAGGGGGGAGCCAGGGGGGGTCGGGCTCTGCTCCCAAGGAACAAGGGACAGCACAAGAGGAACCAGCCTCCAGTTGCCCCAGGGCAGGTTTAAGTTGGACAAGAGGAACAATTTCTTTTCAATTTTTTGGTAGGCAGTCCACCTCAATTATCATAATTTGAGGAGGACAGGGGATGTCTTGCAAGGAACCTTCAAATGAAGGCAAAAATGTGATGCTGTTATAAAAGATGGATCCTCCAAAAGGGGCTGGAGAGGAGTGAAGTTGTTAATGTGGAGAAGTAGAAACTGTTTTTGGAGTGGCTTGGCAAAGAAACGTGTGGTGTTGTCCTGTGTACTTGCTGAAGTCAGGGACAGTGTTACATCAGTAATACACCCAAACAGGGAGCAGAGTTGAGCTGTTGGGAAAGGCTGCATCTGATCCCAACAACCATTTGTTTTTTGGCACAGCAAGAAGATTTTGACATGTGCTTAAGTGGGAGATCCAAGTCATGGCAAAGTTGCCTCATGAGTTGTAGTCCCCTGCCAGAGAGACTGCCTGGATGTGCCATGAATGCTGCCACCACGTTAGACCTCAAGTCTAATGAGCTTAGAGGAGAATGGCCCAGGGGTTAAAGAAAAGTTTCCGTTGTGAAGGAGAAGTTTATTTCCTTAATTCACTCCTCAACTCCAGAAACATAACAGACCTTGTTCTTGCATCATAGAATTCTAGGATGGCAGGGGTTGGAAGGGACCTCTGGAGATCATTGAGTCCAACCCCCCTGCCAGAGCAGGGTCACCCAGGGCAGTCCACACAGGAACAGAGCCAGGGGGGGCTGGAAAGTCTCCAGAGCAGGAGACTCCACAACCTCTCTGGGCAGCCTGGG
>WUAM01000254.1:4830572-4842229 GCA_024336885.1 Actenoides hombroni | reverse complement strand
CCTCCCTACTGCCAGCGTAAGTGTTTGTGCAGTTATGTGCACAACCAGGTCAGGGATCCGATCCCAGCCAAAAAAATAGCCTGCAAATTCAATTTTTTTTTTTTTTTATTAATTTTTTTTTTTTCCAGCTGGAAGAAGTTATTCTGTCTGTTTTCTTGGGTGGCTGCACACACACTTTGGCTGGCAGAAGGGAGGGAAAAGGATGGGGGTGGAAATAAGCAACCTCGCCATACATGATCCTCCTAAATGAATGTGGCTGATCCAGAAAGCTTCCCCTCCACTCTCAGCTAGTATGGGCTGATCTTGCAATGAAAAATCACATACTTGTTCTTTGTCGTGATCCACGTGCTCCCCCCTCTCCTTTCAAGGAACACTCCTCTTTCCCCATCTGTCTTTAGTTTGCATTATCAAAAAGACTCTCTAATCCATCAATATCCATTAAAACAGACAGGTTTTGAAGGTCTCCCACTTGCCTTGTGTTATATAAAGAAATTGGAAGAGAGTTTGGGGGATGTTGATTCTAAAACTGGTGAGTGCTGCCACTCATGTCATACAATCCCTTTTAGATGCTTGGCTGCATTTTTCTATGCCTTAATCTTCGGGCCATTACAATGGTTCATTCTTGCATCATAAATAATAGTTACTGGGAAGTCAGTTCCAAAAATGTAGTTCTTCATAATTGCATTTAGTAACATGTAAATCTTAGTTATAACTGTGTTCATTGAGTCACTCCTTTCTTGGGCAGCTATTACAATTCAGCTTAAAAAAAAAAAGCCTGCTCCCCTCTCTTCTCACTTTTTTTGGCTCAGACCTTTGCTATTAGACAATTTCCAAGGGAAATTTTATTATTTTAAGTTTTCTCTTTCTAATGTGCTTGGCTCCAGACACTTCAAGGGACGCTGATACGGCCATTAGTACTGATATGCTTTGCAAGAAGACTATTTCATGTTATACTGGGAGAGGACATTGGGAACCCGGTTTGACTGAAGTGCCTACCAGGACACAAATGTTACTGTATGTTTTGACTGTTTTCTGTAGGTATTCTGAAGACACAGTGGAAGACTATTACTCTCTGCAATACCTCTCTGGAAAGTGCATTAAAAAGAAGAAGCCCCTAGCACAGCATTTAAATATACTAAGGAATAATAGTTTTTAAAAGGCATGTTATTATATATCTTGTTATATATCTATGTATAGTCTTGTTCGAAATCTGTACACTGGTGATACTTGTTTATCTATTAAATAAAATGATAGATACCCCAGTTCCATCAGACCACTAGAAGATATTTTAGGCTTGTTTTTATTCTTATGGCACATATAGGAAATAAAAAAAAAAAAATAATTTGGCCAGGCTTCATAGGTCATTTGCTGGAAGCCTGTTCACAAAGAACAGGCACAACATGAAGTCCTTTTAAATCCCAGGAGTGCCTCAACAAACACAGTGGTCACCCACCTAGTGTAAATTATCTACAAAGAAAAATATTTATCTATGAACTGATCAACTATAGCATCTTTTTATAGAATACAGTAAGAAAAATAAATTAAAACAGGTGATTATCTATATTGACATATGTGCAATAGTATACTTACAAGGAGTTTTTAGTTAAGATACAGATTCCCACCAGGACAGCAAGTCAACAGCAGCAGCAGATGGCTGCATTTAGAGTTAAATGCTTTTTACACTTAAAAAACCCCAACAAACCAAAACAAAACACAAAGCCCCCAAACAAACCAGAAAGCCAATAGGTGCTGAAGTGGAGCAATGAGTAGCCTCTTTCCTCTCACCTCCATTTCCAGGTAGGATTAAAGCAACGTCTTCAGTGACAACAAGACACAGGGATCTTAATTTTCATTCAAAAGTGGAAACTATGAGGGTGGCTTTTGATTGTAGAATCAGCCTTATAGTTCCTGATGGGCTTTCAGCCTTAGGCCAAACCCTAAGGATGAAATGAGCTGCAGCCTAGCCCTGCTTTCCTACATGACATTAGCCTGGTGCCTATGCACAACTCACTGCTTCAGCTCATACATCTGTAAGCTAAACAAACCAAAACAAAACAAAGACCAAAACCTGTCTGAGAGGAATGCAGAAAGACTAAATTCATGAACACCTTCAAATGAACTTGCAGTCCTAAGAACTAGCATTTTCATGGCAAAATGAGGCCTTTTGCTGCGAAGCATCAATGGAACAGGATTGTATACTGACAGACTTGTCAGCACTCTTAGGCTAGAGTATTAAACCATGATTTTGGCTAAATTGTTTAAACAGAATATATCACTTACTATAGATTTTCTATGCAACTGTAACCACAGAAACTGTCCTTCAAAAGCCAAACATGCCTACCTGATCCACAGGTAGTACAAAGTAGCAGAGTTTCTCTAAAGTCTAGAGAATGACACTGATTTTTCTGCCTGAGGATTCCACCTAATAATAACAACATATTTTTCTACACTATGACTCGATTCTGGCTGCATACGCTTTCATTCCAGTGTCGCTCGTGGCTGCTTTTAACTTAAGCAAGAAGCAAGATTTGCTTTCAGCTAAGACCAGACATATCAAATTCAACTAAAAATAGTGTTGCCAAGAGGAAAGGAAGGGCATTTTGGCTGGGGAGAAAAATGAGAAGAAAGGAATAGAGAGAGAGAGTAAAGTGCGAATTTTGTCGGCGATATCTTCGTAGCAGTAGCAGCTATCAGGCACAACTTTCTGCACCTAACCTCTTCAACCAGCAGTTTTTCACCCCCCATGCTCAGCTGTGAGCTGGTGGGAGAGGGAGAGCGATGGGGATCGCTGCTCAGCCCATGCCAGGAACCTCTTGGTACACTGGCTGCATCACCGCGTCCCAGCCCAAGTGAGCTCACGAGGCTCAGCTGGCCTCAGCGAGGTAGCGCAGACACATAATGAACACGACTGTCACGGAAAGTCTAAGAGGGACGCTTGTTCCACGGGCTGCCTGGACAATGCAGGATTGGTGTGCCACCCCCTCTCTCACCCCCCAGCTGATGCCAAGACGGGTAGCCGGCTGCCGCCAGATGAATAGCAGGTCTGTTCCAGCAGCTGCCTGTCCCGGTCCAGCGCAGAGAGAGGCTCCAGGAGCGCAGAGTGCCCCGCTCCGTGCACCGTCTGCAGAGGAAGAAACCTGGGGGCAAAAGGATGGCCTCGGAAGGGGAGAGCATCAATCTTCAAGTGAGTCCACCTTGGGGAAATATGTGTGGGAGGGAGAAGCGGGAGAGAAGGTCCCCGGTTTGGGGGAATATATCCGCTGCCTCTGTCATTCTCTTCTCAGCTTTGGCAGCCAATTTCACTTGAAAACTCAGTGCTGCTTTTTTTCCTCTGTTCTCCTTTGATGAAAAGCTAGCATCAAGATCTCTGCCTTGTTCTGCCAGAGCCTTTTCCCAAAAGAGCGAGGGTAAAAAGAGGGGTATTACTGAAAAGAGCTGCTTTTTGCGGGAAGATGGAGCAGCAGAGGCAGAAGTCAGCCTTCAGCTCTCAGAAGGAGGCAGCACATACTTTACAGGCTTCAAAAATCTAAGCTGCTCCTCATCTCACAAAGCCTTTCTCTGTTTGGCAGAAAGTGCTCCCAATCTGGAGAGGAGGAAAAGAAATAAATACAGCAAATGCTGAGGGAGCACAGAGGCCAGGGTTCCCTTTGTACGGTTTATAGAGAAACAAAAGTTCTTGGTGAAGTTCTTTCAGTTCTCTGTGTTCCTCTTCTGAATGTTTGTGTTTTTTAAGAAGGGTATTTCTTGTGCTCGGCGTGTGTTCTAGGAAAGGGCAACTACCCAAGGGTTTGGAAAAAGAAACTATTAGAGATGAAATGGAAGCAAAAGCCTAAATCACAAACCCACATCAAACTTCAGAAGTTTAAGTCCAGATCCGTGCTTCAGACAATTCTGGAGAAGGGTAGAATTGCCCAGGGCACAGCTTCCAGCTTTGAGTAGGCTGGCAGCAGGGTCCCAATTTTGAAACTGCTTTTTCTGTCTCCAATGATCTGAACCATCCTTAGACTTGAAAGTGGGGAAGTCTCATTTTTTATTTCTTTGGCCCGTATCAAAGAAACTCAAATGGAAAAATTTGTCCCTTGGAAATAATCAGGACAATTGTCTTTAACTAGAAAGAAAAACTGAGAGTCCCTTATCCTGCAGAATGCATCTCCAAGACATGAGGTGCAGAGCAGTTTTTGAAGACCTGGGGACAGTTATGCTTAGATAAGAGACATGATAACTGAGGAAGATACACAGGTAGCTATAACATTTGTTGAAAATGTACTCTATTTAGAACTGAGGAATAGAGACATTAAGCTTTCTTAGAAATAAATAATAAGGGGGAAAATATGGAATTCAGTAAGCCAGGAACTGGGAGCAAAGGACAATGAGGACAAGAAAATTATGCTAAATAAATCAAATAAAGTCCTTGTATACTAAATTGTTCCACCTGATGGAAAATCTCAGGTCTATTGTAGATTTGAAGTCCAGGATTCATAGTTAAAGAAATCAGCTTCACTAATTAAATTGCTCATAAAATTCTGAAAAATCTGGGGTTCATTTTTTTCTTTTTCAACCCACCTTGATATTAAGCAAAGACACAAAAGTGATCCTCAGCATTTTCAACATTTACAATACTCAAATAAAGAAGCCCATAAAGTCAAAGGTTCCTTGAGTTACAAAGCTGAGAAGAGCATATCTCTCTCCTTCTAGAGCAGGAAGGTGGGGATTGTTTCTATCTACCTCTACATCGGTTACCACGAGAGAAATACTGCTACTGAGATTTTCTTTGTGACATCTTACAGGGATTTCATGAAGCCACTAGAGAGTACAAAATATAGGTGAATGCACACAGATTCCTGCATGCTTATGACCAGGAAATATACAGTGCTAGCAGGGAAGGGAAAGAGCATTATATATGAGCACATAAATGTGACAGATGCACTTGGCCCCTTAAGCAAACCAGCAGTAGCTTGGTTCAAACTCCAAAGTAGGTAAAATCTTAAGCCATAAATGGACCAAGAACTCCTCTAGTTTCAACCCATTCTCTGAAGACTCACAAAGGAACAGAGTGACACGGTGAGCATTGATGCATACAAGCTTGGAACATCGATCATGCGATTAACAGCTGAATAGTGGCTGGCTTTTCCAAGACTCATTTATCAAGGAACAAAGAAAGTTGCGGGTACAAGGAGTCTCATACTTACCTTTCCCATCACATGTAATTTGACTACAAGCCAACCGCTTTATTCCATAAATATGACAGACTGAGTGAGCCTTTTCTGAGCTTTCCCTGACAAGCAGCCTGGCTGCAGGACAGTGTTCTCCCCTTGAGCCTGGGACACCTCTCAAGGTTGCTTCTTGAGGCAGAGAGACCTTTTACTAACATCAGTTCTTTGGTAAGCAACTGATACTGAGCATAGCCTTGTAGTAGGGTAACTGATTTGTGCATTGCTAACTTTCGTTTTGTCTTGGTAACTTTAAATTGTGCCTTGGAAACTTTGATTTGTGGCTTGGTAGCTTAGAATCACTGTTCAAATGATTGTGCTGTACAGGAATAGAGCAAACCATGCTGTCAAAACCTTGTTGAGTTGCACCTTTACAACATCATATTAAAAGCACTTTCACTAATAGCTTTGATTATGATTCTTTTAGTGATCTAAATCACTCATTCGTGACAAATTGGTGGAGATGGCAGACTCCAACTCTGTATTTGCAACACATAGCTGAGACAAGCAGAGGGTCCTGGCAATGATGTGTGATGAGGAGTGATCAGTGGTGAGGGGAAAAAAAAAAAAAAGAAGCCTTTCAGTTGAAAGCACATTTAAAAACCTCTTTTGAGTCCTTGCTTTGAGCACTGAAGGCAGAGCAGGTGTCTTCTTGGAAGTTTCCAGCTGTGGGTTTATGGAGAGCTTGTGGGAATGTGCACTACACAGTCTGGGCTGGTCACTCATGACTCACTCCTCCTCAAAGTGCTCCTGGATGAAGTAGCAGCAACAGTCATCAAAGTTAACTATGATACAATACAGAAATAGCAATTTTTATTTATAGGGAGAGGGTCCTATGACCAAAGCAGTTGTCCAGTATCTACTAGCATTTCTTATACAACGTTTACATGGCCAGGCTAGACAGGTAACAACAGAATGAACACAATGTGAGCCTCTGGCCTAGCATAGGGGATAGCTAGAAGAGATTTCAGATTTAAGAAGGCTCCAAGGAGAACTGATCGGTCCCCCAATAATTTTGCTTACCCTAAAGCAGGAGAACAGGAACTCACTCAGCAAAACTGAAAGTCTCTGTAACAGGAGACACTCCCTCACCCAGCGTGTCATCAGCCTGTGGAATTTGCCATCTCCTGAAGCAGGTTAGAAGGTCAAATATTAGAACAAGCATTGAGAAGAGGTTGGGACATCCAGTAACAATATTTACAGTTATGCAAGCTAAAAAAGGTACTTTCAAATCCCATAAGCCAATAGCAGGATAAAAATAAATATACTTTTCAGTTCCCTATAGGCAATGGCATAATTGCTGACCAGCCTGCAATGGGTATCTTATGTTCGAGAAGTTATACACCAACTGTCCATAAGTGAGACCTAGGACTGCTTTTTAACAGCAAAAAATATCTCCCATTAAACCGCTTTCTCCCTCACAAAAAGTCTCTTGTTTCAAAGGAGTATGTTTTCCAGTTCTGACTTCTAGGAAGACCAACAAAACCTCAAACTGTGCACAGAGATGCTAAAAGTAAATGTTGCTAAATAGAAAAAAAAGTCTCATGGCTGTAAAAAAGACTCACCATATCTATGCCAGCCAGCAAGTGATAAGACAAAAGATACAACTTGAATGAAAATATTTTAATTAAAAAGATTAATTTACTTAAAGACAAAACTTTAACATTCATTCATTTGAATTATGCATTTTTCTTCCCAGACATCTCTATTTGTGGCTTCCAAGTGAAACTTTCACCTTCCCCTATTCAGGATCTGCCATTGATGAGAGACCAGGCAGGCAGACCAGTAACCTTATGAGATATAAAAGAGTACATCCTGAGGTAGCTGGGAACAGAGAAACATACTTGGGATAGAAACAAATAAAACAGCACAACAAGATCCCATCACCAATTTCTTTTTACTTCAGGAAACAAACATTTATAAACAGAAGTGTGTTTTTGATTTATCTGGCTGATCTATCTGCACTTCCTTAGGCTATTACTCCCCATGACTTTTGCTTCCAACGTTTCCATAGGGATTTGCTGGGGGGGGGGAGAGAGGAGGAAGGAGACATACAAGACTTTTCTTTTCAACGGCAAAGGACCCATTAAATCTGTTTAGCTGTGTACCTCAGCTGCTGCAGTTCACAAATTGGCATCTTAACCCTGTTTCATTGGTGATTTAAGCTAAAGTACCAGACTTTGAATGGGAGTGACTGAGACAACATCCGTTCCACCACTCCCACCACAAGCAGCAGAAAGCTGGGGAAAGTCTGTGGACAGCTGAACTCAGTAACACTCAGACATTATTGCCACAGCTAAGTCTGTCAGAGCCCCAAATGAGTATTGCAGAACAGAGCAAAGATCGAGGCTGATACTAAATGTCTCCAGAGTTTTATTAAGTCTGCATTTCTATATTTTCTTATTCATGAATGGGTGCTATGTTCTGTATAAATGGGTGTTTAAGGGATGTGCACGGGATGAAAGTCATCCATATTCATATTTGAAAAGAGGCTATATATTGTATGTTGTGTCTTTCTTTTTATAGTGTCTTGCTCTTTGGATAAAAAAAACTTCACAGTCCTCTGGGATGAGAAGCAGAAATAATACCTCACCATGTAGGGAGTCATTCATACTACAAAAGTTAAAAAAGTAAACAGATAAAATAATCATTCTGGAAAACAGACTCTACACTGAGATTTTTGGCAGAAGCTGTTCGGTGAATACTCTGAATGCAAAATACATCTGCAGAAATAAAGACAGGTTTACAAGCAACTTGCCAGGAAAAGAGATTTTAAATAATTGGATAGTTTACTTCCAGTGCTCATTTTTTTACCAGATCTACAGTGTGAAGATTTTAGACAGGCAGATAAATAGGGTCAGCTCTAGGTGTGACAGCGTGGACTTTTCCAAAATGCCCACAAAACAAAAGGAAAGTCCCACTTACCACTGTAAATCCCATCTCCCACATCCTACTTTCAGTCTAGGCCTGATGAGGGGTGCAGGGAATGTATTTGCAAATGGGTTAGACTTTTGGGGTTTTTTTTTGTGGTTTTAACATGTTTATCAAGGCTGTGATGTGCTTACAAGTTCCTGGTGCAGGCATGTGTTTGCCTACTTCTGCAGCAACAGACTGTGCTTTCCAGTGCCATTGGACCTTTACTCTCCTTCAGCGATTTCCTAGAATGGTGGCTGTCTAATGTCACCAACCGAACAGTGCTCCTGCCCCAGTGGGCTTCAGTAATGTTATTTGGGTTCTGTAATTTTGGCCCGAATAATGACAGTCTGCACTGAGAGAGAGAAAGGGTCTTTCAGAAAGGCAAACCCAAGAGCTTCAGAAAGAGCCATTCCTGTGACATCCCTGTATGGTGTGTGCAACTTGGCCATCAAGAGTTCTAGGAACTTAGCTCACCATGTTTTTAAACTACAGTTGGTAACCCAGTTACTACAGTGCCTCAAACAGGATCCCAGTCCCCACTCCAAGGGGTGCACTCCACTGCCTATGCCATTCATTTGACCTTGGTAAAGCTGGTTCAGAGCTACACTTGGAGAAAACTAACCACTTTTTGGCAGGGTTAGTGTTCTGGTTTGCTGCCCTGCAGTGGTTCCTGGAAGGATCAGACAGCTGTCAATGACTAGGACTGCATGGCCATGAGAGCATGTAGAGGCAGCAGGATCTCTCAGTGGCAGCTACCCGTGGCTTCAGATCAGCTAGATGAAGGTTCAAGTCTGAGTGTAGCCAGTAGAAAAAGCAGGAAAGGTCTAAACAGTAGCAGTGATTGCTCTTCACTAGTGGATGTCACTGAGATGGCAAGATTTTAGACAACTACTTGAGAGTAAAGTCTTTCAGGGCTAGCTAGAAGCTTAGGCAGAGATTCACTGTGCCCTAGGTGGTCAAAAGACAGATGTGAAATAGGATATCGTTCTTTGGAGCAAGAATGATCCTATACTTTCCTCCCCCAATTGCAGGGACCTGCAAGTCTCCATAGCCCTATCTGTACTGGTCCCAGAAACTGGTAACACACTAGAAGACAGACGGTATAATCACAATGTACTGAGAAGGAGATGTTTTCTTACTGCCAGTGCTAGTTGGTCCTTTGTTCTACAGTCAGATGTGGCATTTCTCTTCTCCCCTGCACATTCCTTCTGCCTGCTCTACCTGGACACGGCCAGCCTTCCTGCTGAAGGTGAAAATTCCCTTATGCCTTTTTCAAACATGGGGGTGATATTTTTCATCTCGAGGAGCTGGACCCCAGGTTTTCAGGTATCTGGGGAAAATGAGGCACATATGGAGTCAAATACACCCTTGGAGTCATCCCATGGAAGTCAGCACTCTTACACTGGAGGCTGATCTCATTCCTCACACTCCACCTCGTTGGGGGGTGATGGAAGAAACATATCAATGGCTTTCTGAGAGAGGAAGCCTGGTCCCATGCTGCTCACTGGGCAGGCCATGTCCACAGTGAAACCCTGCATGTGAAGGCAGAGAAGAGAAAAGGGACAAAGGAGGTGTTAGGAGGGAGCACATCAAACAGTAAATTAGCCTGACTGACCCATCAGTCAGAGAATCTACTTTCACTGAAACAGAAGGCATGAGGAAGCCTCTCCCGCAAGACTACAAGGGACTGTTGTTAAATGCAGTTCTTCCAGTCGGTTTTTTACAGGTTTTTTAGGATTAGGGTAGGATTAAGATAACCCTGCAGCAGAAAGAAATAAGCAATGACAGTCATTTCCTCTGATGTATCTAAAAAGTTGTCTGCCGGTGCTATAAACCACAGAAAAGAAGCCATGATGCCAAACACCACTGACTGCAGAGCATCCAGATGCTGGGCTCACTGTGGCAGAGGGCAAAGCTGCCATACTAGTGGTGCCACCTCTTCAGCCTCACAGAGATTAGAGATGCCCAGACCTCCCCAGGCTCCATGAGAGGCTCTGCTTGCAGTTGCATGTAGGACCAGAGCAACAGTGCATGCTGATCTACAAGATGTGTCACTAGATAGATGAGTTTCACTCAGAGCTAGGGCTGCTGTAACAGCAAGTTATGGAACAATCTCCCCCACTGCCTTGTAGGGTTGGTCCATTACAGACCAGAGTGCACAGCACCTAATTTCCATGTGTGGTAACCACAGCCTGAGCTCAGGTCACATCTAGATATGGTTAAAGTTGCAAGGGAGGGGAAAAGTAATCTGAGGAAGCCCAGGCACTTCCAAAGAGGAGGCTGTGAGGGAGAAAGGGAGTCACTTAGGTCAGCATTGCTGCCACCTTCCCTGAGGTAAGGGGAGAGAACCCCAGAAGTTGGCAGCTACAAAAGTTTATTAATAATAACAGATTTCTGTGCTTACTTGATAGAGCTCATACAACTGAAGCAGGGGGAGCAGAGGGGGAGAAGGGCCCAGGAGGCATGGGGGTCTCCCTCTGGGGGGGTTGGAGGAGGGTGAAGTGGCACAGGACCTGGGGTGACAGGATTGTACCCGCACAGCACTGGGGGCCGAGGGGATGCTGAGGGCTTTGCATGGTGGAGGCCCCATGCCCCACCCAGGGTGTCAGGAAGTCAGCGTGGCTGTGCTCTGTCTGGAGGACGAGGTCTGCCAGCAGCTGCACCAAGCCAGCCAAGGACAACCCTCGTGTCACATCGCCAGCCTGGCTAGGCCTGCTTGCAGCACCTGAGCATCAGCCACCAACAAGACTTCTTTCACCTTGCTGCACCACCTCCTCCTCAGCCACAACCTTTAGGGGCATGGTCTCTTGCCATGTACCTGTTTCACACACGGAGATACAGTTACATCTCAGCCACACTTGCACCTTGCAGGTCTGAGCGCACAAGGAGTGGGTTTTATTTAGCGAGTAATCATAAACCTGGTTACAGCATTGGCAGCACATGGTTCTTGTGTCTGGCTAATGGCAAACCCCCCCTCTGAGACATCTTTGTGAGTGAGAGTCCTCTGCAATGTGAAGTACCTGCTAAACCACAGCTAAATCAATATTTGTCTTTGGTTTAAAAGTTGCCTCCCCTGGCTTCATTCTGGCCCTTGCTTGAGAGCTGAACTGTGCACTCGCTTCTTTCCTTCTCTGTTCACCCTCAGCCAATAAACAGAATATTGTAATCCTCTACCGAGCACCTCTGCTCATTGGGCCACTAAAAGTGGAAGCCTTCAGCCCATGTTACCTTTTCTTAGCCTTCCTGAAAAATATGTATTTGTTATGTTTCTCTTCCGAGAGCCAAAAATGGGCAATGCTGTGCCCATATAATAACCACACACAGAAATGCCAGCTTCTCCAAGAACAAAAGGGTGCAGGGGCATTTTCACTGCCGTTTCCCCATCCCCAGCTTGTGAACAAAATGTTTATAAAACTCTCTCTGAGAAAAGGCAATACAAGAATACTGTAATCTAGACTGCCCCAGGTATGTAAACACGTAACAGAAACATCTCAATTGGACATCAGAACGGTGGAAAAGCCCATGTGCAGA
>WUAM01000254.1:4819877-4830152 GCA_024336885.1 Actenoides hombroni | reverse complement strand
GTTTACATACCTGGGGCAGTCTAGATTACAGTATTCTTGTATTGCCTTTTCTCAGAGAGAGTTTTATAAACATTTTGCTCACAAGCTGGGGATGGGGAAATGGCAGTGAAAATGCCCATTTCTCTTTGCACTCCCACAACTCCAAATGCTATTTTGGGGTATTAAAAAAAAAGCCCCAAATTTACTGCAGACCTTAGTTATGTGAGAAAAACAACTACTCCTACCAACCTAACAGGAGCCCAAGGGCAACCAACCATTCTTCTGCAGCCTGTGTTCTGCTGAAGGAATGTTTCTGCAGAAAATAACAACACAGCAGTGTTTTGTACTCACAGGACTTGTGTGAGAACTATGTTCTCCTGTCCCTCATTCTCCAAGCATTTTGTAAATATCAATGAATTTAAGTTCAGAATCCCCATGCAGAGCAAGAGGTGTTTTCCTGCTTGTTTTACAGATACTAGGTCAAGGTGAAAATGGTTAAGTGACCATCGGTTTACCCAAGGACATACAAATAGAAAGTGACAGAAGCAGGAAGAAGAGACTGAGCATCTGTTTGGATGGGTGCACTGCCACACAGCAGCCATGTGTTCTGTGGTTTCAGCTGCACTTCTCACAGGCTAAATTCTTAATCTCTACTATTTTTTTTTAAGAAATTCTTAAAGATTGTTTCATTTAGTCATCAGAAACCACTCTGTTACTTCACACACTGTAAGGAAACACATTAGTTGAAGCTGTCAATAAGAGAACAAACATTTCTTTCCCTGTTGAATGTACCTTCAAGACCAGTTGGTAGCAAAATTTGACATGCTTTCTAAAGTTTGGGCACACAGCTGTGTTTGCACCTCTTTCTTGGCAGAGCTAGGGTCATGCTCAACTGTGCTGGAGTAGGAAGCAAACCCAAAGCCAAAGTGAAACAAACTAAATTACATTAAACAGAACTTGTGACTCAGAATGACCATACAGGCTCTCGATGCAACCATTCTACTTCAAGTTTGCATCATTTTATAGCTGATCCAAGATGAAATGTTCCTGCATGTCCCTGTGTGATTTCAGGCTGTGGCCACACATTTTTGCTGACTGGACCTGAAGCTCTGAAGGGGGAGGTTTGTCCCCATCACCACCATCAATTACTATTGCTGCCTCAGTGCAACTGCCCAAAGTAATCAGTCTATCAAGACTGTCTGGGCAAGGAAACCTTCATTACTGAGTGTCTAAGCTAACTCAGATCATTGTGAAAGAACTTGTTTAAGGAATATGCAATTATGTCTTCTAAGGAAGAATTAAGTCCCCTGCCTCCACAAGTCTGGACAGAGACAGAAATAGCAGCTCCTTTAGATAGGCCTTTATCCATCTTATTTCAATAGGATAATTGTTTATATACTTGCATATTTCTTGGCTGGTCATATTAGATGACGATCTAATTCTTCTAGGATGATCAGAAGAACATGAGATATACAATCTGGGTTCTTCTTAACTTAGATGTAAAGAATAAGAAAACCAGATTCCAACACAAACAAAATATTCCTACATAACAAACACCTTTTATTTTTCATCTTTTGCCCATGGTGCTACCTTGACTGGCAATCCACACTGATCAGAGAGACATCCAGCAAATTAATATGTTACAAGAAAATACATTATGCTGCTCTTTCTTTTAACAGAAACAGATTTGAACTCCATCTTCACCTTCACGTGCTAGATTCATGGGAGCTGATTCTGAACCAATTCCTTAGCCAGCCCCCATTTTTGGCATGTGGCTGTGAAAAAGTTGCCAAAGGGAGTCGTGTCAAAGAGCTTTTACTTTGCTCTTAATGGCTCCACGTACAGTCTGAAGGAATCTGAAGCGCTCACGAAATGTGGTTTCCCCTCTGGTGTTTGCTGTTCAGCTGGCTCAGCAGCTCAACCATTGTGAGTGGATTTAGCACTTGTGAAATAATGCTAGCCTATTCAGATCCAGAGAGGGATGGGCAAAGTCCACCAGCACAATAAAAGCCCCTCTTTCCTCCTCAGATGAGGAGCCAATGTGCAATGGAGTTCGAGGGAGAAAACTACTTATATCCAGGTGCAGCTACACACATCTTAGTGGAAAGAGAAATAGGCCTACCAAAATAAAAAAAAAACACCCAACACATGCTCAGAGGTGGCAGTATCTTCAGCATCCCAGAAAAAAAACAAACACAAAACAACAACAAAAAACTCCAAACAAACCAAAACCCCCAACAAACAAAAAAACAACCCTAAACCAAACACAATAAACCAACTGCTTGAGTATAGGAAGCAAATCGTGAAGGAGAGAAAAAAAGTAGAAAAAGAGGAGTAGAGCCCCAGAAGAGAGCTCCAGAGGAGTGTGGTCCTCAAAATGACAGATGATGAATGCTAGTAATCCAAATGGGGGGGAAGAGATACAGAGAACTGAGAGTTCTGGAGGTCTCTGTCCCCAGAGACCAGAGAAGATGGAGCTCCCCACTTCATCCTAGACAGAGCTACTAAGTATAGTGAGAGGTGTGTTTCATCTCTGAGCTGATCAAATACTTAATTATTCTGCTGAGACCATTAAAAAAAAAAAGAAAAAAAAAAAGAGATAACTAAAGCCCTCTCTAATGTGGACAGTGTTTCAGGCATGCTATAGTTCTGTATCTTTATGCAGAGATTTGAACTCAGTACCAGCCTCAGACAGGCAGCTTGAGCAGATGGCAACAGGACTTGGTGGCTACTAATTAGGTCAGCTTTTGGTTATCGATCTGGAGCTGAGTAGCCCTCTGATTCATTTCCAACCCTCTCTGTGCTATCTTCAGCCACAAGCCTCCAAGCATCACCCCGAGTTACTGAACTAGGTCGGCCTTAGGCTGTTCACTTTGCTGGGCCATGGCAATATGGCAGTTCTGCTATGGATCCCCAGGCTGGGGAATGGGCTCAGGATTGGGGTGTGGGCCAGTGTGGTGGTGAACTCAGGTGTTTCCAGCCAGGGTGGGGCAGGGTCGTTTTAAAGCACTTCCTCTTGCCTCACTCACACAACGTACAAACAGGGACATTATCTCTCCTCCGGGAGCAACTGACTCAGATGCTTGGCCAACTGCAGGGAAAGGTGTCACCGTAGCTGCCAACAGCAGAGAACAGCTAAAAAATAAAAAGATGTATCACTCTGTGGCTCCAAACGATAACAATATATTCCTCTTTATTCTGATCCAAAAGCAATTTTTTTCTTCCTTTGTTCCCCTCCTTGTTTTTTCCTATCTGATGAGAACTTTTTTCTCAGTTAGAAGCCCAATGTGTCTGTTATTGGTATGCCTAACATAATTTTTATATTCCCCCCCTTCTTTTATTTTACATATTATCAAATGACTTATGAAAAGTAAAGTTCAGCCAAGTAAACCTCAAAGGAGTTGTGCAAGAGCAAGCAGCACTGGGCTTTATCAAGAGCCCTGTACAATTAACCATGTATGTCCATGGCCTTGAGAAATCTGTTTATGAAGCACATTGTGGGTATATGCTGTTGCAGATCTGGCTGGAGCAGTCTGAAAGGATGCTGTTCCCAGTGGTTATCCTTCAATCAGAAGACACTGTCTCTAGCACTGTTCTTGACCTCTCTGAGAAATAAGCAACAGTATCTAGCTGAGAACTCCTCCAGATATACCAGCCATTTCCATCCCTGTGATATATTTGTGCCCTGCACGTGATAAAGTACTTCTTATTTTGTTGTCATCTCATCAGTGGGCATAATTGTAAGGTTGATTCAGCAGAAATGAGAGCAACACTTGTGGGAAGTTCGTCTTAATGACCAGCAAAATACACAGGCTAAGAGAAAGCTGTGATTTACTGATTATGATCTTTGTATGGAAAAACCCGTGTCCTCTGAAGGCCCTCTTCTCCTCCTGGTGCATTGTGAAGGGCAGTTAAGACTCTGTGACTGCTCTTGGTCGTACGATAGATAATATTCTTTGGGCCCAAAACTGTGGGCATATTGTATCAGTTAACAAGCAGCATTCAGTCTGCCTTTTGCCCAAGGCACCTGTACTACGTACACAGTCGATGCTAACATGTTGATACCTGTGAGCAGAGGGAAATTCACATTCTGTACTCAAGTGCTGCAGGAGCTGAGGTGTTAGGAGGATGCAATTAAGGGGAGGAGAGGAAAGATTTTGCAGCTACATTCAAGTAATAGGTGTAGCCGAGTGAAGGCCTTCAGGATGGAAGGTAGAAGTGGTGTCCTTGGAGACAGTGTTTCTTCAGAAGGCAGATTACAAGGCAAAAGATCCTCTAAACGCCAATGAAAACAAGATTATTTGATGCCTGGGCCAAGAACTGAGAACAATTGTAATGATTTTGCTAAATATTTATCTTCCTGTCAGGAGGGATAAATATCGATTAAGAGTCACCGGACAAGATAATCATATTAATAGGTGTAAAGAAGTTTCTTTTGTCCATCTTCTCTGGTTGTTTCAGCAGCAGCAGCAAACAGAGTATCAGGGTGCCCAAACAGGATAGGAAAAACTGTGAATAAGAAAAGAGGGGCAGACTGGCATTTGGATTTGTTTGTTCAGAAAAAAAGACTGTAGTGAGTGCACAGAAAGGCACCACAAAGACCATTCTCAGGGCTACCGCACAACATATTGACAACAAGCTGAGTTGCTCCAACAACAGTGAGCTCTGCTGGGAGAGGAAAAAACCAGAAAAGGAAGAGTGTGATGAAAAGTAAATAAACTATAGGGATAAACTCCTCCATCGCTTTGTGCTAGGTATGTGTAAAAGTTTCAATGCACAACCAAAACTGGGAGCTAATATGAGGTATTTCTCTGAGCTCATGCCAATTAATTATCATCACAACCACCATGGCACTCCAAACACAGTCATCTAGTGCCTAGTCTGCCCCACACAGTGGTTTGGGTTTTTTTCCTCCTTCTCCCTAACTCTTTCATCCATCCTCAAACGTTTGGTTCATTTAGGCACATCTATTTGGCTACCCACTTACAAGAATCCAGCTCCAGTACAAAATGCATACTGAGTGAACCCCATTTGAAATCCAGGGCATTAGTTCTGAATCAGTAGTTCCCATTTCTTTTGTCCCTTGGCCATCTTGAAGTGAGAAACTACGGGATAAACACCAGATACAGTGACAAAGAAATCGTAAGAAATTTCAGTTCCTGCAAAAATTTTTTCCTACTTCAGAAACTTAAATGTTCAGTAGCTGAATACGAATGCCTTTCAGAAGAAGACTATTTGCAGAATTTGGGCATTCCATCGTCAGAGAAATAGTTATTCTGCTTTAATCTCCTCCCATTCCTATTCTGGCCCAGAGGCATTTGCTTCCCCAATACAGTCCTTGGAAGGCCTCATTTGCTACACCCCTTCCCAAAGGTCTCTCAAAGCAACATCTACCCAGGAGATCTCTGAAAAACACAATTGTCACTAAGGGGATTTGGGCCTCCCTTTAATTTCTGCCATGCTGTACTATAGCTCCTCATTATAAAGTTAGCTCTTAAAGGTTCTTTGTCTCTGCAGGGCTGAAAGTTGCTGACTGAATATCTGGGTCTAATTTTCCACCAGTCTTCCTTTAACTGACCATTCTCAGCTATGCAAAGCGTTTGCATAATGCTACAAGATCATTCACATCAATCTTATTTAACATTTTGAACCTGTTTTGCAAAGGGGTTAATGAGAAAACAAAACACAACCTGAATAGTAAGTCACTAGAAAAAAGTACTGGCCTAATCTTTTAATATACAGCCTGAACAGCAGCTCTTTTCACAGAGGGAAGGGGATGACTTTTTCCACACCCCCTCTAATCTGAGAATGCAATTCCCATGGACAGTGTATGAGAAAACAGCAGCAATCTACAGAACACCCAGGAACACTTGTTGAAAGATTCCCAGGGTGTTACTTTTGGCAGGACATCAGGTTCCAATAAAATTCACTGAAAACACCAGACTAACAACAATAATAATAATATTTTACACGGATGATGTGTCTTTCATCTAAGGGTCACAAAAGGCTTCTGCAAAGAGTGAACAAGCTCCTTGAGGAGGGGTAAATGAAATCGATGCTCTGGAGATGTTGCCACTGATTTAGAAGATAGATTACTGCGTAGAGCATTAGAGGGTACAGAAAGAGAAGAGTTAACATGTATAGGCAAGCTTGGGAGCTTGAGAACTTGCATAAGCATAATAACCTATTTTTTAATGTTTTCAGTAAATCAACTGCTGACATTCCACGTACACTATTTGAGCACCTGTACACAAATCAGGTAACCAAAGATTACACTGTGCAAATACACAAAGTACTAGGTGAGTTCATGCACAGCCACTCGACTCTGATGTCAAATTCTATATACTATGCTGGCAATTCCTGCTTGGCATGCTCTTATATGCCTTCTGAGGCCCATCTGGGATTTGAAATATATATGTATATAACAATATAGAAGTATATGAAAACTTAGAGACTAGAAATAAGAGAGTAGGCCACTTGTGAACTGCTGTAAGTTTTGGACCCAGACGCACGCTCTTCACTGTTAGCCTGTCTCTGCAGGGAAATTATTCTGCAGTGTGTCTACCTTTCACAAAACACATGCTGCTGCATCATGCTGGGCCACATATGAATCTCAGCCTACGCTTCATACACCATCCTGTGAAGATGTTGCTGGCGGTGTTATAGTGGCAAAACTTGCCATGGAAATACACCTTCTACTGCATCACCAACAGTTTTTAGGTCTTAACTGGATTGCTTACAACTTTTTGGTAGAAGAATACCATCAAATGTTGCTGCACTGACTGCACCTAAGTGACCAAAGAGAATAACATATTGAGATAAGTGGTTCCATTCCTCAGGATCTCTCAGTGTGTATTTCACATGAGGATTACTTCTTGTTCTTTGAAGCTGTTTCTAGAGTCAATATCACCCTTATTTCCCAGCCCAGCACTCTCATCAGACAGCAAAAGCTGTTGAGAAGTCATTGTCTGTACCAAGAACACACAGACACACGAAATTCCTTCTCACTGTTTACATGAGGGAAATGATATGAAGCAAGTCATGTTTCCTCTGTGTCATAAGGGTAACAACAATAGCAACGAAGGTTTTGTCATGACACCCCCGGTTTAAGGCAATGACTAACATCCAGAAAGAGTAGATATCAGGGTGATCTAATAGCCTGTTGATCCCAAAAGAGCAACAAAGTCCTGTCCTTCTTCAGCCTACAACCCTCTGCTCCCTCCTTATCTCCTGCTCCCAAGGATACATCCCACCTTACCCTTGTGCCAACATTTGCGAAACCCTTCTCACAAACAATTTCATTAAAGCTGAAGAAAATGGTCTTTTTTTTTTTTAATTTAGCTTGGCTTAATGAGCTGAATTGGCTCAGAACAGGGTCTTACGAAAGCGAGAGTGCAAGAGAGCAGAAGGCTCATAACAGGAGCGTTTGCTTTGGACTCTTAGATCACCATAGCTACAAGGTATAACCCTCAGAGTTATGCAGAAGATACTCTCCTGCTGGTAGTGTCACTTTTTCATGCATATGACCATAGCAACTTTCTGAGATAATTTGGTGAAGTCAAGAAGGGGATTAGCAGAATAACTGGTGTAAATCAGAAATTGTATTTAGCTACAGATGCAGAAGAGAGAATAATTCTGACCTCTTAGAGCTATACCATACCACAAAAGTACAAAGAGGGGCAATTAAAAGCGATGACACACAACTGGAATAGCTTTTATGGGTTGAACATACCATGATGGCAAAGCACCACAGCCACTAAGAGCTGCATAATGCTTTACTCACTATTGGATATACCCACATGTCTTCCCTGTGGCTTGAAATAGCATCTATCACTAGGCTAAAACATACAGAAGCACACCAAGCATCATGAGTCACTGCAGAATTGAAGTCCATTTTCTCTGTCCAGTTTTGCTTGCCCTGGACCTAGAGGGCATCTCCTAAGAATCCTTCAAGAAGCTTCAATGCCACCCCCACCAGAGAGTCCTCACCACCCACCCCCAAAAATGTGTGTGCCTTTGTTCCTTTCAGCACTCAATTTCTGCACAGAGCTGACAGATGTGTAACTGCTGTTATTGGTCACAGGTTAAAAGTTTACAAATTGGTCTTAGCAGCTGCATTTGGAAGTGAAGTTCTGAGAAAGTGAACTGTTCTCATCTCTCCAGGTTTTTGGTTTTAAACCACCCCATAGTTATGGTCAGAGATTAGAGAGATTTTTGTGGTGTTAGGAGAATGGTTTGGAATTTCTCGTCCAACCATCTGCCCTCAAAACTTAGCAGATGACTCAGTAGCGCTCACCTCCATTTGCTACTGAGCTAAAACCTTTATCTCCTCAGTTTCATGTAAAGTTTCACTCTGTATCTTTTCAGAAGCAGAGCCCGTTCTCATATGAAAGAACGATGTAGGAAGTACAACTCAGAATTCAAGTTTTCAAAAGCGCTTGTGTGAGATTCCGGCTGAGCTAATATGCACGTATGCACAGAGGCATTTGCACACATAAATCACAGCTTGCTTACATCTGGCACATGCAAAGAGCACACTGCTTGGCACACTGTTTAAATGTGCTTCAACTACAGGACTGCATTCAGGTCTGCACATAATTCTGGAAAAGTCCCTTTGTAGTCAGGAGACGCAAAACCTTACTGAGTATTTTGATGATATTCTTAGGTATCAAAGATGCTCTCTGTTGCCTGCCCTTTCCTGAAGAAGCTTCTGCAGCCTTGCATCTGTAGGGTTATCAAAATTAGGTGCTTTTCATTCTTGGAAAGTAGAAAAGCTGTCTCCATATCCCAGATGTTATTTATTTAGCCTGCACCAGTTTGAAGCAGCACTTAACAAGCAATCACAGTTCCTAAGCTAACTGCATAGTCTGACCAAGCTCCAATTTCAAATGAAGCTGCTATCTAAAGCAGTAAGTAGTTATACCATCTGACCCAGTTTGAATAGCTTATTGCAGTCTCACAGAAGCTACTCACCACTTTGCATGTATATTCAGCTCCAACTATAGCAGATATGGCCAGAGAAGTCCAAGTTAAAAATATCAAACTGATGCCACGCCTGGGTTGCTTTTACCACCTTGTACCAGATGAAGTGCACATCAAGTAAAGTTTCCAGAATGGTTTGGGAAAATCTATTAGTCAGTATAAAATTGATCACAGCTCTTTAAACTGTACCTTTTTCCCCTCCCCCTGCAAATGGATCAGATTCTTTCTGGGTCCTAAATGGTAGCTTTTGAGAAAAAGAGTATTTCTTTTACTCTTAACCTGGAAATTTACAATCTGCTCAGAACGTCTTTCGAGTTATGCAAGTCTAGATCTGCACTTCTTTCATAATTGTCTACCATGGTAACAAATAGGGCAGTGCCACGTCTGGTCCCTCAAGCTCTGTACTTGTGCCAAAGATAACCAGTTATACTGGCATAATTAATTTTGATGTATTAATAACACAACAGCTTTTGTCTTTACCAGCCAGCGTATTTTCCACTAAGATTCAGTAAACATAACAGAGGAAAGGACTTCTCTAAATTGACAGGGAGAACAATCTCTGAGTTTAAAGAGCAGGAGAGGAATCTTCATTTAGAGATTAATCATGACTTCATAACTCCTGCAAAATTCATACTCCAGGCACTGATTTAGTTATACACAGTAGCTGTGGCTTGCTAATTAAGAACAACATGGGTATTAGCCTTTCTTCTTTTAGGTTCTTAAATTGCTGATTTAAAACCTCTCAATGCGAGAAGCATTTCTAAATATCTGAAGTGTGAAAAAGCAAGGACATTTGCATCACCATCCAAACCCATGGAGGTTGGAAAGAAAGGCATGATTTACATGCAATACCTCAACCTATAACCTGGAGGACAGCTGGAACTCTTCAACAGCAACCTCCACTCTATGAAAGAGGGACTACTCTCCTGTAGGTAGAAAGCAGATTTACCTTTTGACTTTATTTGTTGTCACTGAGGGGGTTTTAGTTTGAAATTATCCATGCCATTCTATGACTTGTATAGGAGACAAAGCAAGAAGCACTCCAAAGACATGTGAAGATGACATTTATAAAGTCTTTCTGAACTCATTTGAAATGGTAGAGAGAAAATAATTTACAAGATTCAGTCCATTCATCTGCTGAAAGTTATTCTAGTCCCTTACAAGTGGAGTTTGATGGACTTTGATAGAACTTCTGAATGCCTGGGGTCAGGGGATGATAGCTTGTCTTGGCTTGATTAATATATTTCTTCTGATTATGTATTATTAATTAAGATGGGATTAGCTTTGACTTCAATACTCTGTAGAAATTTCCGC
>WUAM01000254.1:4756383-4811879 GCA_024336885.1 Actenoides hombroni | reverse complement strand
TTTTGTTTGCTTTTTTGTTGTGTGTGTGGGTTTTCGTTTTGGTTTTTTTCTTCCCCAGCCAAACCAGCCTCCTTGTATTAGATCATTTTGGAGTTTGAAATATTGGATAAGAAGAGGTTCTGAAGTCTACTACTTGACTGGCTTCCTTAGCTGGCAAAAAATTATCATAAAAGATCAGTCTCAACTTTCCAGACTAAAATAAAGCCCCTAGTGTCCTATCTCCACTGGAGTTCAATTTAGCTACCTTGAAAACATGATGATAAAGTAGTACTGCAATGGTGAAATGAAGAAAGTTTTAAATATATAAAAAAAAGTTTAATTGAGGCAGAGACTAGAACTAGATATTAAATATTTTACTGGAGAAAAAGATCTGGATCATGCAGTTTGGTGCAGCAGATTTGATTTTCTGTGCTATTTGCAATCCTTTTTTAAAACTTAGGTCTTTGTTTTTTCAAGAAACATTAGTAAGCAGCATATGTAGAGATTATACACTGCAGCTTAAAAGCAATATGCTTTTAAACAGTAGGATTTCATATCCTGGTTACATTGTTTTTCAACATACAACAGAAGATTTGTCAAATTGGAGTGGCCATATTTAGTCTTATGTTTACATTTCTCTATAGTTGAATGCTAAATTAGAGCCATCATGTCATCATTTCCTAAGACACTGTTGCTTGGGGCTTTTTTTGTTTGTTTGTTTTGTTTCGGCCACAGTTCGTTTACACATTCCTGTAAATAATGGGAAAATTTACTTTGAACATAAGTATTTATGAGCAACTTGATCTAGTTAAAGATGTCCCTGCTTACTGCAGGGGGGTTGGACCAGATGACCTGTAAAAGTCCCTTCCAAGCCAAGCAGTCTATGATTCTATTCGATTATTTTTTATTTTTTTTTTTCCCCCTGGGAAAGGCTCTTCTGTTTCAGAAACATAGTTCTTATATACCAGAAAACCAAGAAGAGGTTCTGTAGATGACTATACAATACTTGCTCTCTACCTAGACTGATACAGATTTATCCTTAGTTAACCTTTGACATCCAGCTTTAAAACACACCTTTGAAACCTTTAAGAGGGAGAAAGCAGGGGGAGAATCTGTATTAAGGTGTTAAAACATTGCAGCAGGTTGCTCAAAGTGATTTTGTGCACTCTATTCATTTACCTGAACAACTTTAGGTTTCACAGAATCACAGAATTACTGAGGCTGGAAAAGACCTCCGAGATCATCAAGTCCAGCCTATGACCCAACACCACTGTATCAGCTAGACCATGGCACTAAGTGCCACATCCAGCCTTTCTTTAAACACATCCAGGGATGGTGACTCCACCACCTCCCTGGGCAGTCCATTCAAATGTCTTCATCTATCTTCAACTATCTTCATAGTTGGCCTAGCTTTGAGCAGAGGGTTAAACCAGATGACCACCAAAAGTCCTTTCCAACTTAAGTTATTCTCTCTTACTTATGAAAATAAGAATAAGCCAATACATCTTAAAGTATTTTCTTTTTTCCTTTTAAGAACAAAAAGAGGAAACATTTTAAATGCTCTCCTATTTAACGTATGCATCCTGATACAAACCTGTCTGCTGGGACCACTTGCTTCTGCAATAGTGCCAGTGAAAGATCACAATTAGCTTTAGTACCAGGAGCAACAGCTCATCGCATCTTAATATAAGTCCCATTAGTAAATATGAAGCAGCATACTCTCATGCCCCTAGCATGATCCAGCACTCTGGATCCACTGATGGTGATGTCTGGAGTGACTGTGAAGCTTGGCAAGGTCAAGACTAAGAGCAGAAGTGCAATGAGAGCTCACGTGGAAGGCAGTGCTGATGGGTGCTGATGCTGAAAGCGTCAAATATGCATGCTGTTGCTTTGAGTGGAAGATTGTACTTCCATAAGACTGGTCACAGAGGCATCTTCCCCTTGACAGAAGTGCTGTTCTTCAGTACGTGAAATAATTATGAGATGAATATGAATTGAAAGTGCACTTCCTCTTGACCTACTTCCCAGGCAGGGAAGCGCAGCTTGATGCCCTCCTGTTTGGAAAGGTAAAATTATCTCTCTACATTCCCTAGGCTCTGCATAAGCATCTATTGTTTGGTACCAATCACATGGCTAATTACCATACCTACTATGCAGTCTCTTTAAATGTTTTCCTTCCATCTCTTGTCAACACCCAGGCTGACTAACCAAACTGGTTTCTTTGGAGAGAAGTGTACCTGTTTACCCCGTCAATAAATACACCTCTTTTTTATTTGTACTGTGAACGTAAACATTCAGAATGATAGTATAATCTGGCTTTGGGAAAGTGGCTGATCATTCTGAGGTGCTCGAGGACTGTGTGCATATGAATCCTGCCTTGTGAAATGAATAGACCTTTCTTTATTCACAAGGTTGCAGGAAGCATGTTTTCACTTCACCACAAAATCAATTACATATACCATTAATGCCAGTGAAGTTTGACTGCAGCCCTCAGCCTTCATGTGCAAGTCCCATAGCAGCTCAAGGTTTAGAACAGGACAGTAATGCCACTTCTGTGACAATCTCCTTGCATACAGAACATAAGCTCTAGAGCTATGCTTTTGGTACGTGGACCTTCGAGCCCCTTCAGAGAGGCTGTGGCTCTTATTCTGGTGTCTCTAAGAAAGTACAGAGGATGCCCCAGCACAGCTCTTGCTGACATTTCAAAGCCACCTATTGTGTTGACTCTGAGAACTGCTGAGAGACTTTGTTGGGTTTGGTCTTGGGAGTCCTTAGATTGACAGATGATGATTATTGCAGGCCATTTCCACCTCCTGCCACTCCACAGTTCTTCCATCAGAAGTAACAGTTTGAAAAGGGAGAAGCTGCTGGGATTTTCTGCCCTGAATAAGCTGCCCACAAAAAAACCAAAACCAAACCAACCCACCCCACCAAATCCAAACCCTCCCAAACCAAACAAAATCTGTTTGATGATACACTCAGTTCATTATTTTCTAGGTAACTGTCATAATGAACACTTTGCTGTAGCAGGGTATTATTACTGTATCCACACTGTGAGAGCAAACACCAGGAGTAGAAAGAAGAAAAGAAAGCTCAGCAATATAGCAGATAGCAGGCTGTGGAGATGCCTAAATTCACACTGAGCCAAGTCAGTAGGTCTGTGCAGCCCCACATACCATCATGCAGCTGTACCAATTTGGACTGGAAGCACCAGAGCACAGGGTGTTGCTAAATGATTGCTCAGTTAATCCATAACCTGAATAAACCACCCCGAGATAAGTGAGAGGTGATGGGGTGTAAACTGACACAAGAACAACAACAAAAACAGACCAAACCGACCAAACAACAACAACACAACCTCTATTCCAGCTTCATAGGCAGAAGTGTGAAAGAAGAAGTGAAGACAATTTATGTGAGACAAGATTCTAATAATGGGTCGCATTTTTCCCCCTGTGTATATGACACTAAGGAGGATATATTTTGCTGCAGACTTCACTCAAGATGAATTGTGAATCAGCATACGTGAATCATCTGCCAAACCCTCGAGTGCGTCACTGATAATATAAAAACTCAAAAGTGTGGGTGCCATATCAGCAGCTGGAGCGGAGCTGGCAGCACAGCTAGAGACAATGACCATTCCTGAATTCCTTCCCGGCTACAGTTTGAGTTTTTCACCTCAGTTTCCACATTAAGATGATGCAACCTCTGGGACTGATCTGGATGTACCCCCGAGTTCTCTTGCCTTGTCACCAGTGATAGCTAACTATGGATGCTCAGACTGAATAAAGTTATCACTAGACTTAGATATCACTAACTAAACTTCTCGTAATTACCAGGTGTGTCCAGTGATCAAGTTACAGTTCTAGATATGTCTTATCTCACAGGGTTTTTGGGGGGGGGGGTTGTGGTTAGATATGTCTAATCTCACAGAGGGTTTTTTTTTGGGGGGGTTGTGGTTTTTCCATGTGTTTGGGTTTGATTTTTGGTTGGTTTTTTTTTTCTTTCAATGTACTGATAGAACACTTCTCCCATGTGACAGTTCTGTTGTCAGCAAGGATACTTAACAGGGAAACTCCTCAATGAAATTAATTCAAAGGAAACCAGTTGTTTCAAAGGCATTGTTTTAGTTGTCAAAGTAAGCACAGCTTCAGTTGAACTGGGCTCTGATTTTATTTCTGCAGCCTAACGAAATGCATCTTTCTTAATTAACTACACCAGAGAAGATCTCCTCAAATGCACATAAACCCAGCCTGACTTGCAGAAATGCTGAGGGCGTGCCAAACCTACCAAAGCCAGGAGGAGCTCTTAATCACTGCCCTTGGACAGCAACCCACACCCTGGCACTTCCTATTTACCCCAGGAGGTCAGCAGGAGCTTTCTTCCCCACAGCTTCCAATAGAAATGCAGCTGGCCATCAAGTCAGGTAGATGTCAAACAGGGCTCTGGCTAAGCTGGTTGCAGCCAAAAGGCCATTCCACAGCTATTTGTTTAAATGTTGCTTTGGCTTCCCTCATGCAAAAGACTTCCTGTGACACTTCAGATGTAGCAGCATAACGAAGCTCAGTGTTTATTTCCATCCATCCTTTCAAGTGACTAGAAAGACCTCAGAGAGTATAATTTTCCAGAGCACAGTATTTTGCTGTACTGTTGCCTGGAACGGCTGCCTAAGCAAAACATTGTGGCTGAGAAGTTCCCACTGGTTATACTGGAAGTTCCAGCCCTGTTAGGCTCATCAGAAGGAGCTGCACTTAGCTTAATGGTTAGGAGAGACCACTATTCATCTCAAAGTGGAAAATGTATAAATCAGTTATTGCTTCCACAAGTCCAAGACAGAATGCTGGACCAGATAGGTAACAACAACAAGGTCTGATGTGTCCTACCACTGTGATCAGAAACCAACCCATGGATGGGACACCTCGGCTCCACTAGCTAGGCAGGAGCCAGCAATCTGATCTTCCTCTCCACACAAGCCTGCTGTTTGCAGCACCTTCTTACAAGCACGACTTTGGCCACGTGAGCTTTCTTAGTAGATCAAGAATGCTTACTAACTCATTTCTAGTCAATAATCTAGAAAGCCCTCAACACTTTTGGAAGCATCAAACTCCATTTTCTGGGACACTTAGTCTACTTTTGGGAGACTGTTCCCCAAGCTTTGTCACCTATGTCTTGAGGTAGAAAATGCTGGTGTATGTTCCTTCTTCAGCCAGATCTGAGACAAGTAGACCTTTGCCATTTAAGGCTATCCAGGACCACTCCCTTCAGAGCCGATTGCTCTAAATCACTGGTATTAAAACTGAAACAGGAGAATGAAGTCTATGCTTGCTTACATTCTGTGCACTATCAGTAAGTGAGGTTGCACAGGATTTAGGTCAAGGCCAGTTTTATTTCTAAAATGCTAAGAAATCTGACCTTTAGTATTGCTTTTACATAAACCTGAACAGCCACAGCAACAGCTGTATGAGGAACTGAGCCCAAAATGTAGTACTTCAAGCTGTACTGTGGTGTCCTTTCTGTGGTGGAGGGAAGAGAAATTTAAGACTGCAGAAGGCTACCATGACATCCAGGGTATGTAGTGTTAAAGCAGGAGAGACAGTTTTAACTGAAGAGAAATTTTTTGGGAAGAATGTGTGTCAGGTGGTTGGTATTCAATAGTCAAAAGAATTCAGTTCGGGGCTACAGTGACCATTAAAAAACAAAGAGAGAGAGTTTTACATGCTTGAACAGATTCTGAAGTAGCTCTTTTTATGGAGCTCCCCTCCTGAGTTTTGTTATAAACATTACTCACTATTATCTTCTAGTCACAACTTAGTGCAGGGTCTTGTGTATTACTTTACACAACATAAAACCACAAAATTACTTCTGAAGTAGATTATTAATAGAGGGAAAAGGAGGGAGAGAACACTCTACAGTTGCTGCATATTTCTTCTAGCGTGTGGATTCCTGCAGCACTCTATCTTAAATAACTTCTATCAGGCATCTTTGAAGACTAAACAACTATGCTTTCCGAACTCTTTGCCCTTAGATTTCCATCCCTGCTCTTCAGCTCAAAGACGTTTCCAAATTATATGACGCACTTTTGCAATACCTCCCACCCTAGGACTCTATCTAGAAAGCATAGAACTCCTTTTAGTCATAGCTATATCTAAAAATCATAACTCACTGGAAAATACTGCTAGTGTATTAGCAGAGCCATAGGATAACCAATTGCACTGCACAAATCCTTGCTACCATCTTAACGATGGAGCAACCCTTTGCATTTACAACTGAGCACCACCTGCTGGTTACCTCATCTAATCTGGCCATTTCTCCTGCCACCCTCCTCCCAGTATTAAATCCTGAGAGCAGATTCTTGATTTTAGGAACGTAGACGGGTGCTGCATGGGACCTGAGATTCCAAAGCTAAGCTGAATTCAGCTGCACATGAAGCTGGAGGCAGCTGTGATGCCACAGCTGGAGCAGCCATCACAGGGAGACAAAAAGCTCTGAAGCACCCAATGTGGAGAGCAGCGAGGCAGTAGCTGTCCCCACAGCCTCCACTCCCTACTTGTTCTCAGAAGCTAACACAAGCTGAGCTCCTCACAAATAAAACCCCAAAGCAGCAGAGGTCCTCCTTTTCGTGTTGAATTTGTGTGCCTCATCCTCCTCGTTTTAATTGGCTACTGAACCACATGATTTTGCCTTAATCTCTCCAGCATCTCCTAGTAATGAAACACAAATTACTGATTTCTCACCTAGATCATGTGATCTCAGTTTAACTACTTAATCCTGTTTGCCAAGAGGAACAGGGCTGTTACCTACTATTATAAAAAAAAAAAAAAAGAAAAAAAAAATCAGATCCTGGCATTTCAATTCTGCCACTTTGATCTCATAAATTATCTTAATGGAGATGCTTTCAGAGCCACACTGTTGGAGCATAAGTTAATTTAACATTGTGAACTTAAAATGAGATGGCCAAAGGTGAGTGGTTTTAGTTGTTTAACTTTCATTTAACTCAGTGGAAGTTGGACAGGGAAGTCCCAGCACCATTTTCAGAAATGAGACACATTACTGGCTGCCAGCTGTTTCACTTCTCATCTCTGCCCAACAGCAATTCACAGTTTAGGTGGAATATTACCAATACACCAATGGCCATTTCTATAGCACACTCTACCACTGCCCTGAATTTCGTGTGGCTATCTATAACAGCACCATCAGGCTGTACTGAAGGATGGAAAGAAAAAGGAACAATCTCATCCTACGAATCCTTCTGTCAACATAGCAATCTATAAATCCAAACAGCAGGATGACCCCACCCTTGAAATTCCTCCAGGAAGGCAAGGGAAAGCCAAACTTAATATTTCTAATTACCAAGGAAAACCTTCCACTCCTTAACCACCTTAATCCTCCTCCCTCAGCTTTACTGTACATCCTCAGGCAGGGCCTTGGCCCAGGTTTCAATTAAATTATTAACAGGAACAATAGAATCAAAGTTTCCCAACCCAAATGTCTCAATTTGTTAAATCCATGTAAAGTAAGGCAGCACTAGATATGCTGATTTCAGATTTTCATCCTGCACCTAGGGTCGTGTAAGGATGTTGCACTGGATCTTCCCTTTGTTCTAAACATAGGAAGGGCTCCCTTGGTGACCTAGTTAACTGTGTCCCCAGGCTCCAGTGCTCTCTAGTGACACCTTTTGCCTGAGAATGCCAGAACCCCAACAAGAGCTGAGCACCTTCCAGGAGCTTAACTACAGAGCTTGGACCATCTGCATGGCAGTGTTTGAGATCTCAAAGCAGGCAGCAGGGAGGACTTTAAGGAGATCAGCAGGTTTATGCACACTAGGGAGTCTGTGGAAGTCGCTGTAAGGGAAACCAAGACTGAAGGAATGGACTTACCCATGCAAAGACTGTTTTAAAAGTTAAAGTCTCACCCAACAATTTCTCTACTTTAAGAATTGACCTTTTTTAACTTGGAGTGTTCTCATAACTCTGGTTTTACAGACTAGAGGCTTTTTTTTTTTTTTGCCTTTTGATGTGAGGTGATTCCACCTCAAGGTTCTGACTGCTTCAGGTTTCTGTCACATATGGCCAAAAAAACCCCAAACAGGTTCCAGCACAGAATTCACCCTGACCCCATCTGGATTTTCCTGTTGGTTCAGATTCATGTAATTTCAGCTCAACAGAAGCAAAACTGCAGAGAAGCCTAAGCACTTCCTTTGCAATATCATCCCCAAAACAAGACACTAGATGTGCCAATGAAAGAGGAAAATAGGAGAGAAAGAGCCAAAGAGTGGGTTTATTTGGTTCCAACAATAAGCAAGGACTGAGCAAGCTGCAGTCTGGAGGGAAGGAGGCAATGCTACATCTGTCAGGAAATGAGACTGAATTTGGGTTCCTTGTGTTGCAGGCTGCCTGCCTGCTCCTAAGCAAGTTTATTTCTGCCTGTCGTAACAGGACACCTCCATGTGATGAGGTGTCTCAGTATCGCTTGAATCAGAAAAATAATAGCATCCCCTTCTTGTGGGACATACCTCAGAAAGAGAGGGTAGCTCCTTCCTGACTTGAACTAGTGACAATTTTTTTTTTTCCAGAAGATGAAAGGAGCAAAGAGTGGTTGCATTTAACACTTTACCTGCTTACAGCCTTCAGAGGGGCACAAGCCTGACCTTAGCTAATTAGAAGGGAACATCTCTATGCCTTGGTAAGGCATTTCACTGAGTGTCTCCCACCGCTTTAAAACTCTGAACTTGTGTTTCCCAGCAGAGTGACAGACTATTTCAAAGACATCACTTACACTCTCAAGAACTGTCCTGCATATATGAGTTCACTTTCCTCAGCTGTGTTTTGAGGATGCTTAAGGAGCAGACACGTCCAATAGTCCATAGGATACAGGTTGAAAACAGCCACTTCCCCTAGCAGGAATTTGTCTCTAGTTCTTCTTGAAGCAGTCTTGCTTCATACTGACCATTTTTGATGCAACGCGTACCTAAACTACTCAATACTTTGCCACTCAAAGGAGAAATTAAATTTAAGCTAGTGAATCCATGCTTAATGAAGAAGCTCGAATATACACCTCGGAGGGTTGATGTAGCAAGTGTAGGAGATAGAAAAGCCCTATATTGGGGCATTTTAGAACTTAGCTATGCTCCTATCTTTTCTTGAAAGAGTAGAGTGCTTCTTGTTGTTGGTAGCCATACATAACTGCTGTCAGGTAGAGGAATCCTTCACTGCCATCCTTTACTGACCTGTGGTGATGCCTTTTGTCTCCTCAGCTGGTTCACTTAATGTATGGATAACAGTTACATGTGTAAATGGTCTGCACAAGCTAATCCTATTAAAAAAAATCAGTTAAGCTTTGAGGAACCTCCTACCTTTTTATTTCTAACAGTTAGGATAAGAGGCTGAGATTGAGACCAGTGCTCCATTGTACTAGTTACTGTACACATTAAAAAAAAATTAAAATAAATTAAAAGGCATTTTCTGGATCTGGAAAGATCTTAACATACGAGAATAAAAATGGTTTTATGCCCATTTTTACAAAGAATCAAGAGACAGAAGTTACACAACAGTTTAGAGCCAAGCTCAGACCTCTCCAAACCTTAGAAGTGCCTTTACCCATACAGTCCTCTTCTTATCCAATTTAGCCACAGCAGCAGTGAAACCCTCTCAAATGTAGCTAAGTGACTTGCCATAATCAATCCAAGGACAGGAGTAATAGCCTCAGTCAAACAATAACCAAACCACGAGCAGAAATGCCGATGTGTTCACCCCACACAATACTAAATTCACAGTGAACAAATAGGCCAGTTGTCCAGACAGGCTTGGAGACATGCATGCCATGGACCTGCTTAGTGGTACTCAGAGGTGCTCCCATGCAGAGAATACAGCCATGCTCCTTTCAAGCATAGAGCTTCATGTCCTCTCCAGGTTACACATCACCCCAGCCCTGGTGAGGCAGTACCAGCCTGCCTAGGCACAGCAGGCTCCCAAGCAAGAGGCAGCCCCTCAAGCCAGAGCTTAATGGAAGGGCGTTAACGCTAATTGAATCTGAGCAGCCATAGCCACGCATCACTTTGCATTTTCTCATGTTAAAACGCAACAGCCATTTGTTAGAGCACTCCTAATGTGTTGGAAAAAAAATCTTTCCAGGGACAACTGATGTCGTTTCTAAACCTGACCTTCCCAAGCAGCCTAGCACACACCTGAGATTCTGCTCTGCAGACTTCCCTACTCTGAAGCCCATTGCTGACTACAAGTATATGCTCCCATAACCCCAGTTACTACCTCACTAATTTTTGTATTCAACACCTAGCTTGGCCAGCCTTGGGAAAAAACAAACAAAAACCACCCACACAAACATTTGTGATTAAGAGCTTATGAAAGTTTAGATCAGCACCATTTTTTTTTTTTTTTACCTCTCCTGAGGGCATGAGGCCAGATGCTCAGCTGCAAACTGACACAACTCAGAGCGTGCCAGCTCTGAACAAAATCAGCAGATTCCCCCTTTTCAGATTCAGAGACTGGCTCAATTTCCTGGCAGAGAAGGAAGCTAAGCCTGGCAGTTTTTAAAGAAAGAGAATACTTTGCACCCAGGTGAGAGTAAATCAGCAGGGGCTGTTTGGAGATGCTGGTGAAAGCTGCAGTAGGAGACGGACGCTGACCCGCAGGACAAAGACATAGTGAGTGTTAGTACACGTGAAACTGGAAATAGTGCTTTGTGGATGAAAGACCTTATAAATAATACAGAGACTAAAACCCCTGAGTTTCACTATTTATGGAAGTGATTTCATCACTCACGTGATGAAAGCCTCGGTCACGTTCTCCCCTCTTTCCACCCAGACTCTCCCATCTTCTTTTCTGTGGAGAAGCTCAGAGGGTGGCCAGAGGCAAATACGTATCAAAACTGCAGATGAACCTCAATTCCAGTGCCTTAAAGTGAGGTTTATGCGGGGAAAAACTGCAAGATGTAGAGTCCCACGGAATAAGAAAATCTCTTACCTAATTTCATCAGCTTCAGTGGCTTACCTGCATGACAAATTTGGTCTATTGTATTATATACAGCCCAGGCACATATTGCACTTCTACAGTGGATCTTCATCATATCTCTCCCTGCACATCACCTACGTGAGCATTTTTGTTATTTTACAGATGGGGAAACTAATATCCCGGGAGAGCACACAGGACGCCCTAAGCCACACAACAAATGACAAATTAACCTCAGGCTTGCTCACATGAAAAGCAACATCAGCCCAGGGCTGGGATGGTTCTTTATTGAGAGCTACAGGTCACTGGGTGAACAAGAGCACAAGGGTCTGTCACTATACACTTGACGCATCCTAACCAATTTTTTTTTTAAAATTTTATTTTATTTTTTAAACCCTACACATCTGCTACAAACCAGTCAGGGGGAGTTCAGCCTTTGGTCTGATCCAGTACAGCTGTTACTATGTTCTCTTGGTTTTAGAAACCAACCTGATGCCCTCAGCATTAGATGCAAACGCACTTAGACTCGGAAGAAGTTCAAATTTAGGACCTTGCTTTAGGAATGTTTTGTATTAAAATGATTTATACGAACAAATTTGTTCTTTGGATCTGGCAGCAGCCTGCAATCAGGCCCAGCTTTTCTTAATATTTTGGGCCATAAGCCATCCAGCTTGGGGATTTATTCATCTTAACGTGTTTAGCTTTGTAAGCACAATGCAGTAGTTACTGTTGTGCCTCCCGGCTGCTCTTCCATTTTTTATAACTCTTTTTCTCTGCTAGCCTACTTTTAATGTTTTCTTGTAAAGCCGTTTTTAGTCTTGTGTTGCCCTTCCCCCCCTCACCCTCACAAAAACACTGGGATGAAACTGTGCTGGGTGCTAAACACTAGTGACTTGAATAGGCTCCAGCTTGTATATCCTGGCTTTGGAGATAATGGTTCCCAGTAATCCTTCTGAGTGCACTCCCAATTCCATACATTCAAAGAGCTGTCCCATCCCATCCCCCACTCTCCCCCCATACACACCCAATTGCTTCTGTTCAACAATCAGAGATCACGCATCAGCACATTGTAACTGCTGGTGCCAAGCAGTTCTTGAACCCGCAAACTACTAACTACATCTGAGCTATGGATGGAGGCTTCTCTACCAGTGTCATTACCCTTCCCACCTTGTCCTTATCCCAGCTAGCCTGAAAAAGAAAAATTATCTTCTATTCCAGCTCAGCCCTGCAGCCTGCCAGTCGATTCCTGGATCCCTTCAATTCAGCATCATAAATACACTTAACGAGGGAGTTTAATATAGATTTGGTAAGACAGTCATTTGAGTGATACATAATTTATGCTGCCCTGTAGCATAGGAAGTCATGAGCGGCATCTGAGAGTAAACGGATTCAAAAAAACTCGTAATACAGCCGTGCAGAGTGCCAAAGGGGTAAAGAGTGGGGGAGAAAAAGGAGACAGCAGCCGAAGGAAGGGGATGCACGAAGGAGGAAAAGAGCTTGATAGCAGGAAAAGGTGTGAAATAAAGATAAAAGTCACAGAGTGAGAAGAGAATGGAGAAGGGAAATGGAGGATGAAAGGAGATGAAAGGAGCTGAACAGAAGATGCAGACAGGGACAGAGAGGGTCTGCAGGATAAATAAGAGACAAGAAAGGGAAAGGGAGAAACAGAGAGCAGACCATGCATGCCTGATGCGACAAGCAGGTCTCTGCAGGCTGGGAGTGCCACAGCCAGCCGGGAAGCAGATCCGACTGTCATGTCAGCCAGAGGGCAAGGCCGAGGAGAAGCGTTGCAGCTCTCGTGGGGGCTCTGCTACCTCCTGACTCAGCCCTGCTCCCCCTGCCATCCACAGCCGGGGGACTGCCCAGCTTCCTTAGCCACCTCCAACCCTTCAGCAATACACAGCACTCGGTTTCGCTGTCAGTCTCCTGCTCTTGCGTGGCCTCATTTTGGGAAGTTGAGGTGAGAATGAGGCTCGTCTTTCAGCTGGGTCAACTGGAGAGGCTCTCCTGGCAGTCTCAACCAACTGCACTTGCATCCCTTTAGCGATAGTAGTGTCCTACTTTGTCAGCCCTTAGCTCAAGGATAAAGGTCCCAAGTACTGCACTACGGTGACATCTCTGTCCTAGAGCGCTCACCAAGTTGGCTTGTGGGTGTGAGATGAGATGTAGAAGGTGGATAAAGCAAATGGAGAGTGGGAGTTTGATGAGAATAGAGAACATGAACAGTGCTTAGCAAGCACCCAGGGTCTGTACCTACAATTTCCTAGTCTACTTGAGAAGAGGCACTGGCTCTCAGCTCCTGGAAGTTACTTTTTGGTTGGAGAGCTCTCATCCAAAGATTTAGTGCCAGTGAGCTCTGTTATACTAAGCAGTGACCCGTCACAGAAGTGTAGGAAAACCTCAGAGAAAGATCTCTATCAGGACCAGTCCTGTACATGAGGAGAGCTTGAGATACCGGGAAAGCATTCCCAATGTATTTTTTTGGGGTTTATCCAGTATCAATGGAAGGCAACGCAACCATTTGGCTCTGAACAGGACCCCTAGCAAGCAGCACAGATGGCTATATTAAAAGGAAAAGATCCTAAGCATAACTGGACTAGCCGACACCACCACAGAGGTTGGAGTGGGGAACTGGCCCTGAATACTCTGTTTTCCTTTTGACTGCAGCATCCATGACGAGGTTTCCTATCACTTTTGTTCATGAAACACAGCCAAGATGCTTGCTGCTGTGCCAAATTGGAGGCAGACAGCCTTTGCCCCACAGAGTTCGTAATACAGTTGGTATTGACCGAAGTGTTCCCTGCGTGTCTCTTCCCTTGCACACGTGTGTCTGGGCACAAACCTGCTTCTTCTCCTGCAAGCTGACAAGTACAGCTTTGCAAGGGAAGCCTGACCCAGAGGGTGAGCAGATGTCTGGTAATCACTGCTGTTCCCAGTCCTGTCACTGTTTGTGCCTTCGCAGGGCACATGGGACGCAAATATTAAAACTGTCTCCCTTCATCCCAAGTGAACTGGTCAGGAGCTGCAGGGAGTGAGGTCCCCTGGAAAAGCAGAGCAGGTAAATAGCTGTGCACTTAAAAGTAGAAGTATTGATTGAAAGCAGAGCCTTGAATCACTCTGCTTTCTGCCTGTAGAAAGGAAATTGTGCTCCTCTCATACCTTACAAGATGATGATTCTCTGCATACTTTAACCTTCATTATCCAATGTTTACAAAGTACTTCTGAAGCTACTCACTGGCAAATACCGTGGAAAAATACCCCGGACTTTCCCTGGTGCCTGACGCTCTGTGTGTTTGTGCCTGTGTGCAGCTGGCTGCTCATAGGTTGGGATCCCCATGACAGGCATCTCCACACCTACCCCTCCGAGTGCATGGCCTGCATTCATGTCTCTGTTTTCTTTGGCATCCTCCAACATTTCCCTTGGAACTAACAGCCAATAATACAGTTTCTCCTCAGACATCCCCCTCTGCCAAAGCACTCCCATGAAGAGGATTATCATTCTTATACTGGTGAGACTCATGCTGTCCCACTGTCTCTTTCAGTCTGTTCTCCCCTGGGGATAGGGTCACCAAATCCACAAACCACACAGATTTGCAATTAGATCTGCTCTGTAATTATTTTTTTTTTCCCCTGCCCTGAAAAATACAACAAGAGAAACTGGATGTTTTGTAGGAATTGTTCAAGTAGCTTTAAGAAAGCTCCATGCTCCTCTCAGCCCAGTATCTGAAAGCTTTGAAAAGAACTATTTAGGTGAACCTCCTCCAAAAGTTTTCCGAAGAAAGTAGCTGTTTCTTGTAAAAATAAATGCATAATAAAAAGCACAGAATTTCCCTTGAAAACTAATTTCAGTGGAAATTTTTCAGGTAGCTTCAGCGAGCTGCGGAGCTCCGCGTGCCCTCTAGTGCCAGAGCCGAGCTCCACAGGCCTTGGCACCTGCAAGCTCCCTACAGCAAAACCAGAAAGCAAGTTTAAAAAGAAAGGAAAAAATTAATCCCATGCTTGTGGTGATATTCACCCTTATTTCTTTAAGAATTCCTACCACGATTAAAAATAACAACAGAAACGAGAATTAACTATTTGCGGAGACGGGGGGTGCGCTTTGAGTGAGAATGAAGCCTCTGACCTGGGCAATGTAGATCTTCGCAGGGAAAGAGGCTGTCTCATATAGAAAGTCAATACATCTCAAAAAGGAATATGGGATCCGTGCTCCAGCACCAGCTGAGCCAGTGCTGTTGTGTGACTGAGCTGCACTTTTTCCAAGTCCTCATTTTCCTGCCCTTAACACACGGGCAATAATGATACATCCCCACTTTGGGAAAGTGCTGCATATTGGTAGGTGCTGTTTTCCAGCAGACATGCTGCCTCTTCAACAGCTCTTGAAAGATGAACTTGGTGTCCAACTGCCAGATCCAGGTGTCCTCTCTTTGATACAATACAGAGAAGAAAAAGGCAGCGATCCTCACCCTCAGAGAGGAAACACTTTCAAAGTGACTAGAAAGACACCACTTCTAGCCTGATGACATAAACCGCTTCGATGAGCCGTGAGGTATATCCTATAACTTGACTTAAGGCTCTGCTTGCCAAAAGGGAATCATTTCATCTCCCCAGCGGTCCCACATAACCCCCACAGCTGACTGGGCAGTCCCACTTCTGAGTCAGCTCCTGAGCTGCAGTAGTTTATAAGACTGAACTTTCAGACGAAGAGGCCACAGTGGTCCCGCTTTGCAAAGCTGTGCACGCATTGGGGCAGCTCAGAAACAGAGTCGCAGCCACGTGTTCGTGCTCCACAGATGCAGTGGTTAGCTGGGGGCAGCTATGGCACCAGGCATCCTGAGAAAAACCCATCTTCCTGCATTAATCAAAACTCCAGGTCTCTGAAGACTCCTGGTTTGTTTAAGCCTCTTGTTATTTGAGACCCCAGCCTCACGTTCTTGGCTGCTGGATTAGATAGGAAATTCTGTAAGGGCCAAATCCATAGAGGAGATGGATTTCTCTAACTTCAGCTGGCATTGTAAGGACTCCTGCCTGCTTCATAAGCACAGACTCCTGCAAACTGCTTGATTGTTAGGCTGCTAAAATGAAAACTCGGTGTCCAGCCTTCATCATCCCATAGCCTTTTGGCCACCTTTGTGTATCTACTAAGCCTGAACTGACAGAACTTTGAAAGATGAATCAGTTTTTCATCCCAGTACAAGGGTTTCCCAGGTCCAGGGACTCCATATCAGTCAGTGGTGGCTATCCCTGCCTGTAGTACTTGCCAAGGTGTCACTCAAACTGGGACAAGTATCATGTCCCAAACAGGGAAACATGCATTTGCACTGCTCCACACAAGAAAAGCCTATGGGAAGGCTGGCTGTTTACATTGCTTAATCATCTGGGACACAAAGCTCAGTACATTGCAACTCTGCCCCATTTCACACTCCATGTGAAGGAGCGTGGGGGCAGCTCAAAAGGAGGATGTGTTGGAGGATGTGTTTTCATTCAACAACAGCTCCTGACTTGCTTTATTTGTCTCCACATAGGCGACTGGGAACAGATGTCTCAGCCTCTTTGTACCAGTCACTCATTTAACAAAAGCTTTGACTTGTTTGTACAGAGTCCTTGTTCTCACACTCTTAACTCATCGTTACGCAGAGATAAACTATCAATGCCCAGCTTTGTGACGCTGCAGGGAGGAGGGATGACTCTCCAGGAATAAGGAAGAAAACACATAAAAAGGGTCAAATCTCAAACCTTGCACCATTTGGTATGGGTATCACTTTATTGCAACAGAGTTGCGCTTTTTTTGAGTCAGCTGAAATGAGACAGTACCTAAATCTATGTTTTTAAGATGTGTTCCCACAATCAGAGCTCTTGCTGGCCTCCTTTCCCTGAGAGACCTCTATTTCACTCCAGACAATAATGAAGTCCTAAACCCGTACATGCTACCTTATAGTCCTTACTAGTTCCCTAGATTTCTACTTTATTTTTCTAGTATCTTTTAACTTCTACCTTACACAACAAGAAATACAGGCTTTGCCAAGCAGACCCTTAACACAGCAAGTTTACTGTTAGAAACTGCAAGAATTACATGCTTAAAGCTAAAAAAAAAAAAAATAAATCAAAAAATAATATCCCCAAAAGCACTTTCCCACCCCAAGCTGGCCCCTTCTTAGGAATTACAGTTCACTAATAGTTCAAACTGGACACAATCTTTCCTGCCCTCTTTTTATGAAGCATCTTTTCTCACATGAGAGTGCTCATGGGCACAGGCAACAAGCCCCTTCCAAAATTCAGCACCAATTTCAGTGTCAGATGCACAACTACATGCAATGCTCTCCCAGGATCACTGGCTTTGCTCACGCTCCCCCTCCCAGTACAGAGAAAGCCACTCTTGCCCAGGGATGCCCAAAGACAACAGAAACAGCAGCATGAAGCATAACGTTTCCCTAGTGTCAAGCACAGAAAAAAGATTACATATTGTAATTTACCACATACAAGAGAACCAAAATAGGACTTACCATTCTGATGTAGACACGGTCCTACTTCCACTATGCACCACTCTGAGTGAAAGAGGTTATCTCAGACCCACACCTGGCTCCTAACTCCAGATTTAAAGGGTTATCCATCAGACAGTGCCAAGGACAAGGTTGCTGGTCTTCACTACAGCTGACAGGAGGCTGATTACCCAGAACTGATGCCTGTCTGCTGCATGGAGGTGTTGGTTTATTGGTTTTGGTTGTTTGGTTTTTTTGTTTGTTTGGTTTTTTTCTTTTTTTTTTTTCTTTAGTTTTATTTTTTTAAGAAAGAAGATCATAGCATGCTGAAGATAAATCAAAATCTTTTGGAACTGTTGCCTTTGTTGGCACTTGGTGGTTTATTACCAGCTGATGACACTCTGGGTGAATTGAAAATTCTATGGGTAAAAGCAGCCAAATGACCTACAGCTTACAATTAGGTTAAGGGCAACCAGCTGATTTACTTCTTGTAAATACCTGTTTGTCTCCACTGACAAAAAAATGTGCCTGAATGATTAGTTAAAGTTAGGTGTGATGGATCCCACCCCTTTTCTTGGTGTGTTTCAGTGCCTGATGAAGAAATAATGCCCCTGATTTCAGAAACAAAAATGTGGATTGTCTCATCTGCTTTAGCTTTTTGTCTAAGACACTAACCAGCACAAAGTCTTCAGAGGAGATAGAAAGTCCAGCCACTAACAGCCTTTTGAACACCCAACCCAAAGACAAGAGCTCTCTGTAATCCCCTGGAAGTTTGAGGCTTGTCTGTGCCCTGAAGGAAGAGAATTCAATATTCCTTGCAAAATCCCTGGCTCTGGGTAATCTGCAGTATTAGATTATGGACAGAAGAAGATTATTAAACTCTGGACAAGTTTGTTTTCCACAAAAATACCCAGTATTTATCTAACCTTGCTGAGCTTTTGAACACCACAAGTATCTTATGGCTATGAATATCATGAGGCGACTCTAAGGGGAAACTGGGTGTTCTCAACACAGAACTTTGACTCTTTCCCCGTCTTTCTAGATAAACCCAGTGAGGACGCAGCAGCCCATTCTACATGGACAGGTCTGTTGGCTTATCAATCATACTAGCTCATGTGGTTCCTCCTGCCTCCCCAGGGTGTGAATCCTCACCTCCGGATTAACGGGCCGATGAACATCAACCACTATGCGACCAAGAAGAGCGTGGCGGAGAGCATGCTGGATGTGGCACTGTTCATGGCCAACGTCACGCAGCTCAAAGCGGTGCTGGAGCAGGGGACTTCCTTCCAGTACTATGTTACCCTCATTGTGCTCATCAGCATCTCCCTCTTCTTCCAGGTGATGATCGGGATTCTCCTCATCATCACTGGTAAGGTGTGCACCCTCATTGGGTGCTGTAGGGGCAAGGCACCCCATGGCTTGGCTGGCCTGGGGGTGGAAGGGAGAAGCCTCTTCCCCCAAATCATTTCAGGGCTGTGGGAGGGCTGAAGACAGCTTGATGTGGGTGGTGGGGAGGTCTGTTTCAAAGTGATGAGTGGGTTGGGTTTTTTCCCCCTTGCACCACAGCTCTGGGCGTGACTCTCCTTTCACTTCCCCACTGCTGAATCCCTGCTGCAGAGGGAGAACTGAGTTTCAGGCCTCTTGCTGACCATCCTGTAATGTGTCCCTTCATGCAGCTCCTGCAGATACTGCATTTTAGGTGTATATTTCACCCCACTCAAACTAGGGTCTAACAATGATTAAGGCAGAGATATTCTCTGTATTAACCTCACATTCACTCAATCCCACATTTCTTCTAGTTCTATACAGACAGTACAACAGCTTGACCAGCGCTCCATCTGGTACAGGAGTTGCTGTCTTTCAGTCTCCAACACAAGCCCAGTATTAAAAGTCTACAAAACACCGACTTTTCCTGTATATGCTACATGTTTTTTTATGTGGGACATGGGATCAGAGGCTACAGGTAATCCAGTGACGTGTTCCTGCCCCTGCCCCACATGGCACAGCCTTTCCCAGTGGTGGCCACAGTGGCTGGAGCCAGCTGTGAGAAGAAGGACAGGGGACCACAACTGAGGGCAGAGAGACACAAGGCTGCCTTTTGCTTGGCTTATTGGCCAGACAGCCCCAATAACAAGCATGTTTCCATGTCTGAACTGGCCAATGCCCATCAGCTAGGGCTGATGCCATTCATGTACCCAGTTACCTCTTGGTTTGGGAGTGAGGACGGGATTGATAGCTGTGTCAGCACATAGGTGAGATCTGAGTGTCAAGGAGGAACTGCCCTCCCAACCCAAGTACAACATTGCTGACCATGTCCTCCCCTTGCCATGTCCCATGGCCATGCAGTGCAGGGGTCACATGGCACTGCAGCAGTAATTTGGCTATTTAGGGTTGGCACCTCTATGGCAAAAAAAAGACATGACATAAAAATAGGTGATCTTCCTCTGCTCCATCCTCCTATACTGTCCTAGGGAAAGCTGTAGCCCCTGTAAAGTTCCTGGGATTCTTCCCCTAGTTCTATGGCCACAGTACCCAGGGGCACCATGGACATTTTCCAGGCAGGAAAGGCTTGCAGGGGCTGGGGGACTTGGATTCAAGCTACAAATCTCCCTTTCTTTTTGCATTGTACCACACAGCTCGTTTGAACCTGAATGATGTTGCAAAGCAACCCCGCCTGAACATACTCAACAACGCTGCCACAGCTCTCATCTTCATCACAGTCATCCTCAACATCTTCATCACAGCCTTTGGGGTGCAGAAGACTGGCCTCTACCCTACCAGGAATTTTCGACCTTATTAAGTCATGGGGCAATGGAGTCAGGTAAGAAAGAGGTGAGTTCCCATCACTGCCAGCCCCTGGAAGGGCTCTCAGTTTCAGAAAACATCATTGCAAGGTTGAGAAGAAGACAAAGCTGCACAAATTAATAAAGCCTTTCCAGAGGCATGTTGTTGTCCTGTGAGCATCTGGGGCCATTGAACAAGAGGAGGAGGATTTCTCCTTTCTTGGTCTTTAAAGCAAGAACAGCAAACATTCCAACTGCTGGGGTCAGCAGCAAGAGGTTTTCAGAAGGCTGCAGACCCCATGTTAGACACATAGAGAAGCTGTGGATGGGAGCTAAATTTGGGAAAGAAAACTAGGTGTGTTCTGGGAGGTATCCAAGGATGGCAGCATTATCTGAGCAGAAGAGAAGGAAGGTGCTGATGAGGCAGGGATGAAAGAGCTCTTCACAACAGCCAGTGTGGTTTGGCGGGGGTTGTTTGAAGAATCTAACCCTCATTTTCAAGGAGTCTTGTGAATAAGAGTCCAATCAAATGCTTGAGTTCCCATGTCAGGTCAATGAGGAAAGGTTCTTAGCTCTAAAGTGGTTTAGGTCAAGAAGCAAAGTTCATGTCTCTTGCTTACGTGACCTGTGACACATGTAAACACAGCTTAAATGCAATATACTGGGGCAACAGCCAGCAAGAAAGACTGATAGACACAGGATATAATGAGGGAGGATGCAAAGGCCAAAAGCGTCTATAAAAACACTGCTGACTTGGGATCCAGAAGGGTGAGAGTGATGAAGAGCAGATGAAGAGCAGCACCCCACACCTCTAGGGGTGGCCATGGTGCCAAGTGACCCAGTGTCATGACTGCTCCTCTCTGGCTGTGCAGTGTGGAGGAGCCTGCTGCCACCTTACTGGTGGGTTTTTTTGTCTTCCCTGCAGGATCTGGGCAGCATGGCTGGTGGGGAAAGCTCTCCTCCTCCATTTTCACTGACCTCAGCAGCAGCCCATCAACAAATCCAGAGAACTGGGTAAAACATCAAAAACTGTGCACGTGTCATGGTATACCAGCCCCTTACCCTAATGCTTTTGCAGTCCTGAAGGGGTGAAAGTATCACCTTTCAAAGCTAGAGCAATCTTTTCTAGAGAAGGCTGAAGAACCAGCAGCAGGTACACAATTTTGAAGCACAGTTCTGTAAATCTCATCTCTTATTTTAGTTGCCTGCTTCACATATTCAATATTGGCTCATTTTGTAGAGAAGACTGATTGATTTGCTTTGTAGGCTAAATAAACAAGAGATGTCCAGCTTTTTTGTCTCAAGCATAAGTTGCTGTACTTAAAGCAATGCTATCTGATAGTTTACTTCCCAAACGTTGGGATGGATTTCTCAGACTAAAAGAAAAAAAAATAAAAGAAGCTCTCATGGGAAGATAGAAAACTGCGTGTATGTCTGTGTACCTAAAACTAGTTCAAATGTTTTCCTAACTGTTAAATGCAACACAGTTAAGAGAACAATCAGACATTTCCAACATTGGAAAAATAACATTGACAGAAAATAGATCTTATAGTCTGATGTCATCACCAGGGACCTATCAGGGCTGATGTCAGAATAGCCTGACAATATTTAGTAGCAAATGAAGGAACATTATACAGAAGTAGACACTCCAGGCTTCTTGCCACAATATGGAATGACCGGTGTGTAATGTATTACTCTAGTAAAAAAACCACCATTAATACTTAAAGTCTTCTCCTTAACATAAATGTTTTTAAATATATAATTTTTATATTGACAGTGCTGGGAATTCTCTTGTACTAGAACTATTTGTTTCCTTAAAAAAAAAAAAAGTGTTTGATTTAATGACTTTTCAGAATTTTTTTTTAAAGAGTAAAAAGCTTTCGGTCCTAAATTTTGTAATTCTGTAGTCATGGTAAAAACTTGGTATTTTAATAGCCTGGTGTAAGCCTATTTAAATAATGACATGCTTTTCTGATTAATAAACGATTTCCACTGTACGGCACAATCAGGTTCCATCTGGATTTTTCATTTTGCATTCTCTTGCCACCACTGAGAAAGAGATGTCAAAAAATGTTAACATGTTGGTCTTCAGGAGCCACTGGGAGGGTCTGACACTTAAAAAACCAGACAGGGGCAGATTTCATTTGTACTGTCTATTTGACTTTACATAACTAATCTTTTGTTTAAGTCACAAGCAGTGTTTTTTTCTGAAGAGTGTGTGAATAAACTGGCCCACAAAGGCTGGCGGGTAAGGCTACAGGCCAGCACCAGGTAGTATCAGCAAATGACAGTGGCTTGTTTGCAGCTGAAGGAAAGCTGCATTGAAAGAGTTGGCTGCAAAAAAATGCCCGTTATGTATTTACCAGCATTTAAATTGGCAAAGCTGAGCACAGCCTGGGATCTGTTTGAAGCATCCTCCACTTTGTCCGGGGGATGGCAGGTCTGAAGCAACACTGAGTTTGCTGCTTTTCCCAGTCCTCGGTCCCTGCTGAGACAGACAGCAAACAGGGAAGAATGCTTCTGGGATGGCTCTTGTTATCCTGCTCTCCTCTAGAAAAAGGCTTCACTGTAGAGGCAGTAAAACAAGTTCTAGCCAATGCAAAACCACCAGCTAAGGGCTTGCGGCCACTACTGGCCACCTGACCTCATAGAGGTAAAAAATGATGCATCCCATGTGCAGATCCCAAAGCCCATGAATCATCGCTTCACAGAGCAGGAGGCAAAGCAATTAGCATTGATGACTGAATATAAAGAGAGAAAAAAAGCCCCAAAAGGTCCATCAGGGAAAGAAGCAATGAGGGGAATTTCATTACCAGACCTTAACTTCAACATCGTCATCTCAGAGACCTGCCAGGTCAGGTACAGTGGCATGTGAGGCCTGACCAAGCAGAGAGGGCTCCCTGTCACCCAGCCTAGGTAAGCAGAAAATTGGCAGCATGCTGGAATGCTTTTCCCCCCATCACCTTAATAATAATTTCTCATTATAATGGCATCAGATTCAATAGCAACCTTGGCTGCCTTTTTCCCTCTCCCTGTCTGACTCCCACTCCTGTCAAACTTTTTATACTCAAGGAGGCATAGCTGAAGTGAAAAGGGGTCGAATTTGAATCTAAATAAGCAGCTCCTGTGAAAAGACCTGACCACCCCTCTGTGCAGGCTGTGCCAAGTACCAAGCTCAGGTCTAGACTTACCTGTGGTCATCTCCAGGAATTGCCCCCTGCTTGTTAGAGGGACTACTTCTTTCTCTGAGTCCTCCCTCTATGAGCACGTTGCACTTTGTGCTTTGCTGGGATGTGTATTTGTCCAATGTTTCTACCTTGTTTCACATGATGAACTCCAGAAGACAGGAGAAAAAATGTTTTGTTGCCATCCCATTTTCTACATCTCTAGAGGGGACTCAAAGCAGGTCTTGCTCCCGGCTAACCTTGCTTGCTGCATCTCCCCCCTGCCTCCTACTGCAGAGCTCTCACTGGTTTGGGCAAAGAGTGACCTGTCTCTCTGGTATTACCTAAGCCTTCAGTTATATGAACCCAGAGGAGCAACAGCTGGTTTCTAATCCCTGCTGTGTGGTGATGCGGGTGTGAGTAACACACAGACAGAACTGAACTCTTGTAGGAAGACAATGTATTTTTAAAACATGAGGGAGAATCAGTGTATCTCCCAGCTCTACCAAAGAGGTGGCCCAGGAGTCGTCTTGAAGGCACAGAGCCACGTTAAGGCAGATAATTCAAAGGTACAATTCAGATTTTTAACACAAGGCATCAGTATCTAAAAAATACAATCAACTTCAGACATTTGTAGGCAATGAGAAAAGGCAAGATGTTCATACTGGGCAAACATTAAAGACAATGAATGACAAAACAAGTCACATTGTAATTTTCACATAAAACATTTCTCTCAGAGTAAAAGCCAGCTCTTCTTCATTCCCTTCACTGACTGGCAAAACAAGCATCAGCTCCAAAATTCACAGTTCTGAAGACAGAGTTGGCATTTGTGGGCAGAGCTCCCTTGCCATGCACCTCGCACTTGGGGGCCCAGGGTCCCTAGCCTGGCCACATCCTGCCCCAGGGGAGGGTTCTTCTGCAGCGTGTCCCCTCAACTCCCCAGCTGTTTCAGCCAGTGAGCTACTGGACCAGTTCTCTCCTGCCTGCCTGATGCATGGGAAATCCCACGCAGCTGATTTCCTCTTGCTGTTGAGGCAGGACACAGCCAGGGTGCACGTGAAGGCCAGAAACTCAGGGCAACCTCACTGCAAACTCAGACACAGCTTTCTAAAACAATCCTGGTGACAGAAAAGACTGTTGCAGGGAGCCAGCTCCCCGGCTAGCGTGAAGCCAGGTTCCCTCCTGCTCTCTGGAAGCTGTGCCGGCCACAGAGACATACCCTCCTCACACTGGTAGTGCGTGCTGTGCACCCTGCTCTCCCCCTCTTCATCACCCTCTTTGGGGAGAAAAACTGCAGGTTGTTTTGGAAGAGGGGCAGCAGCCTCAGAGCAAAGCCCTGTGCTGCTCCTGCAAGATTTACTGCTGGCCAGCAAGCTGAGGAGCATGTAACCCCTTGTATCCCCACATCTCACAGCGGTCTCTGAGCATGTGGGCTAGAAGACAGGTTTTGTCCCAAAGGGCTCTCTCCAAGCTCCTCCACAGAGGCTGCCAACTAGTGCCAATTAGTATTAATCACATTTATTTCCGCAATGCTTAAATACCAACTAAGAGAGAACTTTGCTAGAAAGGGAAGAACATTTGTGACGGCAGCTTTGACAGTGGGGATACTGACCATCAGGAAACCGGACTGAAACCCACTAACTCCTTACACCTCCACCAAAGAGTCCTCATGAGGTAAACAGTTCTGCTTGCCACTGGCCTGGGTTATGAGGCATGGAGGAAGAAGCACAGTCACAGGTAAAGAATGGGGACAGAATCCCCAAATTCTGCTGGCAGTGCTGGAGCGAGGGCTGTACCCTACTTTTCAGTCTACTCTTTGCTGACTGTGCTCCCTCGTGAAGGAGAGGGTTACTTGTATCATTTCCACCAAGTAAATTACCTTCTGGATGCACCTAATTCTCGCCAGTGTCTGCAGATGAGTGCCAGTTGCTAACTTCAGGTGCTGCAGACCACATCTAAGCCAGATGTGAAAGCACATGGTACAAATAACCCTTCCTCCCTCTGCGTAAGGGCCGCCACCAAATCCATCAGCTCTCCATCTGTACAGCAGGCATCATGCCATTCTCTGCTTGATGGGACCAAACAGCCGGGTCCTGCTAGCACCTCACCTTGTCCCGGTGCCGGCCCTCCCCGGCAGCCTCTCCCCATTCCACAGGGCTTGCGTGACAGAGCCAGCCCGGACAGGCTGCCGAGGTGCAGTCCCAGAGCCTGCAGAGAAGCTCACCTGCACCTCATGAGTCTGAGCCTGTGTCTGAGCGAAGCGCAGGCTCCGACACGCAGCCAGAGCAAAACTGACACTGCACATTCCAGGCAGAAACAGGACTCCTCGCAGCATTGCATCACAGGGCTCTGGCCTCCCAAACTCCTGTAATACATCGAAACAAACATGAAATAGTGTTGACTCTTGTCAGCCTTTTTCCTCTTGCCTCAACAGCAACATTTCATTTCTTCATCTCTATATGGGGAAAATATTTTTCCTCAATAACCAGACTACTCTGGCTTGGGCAGAAGGCCAAGGCTGCCCTTTCTAAGGTATTCAGTGTCTGCATTCTGACACAGACTCTGTGGACTCGGACACAGATGGCTCTCCTGTACCTCTCACCATAGCTGCACGGCAGAACTTTCTGAAATGTGGTTGACGTCTTCTGATGCCATCAGTCACAACACCCAGACTGAGGCAAGCAGATGATTTGACAAGATTTCTATCTCACGTGCCAGAACTTGCATGTTCAGTTTTCTACTGCAACAGTGGAACTTGATGGACTTGTCAAGCATCACGTAATTATTAATAAATGAATGTCTATCCTGAATTGGCATCCACTCCATCAGCGTAAAAAGCAAACAACTCTAGTACTGTGTCAGCACTGCTTGTATCCTGCATGCCTCCATTACTCACTTCTCAACAACTCCCCATGGAGCTGGATGCCACGAGCAGCATCCTATGTCATGTTCTCCCCTGAAGCTTGAGACCAGTAGCAGCCTTTCCAGTATGGTATGGGGACACCAAAGTTCCAGCTCACACTGAGTGTGCTGGGATTTCTGGGTTTCTATAGCCTTGTAAAATGGTTACAGGGATAAAAAATCTGCCTTCCGTTAACGGGAGTTTTAGGGGGTGAGAATCTCCCATAGCATCAGGCTGGCTGTGGACAGGGGCTCTTTCCACAGTTCTTGGATCAATGCTAACACGGGTCTGTCCATCCTTTTGTCGACTCAACCCTCTTCTTTGCACCCAGTGCACGTGCCAAGGCCTTAGGCCACCTCCTCTGCACCGGGCCAGTGCTCCAAGGCTGTTCCAGAGATGAAGCACCACCAACAGCTGTACCAGTTCTTCAACTGAGAAGCCTGGACTTTACATAAAAGTCAAACTATGACAAGACATATCCATGAGGCCATAACTTATTAAATTAACCTTTAGGTGCTGCATAAATGTACAGGATTTAGAGAGCAGAATACTCTGTCTCCTCTCTTTCTGACAAAATCACAATATTTCAACTAATAAAATATTGCCACTTCTTCCCTGCTAGGGTTTCCCTGATATTGTTAGGACAAACACACATGTCTGTCAGATAAGGCTGCGAAGTTCCTCCTGAGATGCCCTCCTAGCATCTCTGTAACTCCTCCACTATCCTCAGGCAGTGAATCAGTAATTTCACTGGAGTTGTAACATCAACCCTTGCCACCTCACTCAGCTGCAGGCAAACGTGGCTCTCATCAGGGAAGTGTACTTGCATCTCCATCCATGGCCCATAATTTGCTGAGTACGAGCAGAGTTTTTCCTAGTGACTACAAGTGAAAAGCACAGAGAAACATCTAAGCACCAGCAGCCTAAAGTGCCTGTCAGCTCCTCCGCAACCAGATCTCCTTGGGTCAGCACATGGGCATGTGGACACAGTTCAGAGAACTTATATTGGTTCCCTGTTCAAAAGCATGGATACTGGAGATGGGGAAGGAGGAGAAATGGGGAGGAGGGTTGTTCTTGTTCTTTTTTTTTTTTTTTCATTCAAGTATTAAAAGAGAAGCTGCATTACTCTAAACAAACAATTCCGGTCTTAGCTGGGATTTGTGTTTGTTTGGTTTGCACCATGCAAGAGTCAAGGGGAACTATGGCACCTCTCCCACTATACCATCTGCCAGACTGCACGGCAGGAAATATAAGTCCTTCACTTGTCGACATCTCCCCCCCACAACCTTCCCAGCAAGACACGGATCCCACTTCTTGGATACAGAGGCTTGCAAGAGAAACTCCCGCTCCTCTATCCTGACCGTCCCTTCCTCAGCTGTGCCATCCCACCAGAGGGTTCTGGAGGCAGAGGAAGAGCTTGTGTGCTCGGCCACGTGCCTCGCTAAAGTGCACGTTAAGACGAGACAGTGGAGGGTGCTGCCGAGCAGCTCAGCTTTGAGGCTGAAGGCTACAGTGTCTTCAGCTGGCGCCGGTTCCACATGCCCCGCTTCGAGTGAAACCAGTGGAAAAAGTTTCTCAGGGAGAGGCGCTCCACTTCCAGCCCAGCCTGCAAGATCCTGGCAGAAAAGAGAAGGGTAGACTTAGGGAAAATTTGATCACAAAGATACTGGAGGGCTCAGCCCCAGGAAACCTCTTTTAAGTTGTGCTGTTGTCAAGAGACTGCAATCAAATTGAAGAGTCCAGACTAGCTCAGGGGTATCTCATATCCATAAGCAGGCATCTAATGACACTTGCTGAGTGTCTATGCAGTCCTGACAGCAGAACTGGTCAGGAGCAGCCTGCACACACCTGAGGAGGAGGAAAGACAGCTGGCAACATGGGATTGCTCAGGATGCTAGTCTTTTCTGCAGTCATCTGACAGAAACGAGAGGACAGGCCCCAAACTACAAACCCAGAGGGATAGGATTTGTAGAGCAGAGATGCCTCATCATAAAACCTCTCAGAAATTGTAACTCTACTTCATGATCTTTAAATGTCTCCCTGACAGTTGCTCTTCTAGGCAATTGCTATACAAAGCATGGGAAGCATGAGGGACCCAAAGTGGACTCACTGTGCACTGCACTGCTTGAAGAGGACAAAGTCTTCACAATCACCAGTGCCTGATCTGCCAGTGGTCAACCAGCAGTGTGTCTGGAAGGCACCAGGAATGATCCTTTCTTCTTTTTTTTTTTTTTCTGTGGTTGTAGCAGTGCATTTTGGGTCCTTTCACCTACTAGTTTTAAGGTCAGAACATGCTCAAAGACTCTCCCTCACTGGCCAAGCTTATGGTGACATTAGTCACCTCAGTCTCCTCAGATCCTCACTCCCCTGGTTATTGGTCCTCCAGGATCTACTAGATCTCTCCTGAGTTCCTGAATGACAACAATAGATGCCTACCTGTCCAGGAGTTCCCAGTCCTCTCCTCCCCAGCGGTCCCGAAACTCTTTTGTGTTCATGCCTCCAATCTTGTCCAGGTCAGACTTGTATATACCCAGGAGACCAAACCCATTCACCTCCCAGTAGCCTAAGGACAGTACAAAAGAGGCAAAGGTTATGTTGGTGCTTTGAACCATTGATGACTCCATCATGGCTGCTGGAGTGAGACTCGAGCTACTTTGACACAGGCACAATGTTGACACTAGAGAGTCAACTCAGCACCAAAGCAGAGCCAACCATATTAAAGCTTTGGGAAGGGAGAAAGGCTTGCAGATGACAACACGGGCTATCCTATGAACTTGTTAACAGAGCCTCTCACATCTCCTGTCTGGCACCATAGTACCTAAAGTACCAACTTCAAAGGACTGTCCCTGTGCCAGGGTCTGGATGGCTCAGGATGACCACCTCTGTCAAAAGGAAATCCTACACTCAGATGATCTGTGCCACTTTTCTTCCCATGACTTGGGTTGGTTTTCCTCACCCCTGGGCTACCGGCTCTCCTCAGGACAGACTGTGCCCCCTAAGAAAGGAGTAAAGAAATTTCCAAGGTCCCCAAATCCATAGAGAGCCCTATGAGAGGATCTAGAGAAACATCAAGTAAAGGCCTCTGATGGCTCCTTGATCTCAAATTCCAGGTACCGGACACAGATAAACCCCATCCTATGTCTAATGCACTCTCACCTGGTGGTCCTGGAAGTACCTGAAGCTCCAGACCTCAATACCACCAGAGGAACAAATCTAGAGATGGCAGGCACTCTCCTGTTTTCTCCATTCCCCAAGGACTGAGCCAAAGAGGTTTCACTCCCTCTTACCATCAGGCCACTGTGGGGACATGCCGCAGTGCAGCCTCATGACCATGGGTGCGAAGGCCATCTTGCCCTCCACGCAGTGCTTCCGGATTGAATCAATGACTCCAGCTGGGAAGTGGATGTGCAGGTCACACAGGAAAATGATGCTGTGCGGGTCCTGGAACCGACCACACAGGTTAGGAAAAAAAATAGGTTGACTTTAAGTAAATCTTTCTTGTGGGGCAGGAACACAAAGATATAGGAGTGAATTAAAGAGCTATTCATTGCTACGTAAGAAAATGAGATCCTAGGGGCTGGGAAAATTGAGTGGCTGTTCAACAGTGGTGTAAAATACTATGGCTAGGAGTTGACAGGGCCAGTATCACAAAGCTGCTACTGTTGATTTCCCTCCTGTCTGACAGTCCCAGTGGGTGGACCAAGAACCAAATGGACGACAGGCTTCTCAGAATAAATTATGAGATCCTTAGTCTGGAGGGACAGAAAACACATCTACATTTGATCTGGTCTGCTAGTCTACTTCCTTCCCTTAAAAACAGCATGGTCTGTATGAAAGGCAGAGGTAGAGCCAGACACATACTAGAAACTTCCCTGTTCACCCCAAGGCCCCCCAGGCTTACCGTCACGAGGTCTATCCCTGCCTGCAGCCCAGCAGAACGCTCAAAATTCCCCGTCAGCTTCAAGTACCGATAGCTGGGGGGCAGATGGGAGAGAGAAGTTTAGTGCTTAGAAGCAGAAGTTCAGTCCAAGTACAGAAAGCACCTCTAGCAGCAGTACATCGCAGGTGTCATGCTCTGGAGCTGCCCTTGTCCTCGTGCACCCTCTCTTCTCCCAAGTAACTAGCAATAGGATGAGAAGAAATGTGCTAAAGTTGCGCCAGGGGAGGTTTAGATTGGATATTAGGAAAACATTCTACACTGAAAGAGTGAAGAAGCATTAGAAAAGGCTGTCCAGGGAGGTGGTGGAGTCACCATCCCTGGAGGTGTTCAAAAAATGTGCAGGCATGGAACTTTGAGATATGGTTTAGTCGTCATGGTAGTGCAGGCTTGACAGTTGTACTTGATGATTTTAAAGGTCTTTTCCAACTGTAATGATTCTGTGGTTCTCTCATGGAGAAGGAAAACCTTTGCTGTGCGAGTTCATAACTCAGCACTGCTCCACGTCCCAGCGTACCCTGAGAGTCTTCCCCCTTGTGCAGCAAGGATAGGGCAGTCCCTAACAAAAGCCTTTTTGGCTCTAGCCCAACTCTACCTTACAACTAGACCTGTTACCTGTTACTGAGAACCCCTGGCATAGAAAGGAAAAAACCAGTCAAGTCTGGTTCAGCTCAGAGAAGCGAAAGCCAGACAGTTATTCCATCAAGTGGAGACTTCCACGCTCTCTGTCCCATTTCTCACAGATTTCTTATCTTCTCTGTCCTCCCCCTGCCCCATCACTGTGAGACTCGCTTTCTCTTCTCTTTTGCAAACTTGAACAAAAGCCAGGAGAAAAGAGATGCCTCTGGAGGGAGAACAGGTATTGCCTTGGTTTTATACCACTATTATATGCAATATACATGTATGCACATTATAACAATATAATCACTTATACATACAAGGTCTGGATGAATGAGGCTGTGGCTGGTCAATATAGAGAGACTGCCAGATGTGCTGTGTTTGTAGGCCTATGGATATAGGAAGTTTTTTGTGACCAATACTCTCACCTGTGCAAGGCAGACCTTTTCAGAGCCTTCTCTACATCCATGTCATCACTGCTGTAGTCTGTGATGATGATGTTGAAGTATGGATCCTTAGTGACTCGGAACAGTTCTTCCATGTCGGAGATGAACTGCAGCACCCAACGTGCCTGGTTTTTCACTGGTTGTATTGCAAGAGAGAGAGAATCAAAGCAAAACTGATTTCAAAGATGGTGTGGCTTCTCAATAGGCAAGGTTTCTTCTCTCCCCTCAAACCCTGCTAACCTTGCAGGGATGTTAAAATAGGTCCAGGCTGAAAATCTGGACCAAAGAGCCCACGAATCAGTGTGGGTTCTTTCCTAGTGTGTGACAAGTGTTTCCTTTGAGCTTACAAGCCATGGGAGTTTGGGCCCTGTCACACTTCTGAGGGGGTTTAACTTGGCGAGAACTGAAATTGGAAGTAACCCAAATAAGACAGTTGAAGCTGGCCCCGACCCACTGTTCAGGACTGTCCTCACAGGAACTACCCACTGTGCCATCCCTTGTGTCCCATGGAGGCAGGTCCTCCTTACCTGGCACCACGAAGTGAACCACAGCACGGTGGTTCCAGGAGAAGCCCTGGGGCCAGCACAGCTCCGGCTCATTTGCCACAGCCATCAGATGCCGACGGCGACCCCACGCCAGATTCCTCATCTTCCTCGCCTCCTCCTCCTCACCTCCACCGCCCTGCCAGCCCCGTGCAAAGATGTACTCGGAGAAGCGGACAAGCCGCTCTCCCTGCTCCAGCAGCTCCAGCTCCAGCAGGTACCGGCTGCCCCGCATGCGGTCCTGGCGTTTCTCCACGTTCACGATCCGCTGCAGCTGGAACCTCCTGCAGGAGACATGGCTGGGGTGGGCATGTGCCCTGTGCACCAGCCTCTCTCCCACCTCCAGCTAGGGGCTTTTCTCCTGGCTAGCACAAACCTTTGTGTTCCCAGCTCTCCCTTGCTTTGCTGCATCGCTTCCAGAGTCCCATGGGAAGGTTTAGCACCTGTTTCCTAAATTCACAAGCGTGTGGGATTAGATCTGGGATTCCAGCCAAGAGAAAATAGTTGGCAAGGCTAGTGAAATAAAGGTGACACAGAAAATAACAAATGTGTCTGAATGATTACAGGGCTGGTAATACCGAGTGTATTCAACACCTCCTACAATGATCTTGGCACAAGGAGCATGTTTGGGCTAGTGAAATTGGCTGATGACAGCTTATCAGCCAACAACATGGAGTAGGACTGAGAAACCGTCCTGTAAAAACTGGGGTGAGCTGTAGGTTCAGAATGGACAAAACAGGATGAGATGCCCTTTTGGATCGTAACAAGAGTTCCCGCTGTGAAATGGATGGATGCTCATCTGTTAGAAACGCTGAGAAAAGCTTGTGTGTACGGATCACTTACACTGTGACTGATGTGACCCTGAAAAAGCAAATGCAATCCTAAGATGTAGCATGAGAGCTACTTCCAGCAGGGATTGGTAACTAATAACACCCATTCTATAAAGCATTCAGGATACCAGTCACTTATGTACAGGAACATTAACCCAAACTGAAACCTGCATGGAGAAGAACAGATGGGAAAATTATGGAAATAGAGGCCAACTCAACCAAAGGGTCAGGAGTCAGGACTGTTTAGCTTATAGAGGCTCAGAGAAGGTATGTCTCTTTGCCAGAAAGACAATCAAGATGGTAAGTCTTGAGAGGAAAAAGAAAATAATAAGACCATGCAAAAAAAAGAGTACCAGCAAAATCTGGTCTTCAGTGGGTCATCAAAGAAGTGAGGAGCTGAAACATCTTCCCAAATCAGTACTAGGACCTAGAAATCTAGCTAGTTTTAAGATAGTAGTACACATGATCAGATAACAGTGTAGGGTACTTGGTTGTCTCTGAGGTCAGTGTCCCGATCCACATTCTTTGATAGATCCCTTCTGGTCACATGTCCTAAGTGATTCACAAGCTGAGATGTGGCAGACATCAAACCACAAGCACAAGGAGCTCCAGTCCTACTTCATATCAAGCAGGATTTCTTAATCTTCAGCTGGTAAATTACCCATATGTGCTCTCAATACCTACAGAACAGGAAGCCAGCAAAAGGCCAGTGACACCAGCTGGGTGGAAATTGCCAGTCCTCCAGCTGTTGGAGGGTGATATTCAGCCCCCAGACATGGTCTGGTGTCCAGCAATTCCCATTTCTGAGCCAAAAGAGGTATTTAAAGCCAGGGTTCTTACACAGATTCCTTACCTGAAGTCTTATTTCCCACATCTAGTTTATCCTCTGATTCCCACTAGCTCCTCCCACAACAGGTATTTCCCGTGCAGAACGGCACACCGGCTCTGGGACAACGCTCCATGGTTTTTACACTGTGCCTTACCCTTTACTCCTCTGGTTGAGCTTCTTCAGGAAGACACGTGTGACTTCCAGGGCCTCCCTTTCTCTCAGCAGCAAGTTTCCCGACGTGTTGCATTTCAGGTCAATCCAGTCTGTGCGCAGCATATGGAAGTCCAGATTGCTTGTGCTGAAGGTCTGCTCCCAGTTCACAGACTGGTCAAACACCGGTACGTAATCAAAATCCTCCTCAACTTCCTCCTCTGGCTCCCCATCCACGTCTTCCTCTTCTGCTGCCACAGGTCCAGGCTTGCCCTTCAACGGAGATGCCACCTGCACCTCTCCCTCACCCACCTCCCCACCAATGGCTGCCTTCTGCTCAGCAATGTAGGACTCCACTTGGTTCAGCCACTGGGACAGCCCAGGCTGCTGGCTGGGGCCAGCAGTGCTCACAGCACGTCTGCCAACTTTGCCAGAGACTGGGCCTCCTTTTCCAGCTGGCAAGGTGCCTGCTGGCAGCAGCCCACCCTTAGTGGTCCTGAGGTCTCCTCGAGTTCTCACCCCTTTGGGAATCATGACCCCTGAGTCCCTGGGGCTGCCAAAAAGCTGCTGCCTTTGAGACACGGTCCAAGAAGAAGTGTTCACTTTTTTGACAGGTGTTCTCCCCTGGACGGCCCGGGTGTGCTGCAGAGAGCTCCTGGAGTTGTCTTTGACACCAGCTTTTAAATGAGGTCTCTTCACTACTGAATTCCCCTCCAGGCCAACCTGGCCGAGGCTTTGGTTGGCAGAGGCCAGAGTTGCTGATTTGAAACCAGATCCCTTCATCCTTCTCCTCTGTAGCCCCTCTCTTATGTCGCCATCCATCATCGAGAGGAGCCGACGACGTTCCTGGAGGGAATAGTCCTCGATAATGTTATCACTGCCCACCACACTGCTGGGAGCATTGCCTGCTGGCTCTGCCCTCCCCATGCCTGGGTGCTCAGGAGGACTGGTACTCTCCACGTCCTGCTCTGTATACTGCAGATCGTCCAGGTTTTCCTCCTGAGAGCCTATGGGAATAACCACAGTTACATCTCTGGCAGCCTCCTACTGACTTCTGCCATCCTGACCCAGGGACCCACCCCGCCAGGGGCAGCTGCTTCTTGCCTCATCTCAGTGTTGTGTCCTGCTCAGAGGGGCAGGGATGCTCTCACGCACAGAAGTCACACTTTTGCTGGTACCAACCTCCTCAGCCCGTTAGCCAGCACTGCCAAAGGCTGGGGAGGTGTCTGGCTTTGCCTGTAGCTCTCTGTCTGGCCACAGCCTTGCAGGGCAGGTGGAAGCATAGGCTGCCACGCTGCTCACCTTTGGCTCTCTCACTTCTGCCCATGTTTTTGCCAGAACTGCACCTCAGCTATGTTGTCCGCTACAGCCCACTGTTTGGTGACCTCACAACTTGCCCTTAAGAGAAGTGAAAGTGGTGGAAAAAAATCTCCTGCCAGCCACAGCAACCTGGCAGCGAAGGGCTGTTAATTCCTTGGTACAGAAAGTCAACAGCTTCTTTCGGCTGGTGCTGAGAGATGAGACACAAAAGTGACAGACAAAAGGATGCTATGGGCTCTGACATTAGGGATCCTACCTGTCTTTTCTTCAGAGTCCAGGCTCTTCTCTGGCCGATCCAGTTTCATGTACTTGTGGAATCCAAATCTGCAGAGGGAAGGGCAAAACACAAGTTTGATGAAAGTTACTTTGCCATCTCCAAATAAATTATGGCCACTGCTTCAGAGGTGATGGTCCATTAGTCCGATTACATCTACACAGCAGCTCTAGATCCTCCTTTCCCAGCAAGTCATAAGACTTTTATCATCCCTATCTTTCAAATCTTTGGGCAGTCAGATCTTTCTCTGCACTGTCAAAGATGTCATCTTTCCTTGCCTATTATCCCAGCCTTTCATACATTTTCTCAGAAGCACAGAAGGAAATCCCAAAATAAGTACCATGAAACACTTCTTTAGTCTCCCTTAAACTGCTCCTTAAAGCTCACTTATGATGTAGTGCTCACAAACGCAAGTCACCGTGCTGCAAAAGTGGCTCTGGCAGGTAATTGCAATGATCTCCCTCTCTCTTCTCTCACACCACCACTGTCTGTGTGCTGTCCTCATATGTCTGTTCTTCAGGCTTTTTGGAGGAATTTCCAGGACTGTTTCCCTCCATGTGTGCTTGATGCCAAGCAAAATGAGCCCCCAGTTCCCCGATTTTGTCACAATGTAAATGAACTGTCAAAGCAATAAGCACAGGTGGCACCTTCCAGCCCATCTTCTCCACCCTTCACATGAACTGCAGTCCCAAAAGTTACCTCCCAAACCTACAACACAACCTGTTGTTCCAGCCCTCAAAATAATCCTGTAGGGAGGAAGATGATCCTGAGCACAGAGAGGCCACTATCCGTTATTTCACTGGAAAAATGACTCTTCTTATCCTGCCAAAAATTCCTCTTGAATGGAGGGACACCATCACACAAGGTGTCTGCCCATGGCAGGGGGAAGCGTGCAGGTGGTGGTTCCCAGTGCACCCCAGTGAAGATGAATGACAAGCATTTATTTCCCCAGAAACATGCCTGGTGGTGAGCAAGGTTTGGCTTTCACAGCAACAGGCATCAGGAGGCTACAGCTGCTGGCAAGCAAATTTTCCTCCTCCCTGATGTAGTGGAACAAACACGCTCTGACCCAGCTTCCAGGTTAACAGAGCAAGAAAAGCAGCAGCAGTTTCCCCTTGAGACCTAAATGTATTTTCACTTAAAGGGAGTATAGGTTATCAAAATAAGCTACAAATGTTTTGCAGGATTTAAGGGATCTTTAAGAATTAAGAGAGTCCTACAGAAGTGAGTATGAAGTTCCACCCCAATTCCAGCCTTCAAATCATCTCCTTCCTCCCTGCTAGTAAATCTGCATTTGCAGCATCCTACCTTTCCAAGTAATAAGGGTTTTCCTGATAGAAGCATTTGTTGTCTTTCTCCATGTGGCTCAGGCGGCTGTAATCATTCGGGTAAACAAAGGATAAATGAACCTGGGAAGAAGGGAGGAAGATGAAGTAAAAACCTCATAAATGCCAGGAATCAGTCACAAGGTGTCCCAGACACAGTTGCAGGGTGACCAGCCCTTTGGAGAGGAAGCAGGAGCTCCTCACTATTTCTTTGAACCCCCAAGGCACCTGGTAGCCTGCTGTGAGGATGGGAAACAGAAGGAAGCATGCTGGGCTGTGTGTACAGCTGTGCCTTTTTCTCTCTCTCAACATCTGTCTGTCCATCTCTATAACTGTGCATTTAAGTCCTATAACAGAGTGAGAATCAGATGGGAGAGAGGTGGGCAAGTCCTCCTGAGGAGATACAGGGATCACAGGACCTCAGCAAGCAAGCGGGGAGATCTCCAGGCAAGGCTGAAGGAGCCGGAGCTGCCCAGGGAGCATAGGCTTGCACCAGCAAACCATGCAGGTGACCTGTCCTCAGCAGACCTCATAGTCTGCTCTGCTACATGGAGGATTAATTAGTGCTATACCGCATGCCCCACAAACGTGAGCTCCCCTTCAAGATCAGATTTAAGCTTGTCAGGGACTTCAGTAGCCCACACAGACTACAGTTCACCCCGCGGAGAATAAAATCCTCGGCTATTGTGAGGCTCTGGTGAAGGCAAGCTCAGCTTTTTGGTTTGAGGTCCAAGGGGCTCTGTAAGACACATGTACAGGTGTACCCCAGTGAGACCCATGAGTAGTATGTAGCACCCATCTCCCTTTTCTTGGTGTTGCCCTTTGGCACAGGCCTGAACAGCAGGTGGTCAAATCTGCCCAGGATCTTCAGGTTGGTGGAGAAGCCTATGGTTAATGGGGTCTCCTTCCTTCCTCCTCGAGTTCCCCTAGGCAAGTACCTGCTCCAGGAATAAAACTTACGAACTGGAGTCCCTGGTAACGCTGCAGAGGAAATCCATTCACCACGTAGCTGGGCTTGTACGAGCAGTCTGGCAAGGCTCGGCGCACACGAGACTTGCTGAGCAGAGGCACTGAGAAGAAGAAACACATAGGCAAGCGTTCCTGGAGGGGCCCCGCTCTAACCAATGCACCACCTTAGCTACTTCTGTGCCTGGCTTCTATTATCCACATGAAATACTAACAGATACATAAAGCAAACTATCCTGCACAGCTCACAGAATCGCTACGGGTGGAAAAGACCTTTAAGATCATCAAGTTCAACGTCGTCTCGAGTCCCAGCTCGTCTTTTCACGTTGCTCTACAGCACTGACACTAAAACATTACACCCAGGGATGCTGCGTGAGCTGGATGCCAAGAAAGGGGAGCTGGGTTCAGTCTGTGCTTTGTCTCTTACAGTGACTGACACTGTATGCTGCCCCTCTCCCCTGCACCGGGGGAGAAAAAAGCGTTGCCTTTGGTAACTGCGACACAGGAGGACGATCGTTCTCGGCTGTGCTACTGCACGTGCTGTGACAGGCTGCAGCTACCTCCTCAACTGCTCTGTAAGTCTTACCTTTGTACAGAGTGTCCCGGGGGTCAGGCTTCAACATGTCAGCTGGGTGTGCCTTGCTGCCTGTGCTGTCAGCAGGCCGGCTCACGTGACTGGCCAACGTCTGCGGGATATGCCCAACCTCATCCATCTTTAAAAGCGTCTCATCTAGAAACCAGAGAGAACAGAAGGAGGAGGAAGGGCTAATTCACCCCCTGTCCCACAAAATGTCTTTCCCCGGTGTCAGTGCTTTCCAAATGACGTTGCATCCCCGGCACTAATGGTGTCTCTGGCGTAGCAATGCCTGAATGGTGATGATCAGGAGCTTCAGACACCGTGGGAAGGAAAGGCTTTGACTCAGAAAGCTGGAAATACAGAAGCTGTGGGGTAGGAACATGTCTGTCACTGAAAGCAAGCAAACACAGCAATGAATAACTGGAGGAAAATGACCTCCTGCCTTGGACATGCCAAGCAGTGGTGAGCTGAAAACAGCCCCATCCTAGAAGGAATTACTGGACATATCTGAATTATTAGCATTAAATTTATTTCAAAAGGAGATAGAAAAGATGAAAGGAAGGAGTGGAGGAGCAGAGAACCACAGTAAGCCAGGAGGAATGGAAAATTTAAATTCAAGACTGGGTATGGGTTACATTTTTTTCTGAGGTGCTGCTGCCAGAGAACTTCATGTCTCCATGGGTCTTACTCTGAGATAAGTGCAACTGAATAAATAGCCAGAAGGGCAAGGCAACATGCTGCCAATGGCATTGGGTTACAGTTAGCAACTTTTGGGTATTGAACAACACGGGAACACAGAAGGAATTGGATAACAGGATACAGCCAAAGGCTGATATGAAAGATAGAAATGCTGTATGGGCAGAAGGTGCCAGATAAAGATGAGACTGCAGCACTGTGCCCAACCATGAAGGGATCGTCTGGGACATGAGTCTTCCCTTCTACAAGGAATTAATAATAAGAGCAGAAGGAAAAAGGATGGGGACAGAAGATCTAAAGGAAACCCTAGTCCTGGCCAAATAGCAGGTTCCAGAAAATACAGCAGCAGACTGCAATCCATGATACAGCAAAGAGATGTCTCGATTACATCAGGAAGTCTTTCATGGGCAAAAGTGTTGGCACGGAAAAAGCCTGGAGATGTTGGAAGGCAAAAGTCATAGATACGGAAAGGGGGAATGCTGGCAGAAGAAAGCAATGCTGACCAAGCTAGAGAAGGGTAAACAGGACTAAGAAGCTCCTTAACTGACAAAGAAATCACTTGATGTGCTAAGAAAGGTTTACAAAACAGGAGGGACTGGGCTGACATGCTTGCAGCAGTAACTTGAAGATACTTGAGGCTGATACAGAAGAAAGCAGCATCCCCCAGTACCACTACTGTATCCCATTGCATCCAGCAGACAGAGTGAAATCTCCTCAAAGTGCTACAGTGGCCCCTTCTCCCTGGTCAAGTCCATCTGCCAGCACCCCTCCACAGCTCCCATGTTATGAGCCTCACGTTGTCCCTGCCAATCTCCATCCCATGTTACTCTCACAGATGGAAGTTTTCAGCCTTGTGGACTCTCCTCTCTGCCCTTCCTCACTGCTGTGAGATTTCTCCGAAATAACATTCTGATTCTACTTCCTGTTCTCCTATATTGAATAATGAGTCACACTCTTGTCCAGAGGTCTCTCTCCTGATCCATCTCCACTTCTCTCTGGCAATGATCTGTACACCTGGTATTTGCCTGGCTAGACTGTGATTCACGGTGAAACACTGCCGATGCATTTTCAAAGAATGGGGAGGTGCTCAGGGAAACTTAATAGTGAAGATACTTACTAGCAAAAAGGGAGAGGTATTGGGAGTCAATGACTTTGAACTTTGCTTCTGGGTCATTCAGCCTCCACTGGAACAGAGAAACACATTAAAATGAAGTGCTTATGGAGTTAACGAAGCCTCAACAAAAGGAACAGGCATAACATGTTTTTTCACCAGACAGACTTGCAGCTTCCTCTTTCTCTTTAGTATGACCAAATTTACCTAGCAGCAAAAGACTGCGAAGGAGCTGAGATCCCCCAGGACACATCCAAAGCAGAAAAGGACAAAGAGCTGCAACAGAGACTGGAGAGGGCAGAACTATCCCAAACAAGCAGAAGAAAGGGTCCTGACATGTGGCCAGGACTATGTCACATAGAAGTAGGTAAGGGCCCTGGAAGGGATTAGATAAATCTCATATAAAGAGGAGCTGGGGCCTGGGAAAGGAAGGAAATTGTTACAAATGTCATTCCTGAGCTCTTAGGGGACGCATATACAGTACAGCCATTTGCACAGACTCACTGCTACTTCCACATGGTCTGTTCCTCTGTCATCCTGCTTGTGCAGCACCTCAAAATAGTACCTGCCTGCAGCTGACAACCTGTGAAGAACAACGAGTCTGTCACCAAGAGCATTAAGGAACATTTCTTAGCTTGTGAGCAGACAATGAATGGAGAGCAACCACACCCATGAAACAACCTAATTCTCAGGGTGAGCAGGGTTAGGACTGCCAAGAAAATCCAGATGCTGACAGTGAGATAGGTAGCTCCCCTTATGCACCTGGAGTGCTCAAGACCCTTCTCAGCTAACTGTGAATAGCTCCCTTTCAGTTCTGCCTGCTGGGTTTTGGCCTCTGGGAAACCTGGCCAGTTCCAAAGCAGGAAGTTTGGGATACAGTTCATATAGAGGAGTCTGGATCTGCTGGTGGCTGCTTCCTCCAGGGAAGAAAAACTCAGTGTTGCATTCCTGCAGTAAATCAGCAAAGCAACTGGCAAGGGTGTGGACGTCACTTCAGCTTTAGCAATACCCCAGAGTAATCCCTTTCTCTGTATTGCTAAATTCTTCAGAACAAGCCCAGGTTCACTCTTTCTTGTCCTTATGATTTCCTGGCCATGTGCAGAGGTGGCCAGGAGCGAGGGGCTCTGCTCACTCACCTCACCATCTTTGACTGCTGGCTGTGAAATTTCCCAAACTCTCCTGGTGCAGTCCACTCCTTCCCTGTCTGTGAAGAAACAGAAAATGCTCTAGTTAAGATGACTTTCTTCCCTGGTTACTGTGCTGAGAGTGATGAAGCAGGAAAATTGAGCTACTCCTCCTAGTTAAGTTGTGAGATCCGTAACCTGTGGAGAGACTTAAGTCCCTTTATCATGAACACAGGGCTCCCAACAGCAGTGCCAATATGTAATTGGCTTAAGGTATGTCATGTCATACTCATGTGGCATCTGTAGCTGGGAGCAAAAAGAAACTTGGGTAGTCCAAGGAAGTATTTATGACAGGAAGGTCTCCATCCCCAGAGAACCATTAAAGCCTTGATGGAAGAAGCCATGCAGCATGCACTATACCTTGCCTACACTGGCCAGCAGCTGGATACCAGAGGTCTTTTCATCCGGACTCAGCCAGAACTCAGCATTGTCATCCGCAGCAATGGCAAACTGAAACTCCCCTGTCAAGAGATAGAGGCATTAAGTAGGGGTGTGGGTTAAGGGCTTGTGCATGCACCAGATTCTGATTCTCTAAAATGCTGTCTTCACCCTTTTCCCCCCGGTGAGACCATATCTTGTTTTTAATTATTACCAACCCACCCCTTTGAACCTCTCTGAATTACCTAACCCTGCTGTGATAGAAAACAAAACTTTACAGATGCAGCTTGTTCACAATCCCTCCTGAATTGGCTTCACCTGACATCCAACCCGGAAAGCTAAGGAGGCCATGCAAAGTCTCCCCTGCTCCCCTTTTGTTCCCAGAGCAAGTTTTTGTGTGAGAAGCTGTTTTTGAATGGAAGGAGGTGTACATGGAGCCACGAAGGGAGTGCTTGAATCCTATTGTTCTGTCTGGGGCTACAGAGATGGCAGCTGAGGGCCAAGGGACCAGGAGCTGTGGGTGAGTACTAGCAGGCTGCTCTGGGCAGAAACATGCAGCTGGGTGATCCAGATGCCAGCTGCTGTCAGATGGTATTCGTGCACCCAGGGAGCTGCAGGAACATAATGATGTCATGTACAGTCCTGTGCACAAGAGGGAGGGAAGAAAAGCTCAGAGATTGCTCGTGCACACGTACGTGCCATGGGGCTATGCATTCATGACAGTGTTGTTTTTTATCTAGCACCTCCCATCTGTTTGCTTCTGTGCTTTTCCTCTCCACCCCACAGGGGAGGCAGATGTGTTTCACCCATGCCAAGGCCACGGTCAATCACGCACAGCTGGCTGAGGCTGTGAGGGACCTGGCATTGGGCTTCCTGGGGTGAGGGCATCAGTGTGCAGCACCAGGAGGGGAGGGAGGAGCATGTGAGAAGAGACGTGAGCACTGGCACAGCAGCCTCACAGCCCTCACCGTCAGTAAAAGGATGCAGGTAGCCAAATATCCGGAGACCATAGTTGGTCCATTTTGGGGACACAGCCAGCTTCTTCAGCGTAGTTCGTGTCTGAAGTGGAAGAAATAAAAAATAAGAAGAAATAAAAAATGATACTTTGATGTGATAGGAACAAGGAGGAGCAGAAAGAAGTATGAGGAGGAGGGGGCACGGTGTGTGACGGAGGCAGCAGGAAAGAGCAGGCCAGACAAGAGATAAACTAGAGTACATGCTGCTGCAGAGAGGGGAGAGCTGCACTGGGAATGCCAGTGAGCTGGTGGGGATGGGACATGGCACTCACTAGTCACTTGGAGGGACAGCACCTATTACAGAGCTCCTTCATTCTGTGTCCAAGGTGTGGCAGGCCAGTGTGGGTAAAATGAGCCTCCCCCATGCAGCAGAAAAGCTGCCACCATTAAACCCTTGTGGAATCTTTCTGCTCCCCCAGGAGCGGGAGGACAGTGGAGGTGATGGAGAGGGATGGGGATGTGACACAAAGGGAGCCAGGGCAACCCGGAGAGGAAGCAGAGCTGGGAAGTGTGGGACAGAGGATGACGAGATCTTACTCACGTGGGGGAAGAGGGGGAAGTGAAGGTTTTTCCTGAGCTGCTCAGTGGAGCTGCCACACCAGTCCTCAAACACATGCAGATTGGCCTGGCCCTGGAACTAGGGAACAGAAATGGGACACCATGAATTGCTGCATCCTCCCCCTGCATCCCTCCCCTGTCCTGCCATCCTTGGCCATGGCCCCCAGCACTGGAGCACTTGAGAGAGTGAAGGAAGATGCCATTGCTGTGAGGGGCTGGTCTGGAAGAGACATGGGTCCAGACCCCTGTTTCTCATCTGCTGAGAGTTTAGGGTTGGGACAGGTGACAGTCTGAACAGAACCAGGGAGCTGTGATATGCCTGGGACAACTCAGTTAAGTGGCTGGGGTTCACTCCATTTTGCTCCACCAAGGAGGTGTTTAACTAGAGGGCTACACTCTGAGGCCATGGTGTGGGACATGCTGTAGCACGGCAGCAGCCCTTCACAATCCAGTAAGCAGAGTCTTGAGTCTTATGTCCTCCAAGAAGGTATTCTGGGCTCCCCTACCATTTTAGGACTATTTTCCTGACTCAAGAAAGAGGGAATACCCAAGGGTGGGTGATGGTAGATGCTCTTCTTGAAGGACGTCTGTGAGGTAAAGCTCATGGAGACAGGGAGAGAGAGGTTCAGCAGGGTGGGGAACAGCAACACAGGCAGGTCAAGCTGTGGTGTGGCCTCCTTGTGCCCATAGAGACACAAAAACACTGTGAGGGATGGGATTCTTTCCTGAACAGCATAGGAGAGTGTGCGGTGTGGATACGAGTGGCTGGCCCTGCTACCCAGCCAGCCCTACTGGGAAAGGCTGTCCATGCCTGATGGAGACCTGGAGAACAGCTTTGCTGGGAAAAGCCTGCTGGCCACTGTGGGATTTCAGTGATGTGCTCCTCCAGGGATATGGTTTTTTTCTTCCTTTTTATCAGAGCCATTCAGAAGGGAGGAGCTGGCTGCCACCCAGCAAAGCCTGAGCTCTCTGCCTGCAACCAGTGGAGCTGGACGCTGAACTCGCCGTGCAGAACAGCATCCAACAGCAGAGAACAAATAAGCTGGAGACTATAGAAGCTACCTTAGGTGGGGAAATACTGAAGAAAGGAGTAGGTTGCCTCAGGCCTGGCTTGCCTCTATAAGGGCTGTGCGAACAGGGCCGGGGAAACCGCCTGAACAGCACCCAAATGTCTACAGATGGCAGCACATTCTTAATTTTCACTGGGGAGTCTCTAGCAGGGCCGAAGCAGCATTGTGGAGAAGGAGGGCCCAACCTCTCCCTGCACTCCTGGCAGAGAAACCGCAATTCTCCCCAGGACAGTGGACTGGGGGTTTGTTTTATAATAAGCCACGGCTCGAAGGAAGGATGCGGAGCAGACTTGGCCTGGCACCAGCTTATGCAGTAATGCTCCTTGTGAGCTGGGAGCTTTAGTCACGCACGTGAAAACCATCTCTGTACGCTAGGGCAGCACACATTCACAACCACTGCTGCTCTTGAGCGGTCTCTCATCAGCCCTCTCACTGGTGTCCACAGTGCCAGGGCTTGACTGATACCTGCCAGCCCATGTCATCCCCCAGTACCATCTCTTCTTCCTTCCTCCTCTGCTGACAACCCTCAGACTGCATTCTGCCCATCGGTCAAGAGGAAAAACAGTGAAACAAAGTGGATATAATTCCCCAGAGTGATGCTGCATAGAATCAGAGAGGAGCTACACGGTGAGCTCGGGTTGATGGGTGCAGCCAAGGGAAACCTGGGACTCTGCAGGGACTTGCGATACAAATAAATCACTGCAAGCATGACAAACACTGAATTGGAACTTCATTGCTGCGCAACCCCATGCCCCCTGGCCAAATCCAGGTTCACACCCAAGGGTCTTACACTACTTTTCTCAGCCAAATCAAATAAAGACAATTGCTGTTTCTTGTGGAACATGAAGTGAGGTGAAAAGGCTGGGCTCCCACAGCGAGTCACTGCCAGAAAGGGAGTCTTACGGCAGCCTGCTGCTAACCACAAGTGATGCTGGTTTTTCTTCTTAGAGAATTGCTGGTACACTGCAGAGAGCGGGCGCAGCTCTCTACCGAACGTAGCACAACACTCCCACACCGTGGAGAGGCTGGTGCTGCAGTCCCCTCCTGGCAAAGACTCACCCAGAGAATGCTCCCGAGCCTGTAATGGAGCTGGGCTGGCTTTGGCATGGGGTAGCCCAAATGCCAAAACAGATCTTTATCAGGGAAGTCGCAAGAGAGTAGCTAGACTTGTTCACATATTTGCAGAGGAAACTAATACATTCTAATACAATACTGCAGAGTTTGGCAGTGTTAGCGAGAGAGCAGCCTGCTAAAAAATAAGGCAGACACCCCAGTACTAGGTGCTCCATCAGTGCTGTAAGAGATGGCCCTTGAGATTTCTAGCCCAACATTCCTGACTCCAAAGTCTTTACTGAGCCACCTGAGAGAGATTCTATCTGGAACTAGTAAGATTGCTTCACTTTCCTGCACTCACAGCTATTAGAAATCATAGCTTTTAACTGGTAAAAGCTATCAATAATAAATAATAGTTTTATTATCATAATAAATAATAGCTTTTAAACAGGTGAATAATAAGCATTTCTTGCATGTGTTTTCAGAGTCTTTTCTAAAGCAACAGATTTTTCTCCTGAGCTACAGCACCCTAAATTACTTTCTGTATCCTGTGAAAGGGAAAAGAAGAACATTATTGACAGATAAGTGCTGACTGCTCAAAGCACTGCCCTGGGACTGAAAACTGAGCTAGGCTTTAATTTTAGGCCCCCACAAGTCATCAGTGCAGCAGCTGTTTTGAAACCCTATCACCTCTGTCCCTTCAACTCATGGCTGCCCATTGCAGACAGCTGAGAAATTCCTCCATTTGTTATCTAGGTCTCCTCTCATGCATGCAGCAAGAATCTTCTGCTTGGGTCTGTTGCAGATTATAGCGATAGGTAAACAGCACCATCATTCCGAATTCATGCACACAGTTCCTGAGAAATGTCAACGGACTTTCTAAAAGGTGTTTACTGAGTTTGACTTTGTGGCTTGGAACTACCCAGCCCTTGTATTCAAAGGGCTGGAAATTGAGGACTTGGTAAGCATCAAGTTAAATTATTCTTCTCAAAAACAATTTTGGATGGGCTGATATGGCCAGAACCAGCAATAGAAGCCAAGAATCTAGGCTTTCCATGGGAGATGGTATTATGTGGTCTGTGCCTTCCCATTTAGAGCTCAGCTTCCTCTTCCTCCCAACTCCACCTCCCAGTTGCTTAGCTGAAATAGTAGTATTGCAAGAACCCAGCTCGGATCAAAAACGGGCACAGGTTGTGCCCCAAGGGCACTGTCAGCACAGCACGAGGATGCGCAGAAGCACACGCACAAGAGCTGTTCTTCCAGGGAGGTCTGGGCAGCCCGACACCCTCCTGAGCACAACGCGACAGTGCTGCCCGAGGGAATGCAGAGATGGAACTTCATGAGAGCAGGGAGGTGAGAGCTGGGACGGGCCCTTGCTTAGGTGCTGACACAGCAGCCTCCGTGGCTTTGGGAGTACGGCTGGGCTCCGAGAGCCCCAGCACTGACCCTTCCCACTGAGCGCGCTGAATTAACACAAAGCCAGGGCTGCAGATGGGTGTGAAGAGATGTTGGTATTTCTGCTTCCTTCGAGCAAGGGATTGTAGATTATTGGCCCCTCCTAGGAAAACAGACTGTCCAAAACACCCAGAGAGGGGTGGCACCACACGCCCAGAGGCTCCTGGTGAGCAAGAAGCCCCCGGGAAGAAAGGCGAAGCAGCAGAGGCCAGGGCAAGCAGCAAAGCTGGGAGGATTACAACAGCGGAGAGGAGACCTGCTGCGCTGTAACTAGAGCAGGATGAAGAAGAGAGGTCTTCCCTAATTAAATCCCGGGCGGCTTTTGGCATCAGGGAGGCAAATCAGCTGCATAGCTGCGTGCAGCCCAGGGAATGCACAGCGCCGGGGATGATGAACGAGGCACAGAGAGGGCCTGAGCCAGGAAAGAAAGGCAATATTGTGCTGCCAACTGGAAACTCCTCTAGTTTATAAGGCTCTTCTGTCTCCACAAAGCGGCTGCGGCCCCTCCTCCTGCCTGGCCCAGCTCCCCTGACTGGGTGACATTCAGCAGCCAGCAGCTGGGCTTTGCTGCAAGCTCTGCTGCACCAGGCACTTGTGGGAATCCATCAAGACAAGTTAGCAACAAACACCCCCTGTCCCATGGAGCTCTGACACCTGATGGGCGCAAGTGGGTGAGGAAGGGACGTGGGCAGGGACAGAGTGAGCAGAAATAACTTGGTCTTTTAGTCCTCTATGGAAAGGATGTTTCCTTTCAGGGCGGGTTTGGTAGCAGGAGGATGCCCTAGCACAACGCTCTGATTTTGTGCAAAACCCATGCACCTATACAGGAGCTACCTGCAAGAAGCTCTGCTCCAGGACGTCCCTCACACCTCCTTCCAGAGAGAAGGAAGTTCTGAGGCTGTGCAGATGTGAAGGGTGGGGGACATGTTTTAAATGCTCCCCAGCACCTGCCTAGATCCAGAGCTGAATGGAGGCTTTTGCAGAGGTAAATGAGAACGACTGGGCTAACCAGGCACATTTCTGAAAATCCACTCCCCCACACACCTACAGCAGTGCCAAACGGTGACAATCATGGTCCCACAGTACAGGTTCACTCTGGTGACAGGCAGGCACCTTTCTGAAATAAGGAAACAAAACGTCCCACATCTCTCCAGCCTGAGGAGGCAGCAAGTGATGCTGGGAGCTGGAAGACACTGCTCTGGTGCCTGGAAGGGACAGTGGGAGCAGGGATAATGGAAAGAACCCAGGAATGAGGCTGAACCCTGCTTGCCCCCATACACAAGGTATAACTTCATTAGGGATTTCCTACATGCACAACTTCCCCCTACACTAGCCAAGGCTGAAGACTTAAACTGCTGATTTCATCTCCTGAAACTCAAAGAGGAAAATTGAAACCTGCCCTTTTTTTGGCCAAGCTGGCTGCCAGCTCACCCTGCAAGCCTGTTAATTATTTATGTTTGTCAGGAATATACCTCCCTATTCAAACAAAGCCCAGCTCTGGGTCCTGTGGAAGGTAACCTGCTGCCTCTCTCCCTAGAACTCAGGCTGCAATTAAGTTCTTAGAGATGCTATGGGGAAGGCACAATGGGATCACAGACCCTGGGTAATTAATTTGGGCAGAGTTACAGAAAAAACTTAATCCCTAAACCAGTTCAGCTGGTGGCTAAGAGGAGAGCACGCAGTTCTATGCAGAGCTGTGCCTGTGGATCCCTCTCCATCTCCTGCAGCTGACACTGGTGAACCACTGACCTCTGTTCGCAGTCAGAATGGATCTGCTGACCTTCTGGGTACACACAATGCCACAGCAAGGGCAGGAAATTTTGCCTTATAGAGACAAAGAAAAAAACTGGTGAAGGAGGTGGGTGCTTCACAGGAGCAACATTAGAGAGGAGGCCTGATGGGGGAAGAACAGCAGGCTGTGTGAGTGGGGCAAGGCCACCCAAAACAGCTCCCTGGTCTGGTATCTGTAAGCCCTGGGACTCAGTCTTCTCATGGCACGTCTGCCCCACAGAACCTGACAGAGGGGACAGCTGGGGCCTGAGCACCTCTGCCCTCTGCTAAACACATACCTTTGCCCAAGGCACAGCACGTTATGTACCCCATCAGCTGCATTTCTAGCCCGGTACAGCCTCATTGCCCATCACAGTTTTCAAGACTAACATGCTTGTGAGAAAACACCAGGGAGGGCATCACAGACAGCGGACAAAGCCCCAGAGAAGCTGAGGGATGCCACACAGGGCCTGCGGGGCTCAGTGCCGTGGGAGAGGGGAGCAGTAGGAGTTTCGTGTCACCCCCGTGCGCAGCAGCAGTCCTGGCCCCGGTGTCCCCCTGTCTCCTCTCCAGCAGCTGCTCTCCCAGAAGGCAGCCCTGCCCGCAGCCTGCCTGGGAGGCTCTGCTGCTGGCTGGAGGAAACCCCCAGGCTCCAGCTGGGGCTGGCACTCGCCAGAGCTGATGCAGCAGAACAGACCAATGGTCCGGTCTGGTTCTGGGCGACGGAGGGTGACTGGTGCTGGCTGCCTCCCGGAAAGCTTTAGCTCACGCTGCAGGGACCTGTACTGCTCAGTGTGATGGCTGGAGGGAGGTGCTTTACTTTAGTGTCCCGAGGGTAGGTACAGCAGCCTGCTCCCTCCCCAGGGGAGCTGCAGAGGCAGGTCTCTAATCACCTCGAGGAATTTAGTGAGCTGATTCCATTAGCTAAATGCCCCCTGGCTGGTGTCCCTCTCATTATCAGCAGGCTGCATTGCTCCCTTATCTTAAGAGATGAGGGACAGGTGAGATAAGGGACCAGGGGAGGAAAGAATAAACGAGGCATGAAGGAAACAAAGGGAGTGTTTACCCCAGTCTTCAAGGGTCACCAGACAAGGTCTCTGTTCATCAGAAGTGTTACTGAAGTGGAGAAATCTCTACATACAGCACCCAGGGATTGGATAGCAAGCAAATGCCAGAGCAAGAGTGGAGCGTGACACTTCATATTGAAGCCTGCTGAATCCTTGGCCCTGTGCACTCCCAGCCATGAATAAACTTCACCTTTCAGGAAGGCAGTTGCCTGCCTGCTCTCAGGGAACTGTGGGTGGGTGCTTGGTGCCTTGAAGGCTAGTGGAAATGCCAAACTATCAGGAATCTGGACACTCCTGTCTTTCCAGATGATTACTCAGGTTTGTAAGTGTCATTAAACCAGGAGAGGGTGACAGGGAACAGACTTCTGGTGAAGCAAATGAATTTCCAGGCAGAGGTCCCTGGCTTCCATTCTTGCTGTGCAGGTCTCTAACTACAGCTCCTTCATACAAAACGATGGAGAAAGGCACCCACCTCTGGCATCCATGGGACAGGTTTGTCCACAGCTGCATAATTCAATTTATTCCTCCCACCTCTTTGCAGCTCTTGGTTCTGAAATAGAAATAGAGGAAAGTCAAAATAACCTGACAAATCACCCCAGCACAGACACCGAGACAAGAGAGCTCAAATTTGGTCACAAAAACATGTGAGGAAAAAGGAAGGTTCCCAAGCTCCTTTTCCAAAGAACAAGCCAGCTATCATGGCCGTAATGGAGTGAAAATGTTCCTGGATGGAACATTTCATAGTGAGCTACTGATGGGAAAGGATACCAGCACTTTAGAACTGTTTGCTACCACAGGGTTAAAACTTAGGTGATTCTCCTTTTTCTTCTCCTCCCCTCCCTGTCATTGTTTCAAAAAGATCCAAGCAATAGTTCTTCCAATGCTTCCTTCAGGCAACAGTACAGAGATGTGCTTCACTGGAGAGCTACGAATTCTCTCCTGACCTTTCATTTCTGCTTCCATCATGCTTAGTGCTACCTTCCTGTGCCACCCTTCCAGCCAGCTTCAGCCCACCGCTGCAGCTCAGTACATCTAAAATAACTTCATTGACTACAGTGGAGTCATTGTATGCTCACAGTGCTGTGAGTCAGCTCAGATTTTGCCCTGTGGAATTCTCTCTTTCCTGCACAAAAGTCTGCCCTTCTAAATGTTCAGAAGACATCCCAAGCCTCCTCACCTTATGTCCCAGCTTCTGTGCATAGTAAAACTGAAGACTTGGGCCCCCACCTGGGACATTTGTGTCTGCCAGAGCCTTAGCCAGATCCCTCCAGTTTTCATACCCTGTACAGAGAAAACAGAAAGAGATGTCAGAGTACAGGCTAAAAAAAGAAGCTGAAGCAGTTACCAGAATAAACTGGTCCTTTACAAGGTTAACAGACCTCTAACTCTGGAATGGTCCAGCAGAGACCTGGAGTTGTTTATGTTACTCAGAGCTGGCAGACTGACACAGAGATAAATTGCCTTCGTCTTCCTTAAAAAGCTCTTCCCTCCTCCTTGTTAATTTGTTATATTAAGTGTTCATCGTAGTTCTAAAACACATGCCAGAGATTTGATTAATCACCACAGGACTGGGAACCTCTTTGTAGATCCCTCGGATAATGCCATTGGTCAAACTAAGGAACATAAAATTTTTTTAACTAGCAATCCCCCCCCCCAAATAAGATGGACAAGAACCAGATTACTGATTTAACCATTGAAAGAATATTCTTCTGAATATGCACCTATGTACACAATAAAAGTTTTCAATCTTCTTTTCTGGAAGGAAATGCCAGCAAAGAATGCACTTGATGGGACATTCAGCTGCAATGCCAAAAATATTAGCAGCGATGTGGTTAAGGACATCACTGTCTAAGTGAAAACTGTTTCCACGTTCAAAGCAACTTCATTTAACAGCCCCTCCCCTCCCAGTTTGCTTCATGCAGGACCCAGGATCAATTTTGGTTTCCTTCTAAACTCCATTGGCTTCCTGGGCTTAGGGTGGACAAAGACAAGCATGTGCAGCATAACCTTGTAAATCTCTGTAACCACCATCCCTATCACTAATGAGACAGTGCTGGTGAGCAGAGCTCATGCCTCCCAGCAGTGTAATGGTGGCTCACACTACGTGGTTTTCAGATCTGCTAAACGTTTTGGCATTGAGTCAGCAACTAACCAACCTGCCAGTAGCTCAGCCTTGTGCCCACACCACATGATAGCTTTACTGTGAAGAACTCAAGTGCCAAAACCTCTGTGAGCACTTGCTTCTCCGAGGCTAGGGATGGACCAGCTCAATATCCACCTACCAGGGAGCAGAGACAGGCTCTCTGCCCATTTTCTTTAAAACCAGAAATCATCCCCAAAGCTTTAAGAGGACCAGAGAAGTTGGCCGCCTTGGTATATAAAGGGAACCATCCCACCAGCTTCAAGTCTGAGCATCGAGATGATTTTTCTGAGCCCTCTGCACTGCTCCTGCAGCCAGAAACGTCAGGGACAAGCTCTGAGAGGGCAGCACAGCCCACTGCTGGGAAAACCCCTACTGTTCTGAGGCCAGCATACCCATCTCCAACCTACCAACCTATCTTCATCCTGCCCACGCAGCCCAGCAGCTTGAGACACTCATTTTGGCTAAAGTAGGAGCATGCTACACAAGTTTGCTTTGGAGGAGGCATTTAAAAGCCACATGACTTAGACCAGCTCCAAAACATCTCTGAGCTATGTAGAGGCCCAGACAAACCCAAACCAATCCCAGGAACTAGAACTGAGGTCCCCCTCCCTGGCTGTGACAAGCTCTTGGCCTCTTGCTGCACCTAGAAACAGGGCCTCTAACTGCTCCTGAATCTGGGTGCTGCGGGATCTGGTAGAGGTGAGCAGAAAGCCATCTCAGAGATGAGGTAAAGCTGCAACTGAGACAAGACTCAGAGGCAACTAGAGTATCCTGCTTTCCTGATAGGAGTGTTGGCTTAGATGTGTGGGTTTCGGTCAGGCCCTGTTACCCGATGCTGAACAGCCACAAATTTCAGAGCTAGGTCTTCCCAACCCCAGATTCTGCTCTGAGGCTATGGGCTTAAGTCTATGACTACAAATAAAAACATCAATATTTAGCTTCTGCAGGAGATTTTTCAGTCAGACACTCTTGTGAGTAATCGACTGATTATCAGTAAACCCATCTCCTGCTGCAGGGACTGACCATCATGGGAAAGAAGAGAAATTCCAGTGTCTTCATGAAAAATAATGCATAACAGGTGAGCTTCCACCTCATTCATAGCAACAAGGTGGGAAGCACTGCTTCTGAGGGTCCTGCAGATGGACAGAGGGCCCCACTTGCAATGGGGCTGAAACAGACTTTGTAGTTCGCATGGGATTCAGCAGTCCCTACTTTGAGGGTTCACTGTATTAGTGAGAGAGGGGAGCACAATGCTTTTCAGAGGAGAGACACAGAAGGGTGGGACTGGCTAAATTACAGAGGAACCAAGTAAAATATGAATAAACTTTAAAACACAGCAACAAAAGTCAGTTCGCTCCTGGAGATTCACCAGTGGAGGACACCAAGAGAAGAAGGATTTTTCTTTTGCACAGTGTGAAGAGATTATTTGGTTTCACGGCTAAACTCAGGACTTCATTGCTCTTCAGAATAAGCTCAGGATAAAGCTCAGGAACCAGTATCTCCTGGGAAAAGGATGCTGTTCACTACAGCCAGCCACTCTGGCTGCTCCACTGCGGTGACTCCCGGGCTCGTCCGTGCTTGGGTTCCCGTGCAGGGCTGGCACGGAGCCCACCTCGCAGCACACGCTGCCTGCACACAACTGCCAACGGCTGATGTTGCTCTGACCCTTGGAAAAGAGAAGAAAGGGGGGGCAATTCTCCGTGTAGTACAAATATTTACTTAACACTTACAGCAGCCAAACACAGAAGATACCAAAGAGCTAGGATTAATCTGGGAGGCAGCGATTTCCTTGCTGGGTAACCTGTACCTCGGCAGGCTAATTCCCTAACGTGGCAGGAGATGATTTTCAGAAAATGATAGGATAAATACCCGCCTCGGAGAAAGTTCCTGGCGCTCCAGTTTCTTCTCAAAAGATTGGCTTTTCCCTGGAGATCTCCGTGGGGGACCCTTGGAGAAGGCCCTGGCTTTACCCATGCTTTCCTCGCCATGAAGAGGGAGGGAGCTATCGAAGAGAGACGTAGCTTCACCAGCTACCTGCAGGCAGAAGACCTGCCAATGCCAACTGCTGACAGAGGTTCTCCCCAGCACAGGAGACAGGATTTAAGACGTCACCTCACAGCTGTCCCCTCCCACGTGAGAGCTGGAGAGCAGAGCCCTGTGCCTGCATGCAGTGCTCTGTCTCAAGAGCACTAGAGTGAGGTGGTCTACCATAGGTTCAGCCCATTCTCAAGCACTCCATGAGCGCTGCTCAGCAGCCCAGCTTGCTGGAGCACTTTCTTGATGGGTATTTAAAGTTGACAAAAATACGCCTGGAAAAAAGCAGTAGGCAGGAACTAAAATACCTCAGTATTACTAAGGAGGAATGCCAGAACTATTAGCTTTGATGATCCAGCCCCTCTATAAAACTGTTTCTGGTTAGGATGGGAAATGGAAAAAAAATGTAAAGGCAGAAATCAAAGGCTTGGGAACAGCCTGTCCCACAGCCAGGTGAATAGCTGAAGATGTTGGGCCAGGCTTTGTTGCCATTAGCCTGTCAGACAGATGCACCACCCAGTCCCTGGCCTTTCTCTCTTCTGGGCATCACCTCCCAGAGCACACTGGTTGTTTTCCAAGGCTACTTTTTCCACCCCAAACACCTTCAAGGAAGGCAACCCTGATGCAGGCACAGTTTGCCAGAAGCAGCAGCCACCTTGTTGACACATACTCCTCCTCCTTGGCATCATGACCAGCTTCCCCATGGCCACAAGGGCAGCAATTCACCCAAAATCCATTCAAGAAGTATGAAAGGCTCATGGCTTTCTGCTGGGCCAGCTTGCCTAGGTGAGTTGGCTGGTGGCCCTGCAAGCACCACAGCAGATCCCAGGGAAGGGGATGCCACTGTAGTGAGGGCAGAGCAGTCTGCATGCTTCTAGCAACCTGCAGTTATACCACATGTGCTGTGACATCAGACCTGCCCCTTCACCATCCCTTCGTGCAACAGCACAGCTGGCACCAGAGCATAGTGGATGGGGAGATTTGTAGGATTTTGTGCCTACAGGGACCTGATGAGCAAAATGTTCTCAAAAGCACTGCAGAGGGGCAGAATGGCAATGTCATTCATGGCAGTGACAGGGGTTTTACACAGAAAGCACCCAAACTGTGGGGTTTTATCCTAGCTCCAACCTCCAGGACATTTTCCCTATGTCTACAACCAAACGCTTGGCCAATTACCTTTCTACCTTCCTTTCTTTCTACTTCTGTGCACCAGTGCTTGAAGGTTCAAGCCTCATAGGGATCAGCCACCACCCAGAAACATGAAGGTGTTTTTTCTTCAGAGAAAAGGGGTCCTTTTTCTCCCTGTTCCCAGTAGGCAGGCTGGCAGCTGAGGACTGAAACACTCACCAGGGCTGAGCCTCAGCTGCCTCTCTAGATTTGAGATAGGAAGCCTTCAGGACTTGAGTCTGGTTCTGGAAATAGAGGCAGGTGGACACAAAGCAAAGAAAATGAGGCTGAAGAGGAGGCTGAGACAGACTCTGCATCCTACAGCAGAAATCCCTGTAAGAGGCAGCCAGTCTGGAGCCAGTTGCCCGCAGAGCCAGCAGACCAACTGTTAAGGGACAGAAAAGCTGTAACGAGAGGAAATAAGATGAAGATGTTTCTTGCTTTGGGTCCAGTCAGAGCCCAGGGCCACGTCTGCCTCTTCTCAACTATGCTTTTTACTGCTCTCAGGTTAAAAGTTAGTGAAGGAAACTTAAGGAACAGCAAAGTAGAGATGGGGAGATCTCATCCAGCAGTTACTCTGCCAGAGTAACGCACTCAAGAGAAAAAAACACAAACACTTTGTATACTATATTTCTGTCCAATTAGTCTTCTACTATTCTTACTGTTTAATGTGCAGAGGACAGGTATTCTGTACATTAACGACTGTAGAATCTTA
>WUAM01000254.1:4728361-4750990 GCA_024336885.1 Actenoides hombroni | reverse complement strand
AGTAAATACAGAAGGAGCACAAGCCATTACTGCACTAGTGTCAATAGGGACGCACTAGCTCATGAATGTGACTAAATTCACACAGTTGGTGAAATCTGGGCATGTCCTGGATGTTGATGTGCTCTCCTTGACTGTTTTTCAATGACCATTTGATGGTGAGAATAATACAAATCTGTTTGCTTCCCAGGAGTACTGGGGAGCTCAATTATCTCGCTTTCTAAAACACCACAAACGACAAGGATGGAGACCGATTTACACTCAGGCTCACATGGACTTGTTACAGAAATGCTGCTGGTCATGTTGGAAAAAATCAGGCCCCTGGGCACTCTGATGCTCATTAGAAATAATAAAAAACCATTTTCTAGTAAAAAAAAATAAATAATATTTCTCAGCTAGAAATCTCTGCATCTCTCCAGCTCTGAAGCTGGCAAAGTAAGCCTCACCGGATTTAACTTCAAATGCTTAAAACTTTGCATAATTGGGAAATGTCAGAGTAACATTTTTTTATGCATCTTTGCGTATGATCAAAAGCATGATTGTCACACAGCATGTCCCAGACCTTTGGTGAAATCTGGTCGCTAAAGCATCCAACTGCTGTAAGCAACCCTTGCGGAGGGATGCCCTTTATGAACATCTCTAACTCTTCTGGGCCACCTCAAATGAAAGAAGAGTCAATTAGCAACTTTATCCCTGCTACTGACTGTTCAAGGTTACAAAAAACATGTAGAGCATGCAAAAATTTTCACCAAACTCCACAAAAATATTTAGTATGTTTCTAAGTTTGAGCCCCATAGCTAACCCTAGAAACTCCTACGAGTCTTCTTCATAAAAGCTGAGTTCTCTTATGGTAGCAATGTGATAGGGTCTCTGTATAGGTAAGCTCTCACCCAGCAATAGCTCAAATGACAGGAAAGACAACCCAGGCATAACACTATCTTAAAACTATCAGCAAACAAGAAATATCACAGAAGAGGAAAAAAAAAAACCTTTTCTTTTTTCTATCAACACTGCAATAACAAGATGACTGTCCAGTTTCTGCCAGCACTTCTTAATTGGCCTCTCCATGCTTTTTATTTCCCCTTGTCATTCCCTTGCCCTCTCAGACTCTTCCAGCCTCTAACAGTTTTTGAGGAGCACCCAGACCTTCACGTCTTCCAGTGACCCTTCTAAGACTCCTCCTTCAAGTTCTCTCATGTTTCCTGGTGAGCTGTCTCCTCTTTCATCAGCTGTCTGCAAGTCCTGCCAAAGCCTTATAGCACTGGAAAGAAACGCAACCCGATAGCATTAATAAATGATAGCTAGTACCTCCTCTCCCTTTCATCTCCTTTCCTCTTGCCATAAGCAATCCACCTGCTGCGGAGGCAATGAGCAAGCACCCACCTGGGACCAGGCTGTGATGCTGCCACGTCAAGCCCCTGGGCTGACTCCAGGCCAGGTTGTCATCTAAGCAGGTTGGAGAGTGAGCCAAGGCATTGCTATCCTCAGCTGCCCCAGCCTCCTGCTGGTACCTTGGGTGAAGACGATCTGATGAGTCCAGCTTGAGGGACAAGGGCTTCCATCCAGCCCAGCATGCTCTAGGGGACACCTCCACTGAGGGGGCTTCCCCAGCAGACTCCCACATCAGAGCTTGAGGCACCACCACGTTTTGTCTGGAGGCTATGAACATAGGTCTCTGTCACAGCCACTGAGAAGTCAGCCACCACTCTCTGGTCCTTCTCTGCTTGGTGCCCAAGGCTCTTTTCATGAAAACCCATTAGATTTCATGACTCACCCCTCACCCCAGGGTAAAGCTAAGAAAACAAGCAATGATGAGATAGAGAAAAGAATAATTTTCATATGAGAAAAACATATAAGGTATTCTTCCCACCCAGGACTTCCCCATCTCAGTCATGAGAAAAGCACCAATTAAGCTATTCCAGCATACCCCCAGAGCACCAGCATGGGCTGGGAGTGACAAACACCAAACAGCACTTGCTGATTCCTGACCTGCTACAAAGGCCAGAGGGAACTGTTAGGGCTCATGTCCTTACAATGTACGGTCACAGCAAAGGAAGACATTTCCCTTCCCTAGTCTGACAAGACACAACACTGAACTCAAATGGATTGGTGGGAATGGGATTTGGGAAGACCTCAGTACTTGTGAACTGGAGATGGAAGACTAAATCCCTAGTGAAACCCTGACTGCTTCAATGCTACGAGCAAGGCAGGAGCTGCAGAGGAGCACACTTGCACAGCAACCTCACATGCAAGCTTAGTCAGGACCCACAAGACACCAAAATGCATTTACAGCCAAAGAGATGATAGGACATCTCAGTATCCCATATTCCCACTCTTTCAGTAGCTTGCTCCAGTTTGCTTAGTTTTTAAATCAAAAGGATGTTTTCTAACCAACGGTTGTGCAAACCACAAGCTGAAAAAAATAAAGCAGGTTATTTTTTGCTCTTTAAAAAAAAAAACCAAACCAACAACCAGGACCCACCAGGGATCTTGCCCAATGGTCAAAACTGCCCAGCTGCTCATTTGTGTGGACAGCTGTATCCAATTTGTATGGAGCTGTAAAGCTATAAGAGCGGAAGGAAGAGAGAAAAACCGAGTCACCGCAACCAGAAACATAAAAAAGATTCTTTTTCCTGCTCATCATCCCAGGAATTAAGGTAACTTTCTCCCAGTTTTCTGGGCGGTTGAACCACCCTAGAAGAATCAACCCCCAGGTATTTTCAACCCGTGTTTTTGTTTATTCAGAGAGGGCCAATTTTTAATTCACTTCTTACAAGCATTCACAACAGGCCTGGATTATCAAAGAGCTAGCCTCGGCCAAATCAGGAGGTAAAAAAACCCACAATACCCCTGTAAATGAACTGTTGCTAAACATCAAATACATGTGAGGAGATTTTGAACTCCTCCTGGAAGTTCCATGAGTAAACACACAAAGTGAAACGAGTATGACAGATTATTTATTGCAATTTCTTCACTCAACTCTAAGAGCTTCTGCCAGAAACACAGTTCCTGCAGATGGAACAGGAACCGCAGAGGCCTGCCTAGGGCTACTCAGCACGCAGATGTGGTCTAAACTTACTGAGTGCTGCTGGTTTCAATTAGGGAGCAGAGCTCGTGCCTTTAATTCCGTCTTACCAAAAAAGGGATCTCTGAAAAGGCAGAGCGTATGCACAGTACCTCCCTGTGCAGGAAATAAAAGCCTTACATAGGAATTTCCTAATTAGCAGATCAGACCATTAGTTCATCCCATCAGATAACCCACCTTTGACCAGTGGCCAACATCTAATGTTTAAAAGGCAGAAGAAAACAACCTTCCAAAGTACCTTTAGCTATGTTACTTCACAGAGGAAAAAAACCAAAACAACAAATCTCCTCATGACCTAAGCAAAGTCAGTTTATGCCCTGCAGTACAAATTGTGATTACTCTTCTCTTACCATGCATAGTGGCAAGTGTTACTATTAGTCATAAAATCACCCAACCCTTAAAAAAAAAGTAATTTAAAAATGCAGCCATACCACTTGCATCACTGGCTCCTGGAGAACTGAATTAACTATGCTGAAATTACCCAGCACGTACACAATAGACTTATTTCACAAATAATGCTTTTTAATTTAATAGTGTAACTCACTTATATTCTGAGGCTGAAGGAAACCAAGAGACTGATTTCATTCCTAGAGCCACTCTTTAGGAACTTCTGCTTGTCTCTTCACGGGAAAAAAAAAACCTAAAAAAGCCCAGATGCAGATATCTCACACAAGTAAATCTCTGCCAGTTACCTTTGCTGTTCCTTCCCCTCGGTTGTTCTCAGACTTCATGATGTCCCTGAGCACTGAAGCGCACAGAGCTAGCTGCTCTGCTCCAGATGGAGAGGTATCTGGGTGCCTGGGAACATCCCAGCTCAGTCATGCCTGTTCACGTGCTCTTCCATTTTTAAAACAAAGCTGCTCTGGACCATGTTGGCTTCAACCCAGCGGAAGCCATTCCACTGACTTCTGTAGCCCTTGGCCCTCACGCTACTCACACTTTGACTAGCTGCAGCCAGCAAGGCAGCCAGCTTTGTTGCTTAGCCCTTTTTTACCACACAGTCTAGTGAGTAAATCCTGGGTCACTCACCTTCCTGAGCAGCTCCCTGCACGACAATTTTTGAAAGAGGTTTGCTTGAATTTTTCAGTTTCAGGGATATGGTGTCCAGACTCACTGCAGCCTTTCCAGACAACTCTGGTAACTCAGAGGGATCCAGTTATGCAGATGAAGAATGTATTGGTTTGACCATATCAAATCTCCTACTAGTCTGACTTTAATTAGCTCCTTATGGCCTGGTTTCGATCTCAGAAACACTGTGTTAAATCTGAAGTAACTCCCCTGGAGAGCAGCATTTGGCCCCTGAGGTGAAGTTCTGACCTTCTATAATTCTTTTACACTCCTGTGAGGGCTGATGAGGAAACGGCCGTGAGAGCAGCTCCAGGCCAAACCAGACTTCCAGGGCCCACCTTTCAAACCCAGGTGTCCCAAACCAGCAAGTTCATCCACGTCAAGCAGGGCACGTCTTGCAGTCAGGACCTTGCTGTGGTATCCTACACTCCCTTTCCATAGGAGCTCTTGGGGAGGAGACTGGCTTACCTAAAGCCAATCCCTGGAGAAATCCAGGCATTTCAGCCTGGCCTGGTAACAGCGCAGAGGACAGGAAGGTAAAGGGTGTCCTGCTGTTGAGTAGCTAAAGCTTGGTGCAGCCAAGGGGTGTTAAGTCTCCCAGTTCAGTTCAGTGCTACATGTACGTGAAGACCTCAGCAGAGATTCACCTGCTCAAATCAGAGCTGTTTGTGGCTCACAGCCTTACAGGAGCCATGAGTAGCTCTCTGCACCTTCTCTTCCTTAGCAGCACACGATGATGCCAAATGCTGCTGCTGCTACGTCGACATCCTCCTGTCACTCCAGTGCTGTCTTCATAGAGATATCTAAACAGTGTGGGCTGCTTGACTGGTACCATGTCCTTGTGCATCACAAATAGCCTGGCTGAGGTCTGCTAGAAGTCTGGAAACTACATGAGATTTTTGGAAGCAATTGATGGCGTTTGGACACTCATATAAGATACACTTTTCAGTAACAATATTCTTTTCACCTTAGTAAGCTACAAGTGACAACTCTTTGATCTAAGATCTCTGCCCGCTGAGACATAGTAGTTCCTTTGTGTTTTCTTTGTGAAGGTGTCCAACACCTTCAGGTACTTGCATACCTGCCAGCATTTGAAAACTAAAGAAACATCTGGGGAGAGAAACAGGAATAACTTGCAGCTTTAAGTGAAATGAGATTACGAAAGCCTTTGTAGAACAACTGAGGAACAGGATGCTAAAAGGAACACGGGTACACTCCCTGACCTACCACATTCATGAACATCGCTCTCCACGTTACAGGACCCCAGAAGGGAAAAACACGGTAATATACAGCAAACTGCAGTCCAAGGAGCTTGGCAGGAGACAGCAAGACTTTCAATGGCATGAAAACATGCAGGGGAACACCATGAAAGAGCACCAAGTAGGTGAGGTCAGCAACATGCAGGTACTTGCATGCTGGGGTGGACAGGTATTGTATGAAGAGGAGTGAATACATAGGGAGCACATCTACACATCCAGAGAACACAGTGAAGCACGAAGCTGTGAGACAAGGTGGGTGGACAGCCTCAGAGATGAAGGGATGGAGTATTTCAGTGGGAGGAAAGATGTTTTGCAGGGAGAGGCAGAGCGACGCGGGGCTTTGGGTGTGCCTCCATTCCAGTGCGGGTCGGGAAGCTGGGAGGTGAGGCAAACTGGTGCGGCAGCACGTAGGAGTCAGCGTGTGCTGCAAGTGCTGGTGCACATGCTGGGGTTATCCTGCTGCTGCTGACTTCCCCTGGGCGAGGAGCGGGTACAGAAATTGCAGCACACCTCCGTGATGTGCCTGCACATGTACAGTGATTCATTAGGGCTCTTTGATGTGGGAGACGGCAGCATCTATTAGACAAATACTATTTACTGAATTCTCTCGCCTGTGGCGTTTTCCCTGCACGAGTATCCTATACAGAGAGGATCCTTGGCCATCACCATGCATGAGCAAAGACAACAAGACAGATCCTGTGTCGATGAGGGTCCAACACTGGAGAGAAAGCTCATTTAATAGTGCCTGAAACCACTTGTTCCTCTGGTTGATGACAAGTACGGAACGCAGCCTGCGTCACTCAGGATGTTTTAACGCAGCATCCAAGTCTGATCTCACAAATCCCAAGCTGGATCTTAACATTAACCCTAACATTAAAACATTAGGGTAGAGTGTATCAAAGTGCCCCATACCCTGGTTCTGTACAATGGAAACCACTGCAGCCTGCAAGGCATTTATGCAGAATAGTAAAGCTGGCATGGAAGACGTGCCTCTGGTCTACAAAACAATGCACCGAGCATTGCCAGCAGGTCATTTCAAAGCAACAGCACACTGCTTAGCTGCTGAAACCCTCACACCGTGGCTGCCTCAGGCTCAGAGGGAGGAAGGAAGAGATGCAACTAGTCATTCATTACAGACCAGCTCCACGCAGGCCACCTTGGGTCAAAGAAGTGCGTGTCAAATTGCCTTAGCACTAGCTCAGCTGTCTGCTCAGCATCAAATTCCCTGGCCACCTGAACCAACCCAAAATGAAGTGCAGGTGCTGCATTTCTGCTGGGAAATAATCATTCTTAAGCAAGAGCAAACAGGTTTGGTTAGATGGGCTCAGCAAACTTGAGAAGCACAGGTGCCTTCAGAGCACAAGACACTTAAAAGGTGCTATCATAAGACTATCTCAGCACACAATGCAAAATTAGGTTAGACATTTTGTTCTCGTGGGAGATTCAGTTGTTATTTTCTGGACCCTGGGCTGGTTTGGTAGTACTTGGAGCACGCAGAGACTTCATGTGGAAAATGCTACACAGGGAAATGCTTCTAGAACCTGAGATACAGACACCTGCAGAGAGTAAAGTTACAGCCATGTCTTTACAAAACTACAGATCCAGACAGTACTATCACTTATATTTTAAATAATAATGATTTTAAAATTCATGATGATTTACAAAGGGATGCAAAGAAATGCACACAGGGATTTGTATGGTTTCATGTAAGCCATATACTGAGATGACAGATCCCAAGCACCCCCAACAGACATAGCTGGTAAAATCCAGAAGTGTGAAAGAAGAATCATAGCCTACATGCCTGCAACTGTACGAATAGATTTACTACATTCATGAGCAAAAGCACTGATGTCACATGCCTCTCCCTTGTCCCCAGAGCAGAGCAACAATGCTGCAACTGCCAAGGTTGCCAGGGCTGGACAAGGGCTGTCCTGAACATTTGCTACCAGCACAAGAGGTGGCTCAAATCCTTCCCTCCCACAACCCAACAATCATCACTTTCTCTCAGATTCTTGTTTTGCTCCATCACACCCATAGTGTTGCTCAGACTGCCTCCCCCCGAGCTGTCAGGACCGATAAGATGCAGAGCTTTGCAATCCTCCCTGCAATGGTTCCCATTTGCCGCTGCGCTGCCCTTGCACGTACCACAGACAGGTCTTTCCAAAGGCTACAGATAAAAGGCAGAATAGGATTTAGAGACCAGGTTCCCCACTCTGTTGCATTTTTCCACCCACTTCTTGCCTTGGGCTGTGCAATTCAGCCAAGTGCAATGAATGGGAAAGGTCAGAGGTGAGACCTGTGTTCTGGGACCCCAGACAAGTTCCTGCCACTGCGTTACACATCCTAGCAAAGCTGGTTCTCAAAAGACATGGTAGTGGCATGCCTGGGGCAGCCAAACCAGCAGGACTGTACCAGCAGGGCAGGCTAGGTCCAGTGGAATAGCCAGTAACGATCCAACATGCTTTTCCCTTGCACTGAAGTCACATGGAGCCAAACTGATGCTTTTCCATTCACAAGCATTAAGTATTTCAAAATGATAAATAACATTTATCATTGACATCTTTGCCACAGAGCCCAACTGGGGCACGGGCCACTGAAGCAACTCGCTCTGAAGCCTCAGCTGCTCAGCAGCAGAAACAGGGATGGCACACACTGCCACTCACCCAAATTTGTGCTCTGGAACCACCAGACCACAGTCCCTCCTGGAGCCCACCCTGCTGGGAGATCACTCTGTAAGAGAGAATGAACAACTGCTCATTTAGGGTGGGCAGCTACTTCAGGCAGCAAAATCTTCAACAGCTTGTTCTGGCAGGGTGGGAACTAGTGTTCTTACAGCAGCCAAACCCCACATCTGCCCAGAAAACCTCTCCCTAAGCGGGGAAACGCCTGCAGCTCTGAAGACATCCAGGAGCAAGAACTGGCATCCCTGACTGCTTATATGATATTCAAAGGGAGACCAAGAAGGAAACAGAGCTCTAAGAGTCAGAATTTCCTAATGTCTCCGGCGATTATCCTGGCAATGCCCTACTCTCCCCACTGCTTCAGCATCCCCCCCAAGCACCCCCAGCGAGGCATCCCCACCCCTCACAATGAGACCCCCCAAGAAGCCAGCAGACACGCCAGGAGCTCTGCATGGAGAGATTTAAGACCATTTTCCTCTCCCGCTCACCAAGCTCAGCTAGGTCAGGCACAGCATTTGGCAAGAGAAGAGCTCCTTGCTAATTTTAGCCCCTGTCTCTCCACCCAGGCAGCAGCAGCTCAACCTCTATGGAAAGCTGGGCAGCACCAAGGTGAGGGCTGGGAGTTGCTGCCTTCAAACAGCCCACATGGCCACACACTGCCAGCTAAATATAAACCCGTGGTGGGCAGAGGGGAGCCACGCTGGCTCAGGCTGAAGCAAATCTTTCACTCATCGTTCAGAGGCAGAGCAAGGACAAATTGCAGCTCCTGAGGCAATCCGCTTCTGCACCCGGACAGGGCTCGAAGGGCTTGTTTTCTGCCCGAAGGGATAATTTAGGCTGCAAACTTGTAATAGGATTCCATGCGGTTTATGTATTTTTGGACTCCTCTGGAGCTGGTGCATCTCGGACTCTCGCGCACCACGCCAAGCAAGCACCGCTGCCTTGTCCAGCTCTTTCCTGTAATGGCCTTTTCTCCACCATGCTGCCTACTACAAAATGGTTGCCCCGGGGCAAGATGCCCTCGCTGCTGAGGCCGATAGCTGGAACATCGTGGTGTCTGCTGTGGGAGCCCACGCTTGAGGTGGGAGTTGAGCAGGGTAAGGTTTCCTGCATCTGGATGCCAACCTGCACTCAGCCCAACAAACACCACCTCTCCCTCTGTGTAAGAGAAAACCCCCAAAAGAGTATGGAAAGGAAGACAAAAAGGGAGCCCAGAGAATTATGAAAGGAGCAAAGGTAGCACAAGCCTCAGCAAATCCAGAGAGTTTCTGGATTAAACACTACCTGACCGTAGACCATAGCAGGACTCACAAACCAAGCATCTGTTCTTTGATTTCCGCAGTACCTGGAGGAAATGGACTTTACATCTGTCATAAATAAAGAGGGACATGTGAAAAATTCCTGACTGCATTAGCAAATCCTTTGTCTGCAGAAACAACTGGCAAAGTGTCGTTTGCTGGACGTGCAGGACAAAACAGGTAATCACACGCTGCAAATCAAGGGGAGCAGCTGCAGCACTGAGCACAATGCTCTACACAGGGAAACCAGATGTCCTGGCAGACATCGACTACAGTAAAGAGCTACCATGGTACTTTTTTTCCAAGACACTAAACACCAAATACACTCGTAACCATCTCAGTAGAGCTGATTATGGTCCCCAGCAGCTTCTGTAATTATCCCTGCATTCTCCTCCACCCCTTTTTAAAACTCGGGAGTCAGTGGTTTACTCTGCACCCTCCAATCCTTCCTACACCTTCTCTCTTTATGACCTCTGCACCGAAGACTGGCAATTCTAGCCCTTCTGCTCCACCTAAGTCCCAAGTATTAGCTTCTAAGTTAGCCTCCAGTTCCTTCCCCCTTACAACTTTTTAGTGGCCACTGGCATTTTCCGATTACTCTGCTCCGACACTTATCTCAATATGCCCCATTTTTGGCCACTTCTTACTTTCGTTAAACAGTCCTTAACATCTGCATTCCCAAATGCGGCCTCTTCTCTCCTCCTTGTCTTGTCTTTCACATTTATTTCATCCTCTATTTCTTCATGAGCTGCAATACTTGTTAAAATATTTATTTCCCCTCCTTGATGGGCCTACATCAGATATGTAATTCAAACACAGAGCTACGAGGCGAAAACAGAATTTACAAAGAATCAAAGTTTAAGGGGGAAAAAAAAATAAATCAACTAATCATGCCATTTGGGAAGCATGAGGTTTTAGGACAAAGCGCTCAAGGGAGCGTGCTGGAAGACCCAGAGTTAATTGGCAAAGCAATTACAGTATGTGAAGCAAAGGAAATCGGCCGCATGGCTGGAGCTGATGGAATGCAGACAGTCATCAGACAGTGCAGCCAAACTGAAATAATACCAGCCAGGCTGAAGCAGGGGGACAGCAGGAGTTCAAAGAGGGAGTGCATCCTCCTCTGCCCCACCAGCACACACAAAAGACCTTCCTCACCACAGCAAGCGGTGCGAGTCAGTGAGATGCAACTGAAAACACCTTGCAAGACCTGCAAGGAACAGTGGAACATTCAGAGGAATTGCAATTGCAGAGCATGTCTACAGGGTGGTGGCCGCAGCAGCATTAGCATCATCAGGCCTTCTTCAGAGGAGCAGCAGGGATGAAGCCAAGGCTCAGCAAGAGGGGAAAGGAACATGAAAGAAGGCAGCATTTATTAGCTGCAGACAAGGTGCAGGTGAGCACCACCACGCCAGCAACAGAGAAACTGCCAATGGATGAAAAGCAAATTAAATTCAGGTTGAATTCCAGTGAACTCAGATCCACTAGTGGAGCAGGTGAACAACATGGACAAGGAAATGCACATGATTGGCTACAGCCAGTGACTACAGGGGAAAAGGAAAACACCCATTACCAGGGTTAAAGTCTGACAAATCCCGGTCTTGCAAAGCACGTCCAATTCCCTGGAGTGGCAGGAGACCAAATCAGCAGACACAGAATTAGAACACGTGTATCCAAGGATGAATAAGCTTCCAACAAAGCACAACGCAGAGCAGTATAACTGTCCTTCAACTCACGTGCCTTACAAAGCTCCTCCTGCCCCGAGGAAGAGCTTGCAGAAGAGGTAGACTGGGAATGGTCCCAAGATTGGGCAATGATGCTAGAGCAGCCCAGGTACCGGGGCAGAAAGAGGTCATCAAGCAACCCCTGCCATGGTCCTCCTCCCTCAAACCTGATTGCTTAGGCCTCAAAGAACTAAACACCTTTACAGAGAGGAGAACGATGATGGCTGATACCAAAGCACTTCTGGTGCTTGAGGTGCTCGCAGCTAGGGGCCTGGTCAGCACGTGGAGACAAACTGTCAACCTGGCAAAACCTTTTCCCACTGACCACCCATTCAGGCTGTGTTTGGCACTGAAATTCGTTCTAACTTAGATCCATGCAGATGTCTACTTGAGGCAAGGGGACAGTCCTAGAGGACCATCACCCAAGGCTTGGGAGAAGCTAGGCCTGCTAGGTTTAAGCAAAAGGGTCTACATAACCTATGTGGCAAAAAGAAAACCAAAACATTGAAAGATGAAGCAATTGGCAACAGTAACATTGAGGTTGCTGTTAGGGTGCCTGTCTCAAAATCAGCAGCAAGAGACACAATGATTCTTGGAATTCAGGGAATTATATCAGACAAATTATAAATGCTTGAAAAAAAAAATTGTCCTTCAGAGTTAAAGCAACCTACAGACACAAGGCTTGAGTTTCAGCTGAGAAACTGAAAAAGAAATAATGCAGGCTTAGTATTTTGAGAATAAGCAGTAATTCAGTGATCCACAGCTGACATATCTACTGGTTTTACTGTACAAGCCTGTTTTACAAACTAAATGTCAGTCTAAGAGATTGCAGACACTTGCTAGCATTGGCCACAAAAATGCAGGGGAACCAAGCACAGAAGCACATTACACCATTGCCTGTCTCACAGAATGGTTTGGGTGGGAAGGGACTTCTAAAGATTATCTAGTTCCAACTCCTCTTACTGTGGGCAGGAACACCCTCTGCTAGATCAGGTTGCTCAAAGCCCCGTCCAACATAGCTCTGAACGTTTCCAGGGATGGAGCATCCACAACTTCTCTGGGCAACCTGTTCCAATGTCACCACCTGCATGACCAATGGCAGTTCCCTCAGCTTGCCCTCCTGTGCCCCAGCCCCTCATCACTTCAAAGGCCCTGGGCTGGGTCCATGCACCAGTATCCTTCCTGGAGTAGGGAGACTAGGAGGGGACAGAGGAGTCCAGATGTAGTTGTCAAAGCATCAAATAAGAGAGGAGGAAAGCATTTTTACTGTTCTTTTTCTTGTTTTACTGATTTTTTTTATATCATTTATTGCCAATATTGTAAAGAACTCCCAATAAAGTGGCTAGAAGAGATCTTAACACTCAAGGCCTGCAGGTCCTCCTGGCAGAACTGCAGTCTCCTGTTTCTCCACAGGAATAGCCATCCCTTTAACTTCTTTGCTTGATCTGTTGCTTTTCTTTGGATACCACCACAAAGGGTCTGGCTTCATCCCAGCAGTGGGAAAGGGAGGTGCAGCAGCCTGCACAAGGTCTCCCAGCATCCCAGAAAGTCATTGTTGAGTGCCAAGTGTCTCATGGCCCCACCTCTCCCACCCTCACCCTTGGAGTGTGGAAAGGTGCCATCTCCTCTGTGGAGAGCCACCAGGGAGAGGGCAGGAGAGGGCCTGGGGCCTCTCAGGCTGCTGTGCCTGCACAACCCAGCAGCCTGTCAACAGGAGGTCCACGGGGCCTGGAGGTGGTAGGGTTCTTTCCACCGCAGGGTTCACCCTTGCTCTATTCTCTAGCTTTAATGATGAACCTTCTCACTGCCCTTTTTTTTAAATTTTATTTTTCCTTCTTTCTTCTTTCCCCTCTCTCCTAATAAGAAAAGGGCAACATATGACCTGGGAAAGACCTTACAAGCAATTCATTCTTAACACCTTGTCTTGGGTGTTATTTTGAATTTCCAAGTAGCTGTAACTACCCGTTTCCGTTCGTATGAGAACAGAGACTATGGATCATAATTGCTGTCCACAAAACCTCCTCTGAAGTAGGCATGCATTGAGGCTTTCAAGACATAGAAATTGCAAAATGAGACTTACTATATTTACTAGTTATGTTGGGCAGACAATTCATTTTCAAGGTACATCTCTAGAAATTATAGTTCAGTCAGGCTTGATAGGAAAACTTGGTTTTGGTGGATAGTTGGTTTAGTTTGCATTTTTGATTGAAAACAAATAAACAACCCTCCCCAACTGGCCTGCTTACAAGAAAACACGGCCCGTGGCAGCTAATGCTGAGTGAGCTGCCACAGCAGGGAATTGAGGCTTATCAGTACAGGGTGGTCTGGACAGGATACTCTCAACCCATTATAAATTTTGTTCTACAGATTAGATGGGGTTAACAGCACCCAGACACGACTACTGCAATTTTACAGAAAATAACATTACAAAATGTAAATAAAACTAATTTAGGAAGTGAAGTATTTATGAGAAGGGCTGGAGATAACTAGGCTCAAATGCACAGCAGCACTGAGGAAGCTGTCAAGAGTTGCCAGCACCAAATATACGGGCCAAGTCAAACAGCCCACGTTAATGACATGGAAATAAGTGGCCTCTTGAAGCAAGGCAGAAACAGATTTATTCAGAATGGCAGGAAAAAAAAATACACATATCATTAATGTAGATTATCCTCACTTCAAGAGAGCTCTACTAGGCAATTCTGCAGCCTAACAGGTGATGATGCAAATCAAATATTTTTTACTAGTAAATGGCATATCACAGTATCTGGCAATTAAACTACTGTTTAGTGTGCACGAATTTACAGAATTTTGGTCAAACACAGGCTTCCATATAAGCCTGCTAGTCCCTAATACAGTCCAGAGGGCTAGCAGCAAAGAAAGGTAAAAAGATAAAACATGCCTGTTAAGGGATGTTAAGTCCCCCATAGTCAGGTCTCTGATCTGTACTCAGTGTTTTTACTTTACTGAGTAGCACTGGCTGTCACCTGCTCATATATGGCTCAAGTGGAAAAAAACCCCAAGAATATTTACTGTCTGAAATCAACATCAAGGGATGAAAACCAGGAAGGAAGAAAATCTCCATGGAAGATACAGAGGCCTGGGACTTACTGTTTGCATCTCAGATGGAAAACAGTGACACAGAAAAGCAAGTATAGCACAAGATGCAATACTTTTGCCACATATGGATATCAGAGATACCTACAATGTAAAATAATGGTGACAGCTTTTCCAGCTTCTAAAACCAAGGGGTATAAGAAGCCACATCGACCTCTTTTCCCATCAACTCAACACCCACCCCCCTTAAAAAAAAAACAAACCAAAAAACAGCAACAAAAAAACCCAAACAAACAACTTCAAGTGGGAAATAGTCACAGAGTGCCAAAACAACTAAGCCTTAGGAAGTTATAAAATCAAAATTAGTGAACTTTTGAGAGGGGTACTGATGCTTCAGGGGGACTCAGGTCCACCCAACAATCTTTGGGTCATCTGAAAGGATCCAACATCTCAAAACCTAATGGAGTCTTATTATTCTGTGTAGCCAATTTAAATTCTTTGCTGTATCGACAGGAATTATTGTTCTGAAGTATCTCTGGAGGATGCTGATTTACTTTGCAGCTGCATTGCCCCAGACCACGTTAACATCTCAAAGTGTAGGCAGCTCTCCAGATCAGAAATATCAAAGCCTTTGTGCTTTGGCATGGGAAAGCCTTCTCACGAAAAGAGAAGTACAGAGGAGCTCTGGTCAACATCCCAGTGCATTTTGGCTTGGCTGATTACACACACAGACTGTGAATTTCTAACATCATGAAAAGCACAAGTATCTAAGGACCAGGTTCACATCTGTTTCCACCCATGGCATTACATGGATCTTTCTTAAATCTCACACCACATCTAAACAAGACAGCTTATTTCCTGCTCTGGAAAGCCCTTCTCAGCTATTGCTGCAAACCTAAAAAAAAAAAAAAAAAAAAAAAAAAAAAAAAAGCAATTGACCTGGGAAGTGACTGGATAAGGGAACATCAATGCATAGCAAGAACAAACAGACAAACAGGAAAGGGAAAGCCAAAGTATAGAACTCCATCATCATTCCCTTCCCCACTGCCACAACCTACAAGGCAACCTCCACCTTCAGGGAAACAACCTGCCTTTTACCAGATGGCAATTCCAAACCATCAGATTAAAGATGATGTCCATCATCTCCTCCAGTGCCACTTCCTTCACATCTGCCTGAACTTGCAGGAGAGAAGGCAGAGCCATTACTATGCCATACACAGAAAGACATCTCCAGAAGACAACAGCATTTCTGTGCCAACCCCACAGCGAGGAGGAGATGAACAGGAGGGTACCACTCTGTGAGATCTGAGTCATCCTAATTCAGTCTTACTCAAGACAGGAAGGTGTGGTGCAGGAATACATGTTGTACTGGCACACCACTACATGAATCTGTCACAGGTAATGTGTGTACGTAAAGGGATGGTGCAAGAGTTTATTTATAATAGCAAGTAACCTTTGCAAATGATTTGGGGATCTTCTGGGGCCAGAAAAACTGCAGGCCAGGTTCCAAGAAAGACAAACATTCGCATCCTCTTGGTGCACAGGGATCCAGGCACTTGGTAATGCTCCATAAAAAGGTTATTTAAGAGTCAAATCTCTACCTGACTTCAAGTGAAGAGGTGAAAAAAACCCAACAAACCAAACTCAAACAACAACCCCAGGTTCAGAATAGCCTGCTGTACATGCACTAGAAGCAGTGAAAGGATACACTGGCCCAGGACAAGTATGGCATAGCTAGCACAAGGTCCAGGCATCCCCTGACTGCTGTGTCAAGGAACATCACAACCAAGATAGAGTACAATCCAAATTGCTCCTAGTAGCCCTGGCTTCATTGATGAGCCTGTGATAAGGATCTGTGCTGTGAATGCGGGCGTGGGGCTGTTGACTCACTTTACATACACCAGTACAGCATGAGATGTGACAGCACTTCTGATCATCCTGCACAGAGACTGGACAGACCCCCTAGAAGTGAGGAATCTGCCCCACCTGCAGTGCCCATCCTTCTCCCTGCAGCTATAGCAGCCCACGATGTGCTCTGGGGAATGGTGTTGCTTGGCAGAGGTCCCTGTGAATGAAGGTTTCTCTAGTGTCTTCAAAAGCACAGAAATACTATGCAAACTTCATGGTTTGTTCCCCAGCTGCTAACACTTTCCTTCAGTCATGATGAAGTGCTTTTGGGGTGATATACCTTGTTCGACTTTTCCTCTGGGTTACCAACTTCCACAGAGATGAAGTAGATACACCTCAACCACCACTGGAGAACCTCACCGTCCAATCTCTCCCCATGGGCATTCAGTAAACTTTGGTGAAATGAGCTATGCAAAAAAAGTGACACTGTGCAGGTACAGACAAGTAACCTTGCAGGTGAGCGACTGCAGAAGTCAGCCCGCGTGCACGTGAATGAACCTGCCTACGGAGGTGTGCTCACCCTTATGCATATGTCCTTCTGAGGATGCCTGGGCAGGGAGGCTAGAGAAGGAAGTCAATGCCTTACATTAAAAGTGCAACTTCAGCTTTCTACCAGCTACTTTTCTCATACAAACACACAGACCTGACCATTCACACCAACACTCAGGTCAGTTTTTAAGCAACTTGCGCTGCTTTGTAGTAGCCTGGATGCCTGAAGATCAGAGGGCTCACCGTGGTGTTGGGGTAAGAAAGCAGTTTACTGGGGAAGGAAAGGGACGCTAAGATGTACATATAGGGGAGGTGAAAGTCTTGCCATAATGGCTTTTTTTCTTTATTTGCACTTCTCCATGGCTTCTTCTGAAGTGGGAAATAGGAGGGGTTCAGAAGTGCAACTACAAGCTACTGAGTTAGAAAAGTAGCAGTCTGAGACACCAGAAGTGAGACTGAAACCACTTGTCACAATCCGAGATAGGAAGATAAAACTCCCAGTGTTATTTACATGCTACAATATGATGTGGATGAACAGGGGTAGATCGACACAGACAGGAGAATCAGGTTAAAGAAGGCCCCACCAGTTCCTTGTTCCTACAAGCTGCACCTCCCAGCAATCTAATCTAACCCTGCACACCCTGCTTGTGCCTGGCTCAGGGTGACACTCTATGGAATAATGACTGGAGGTGATTTCAAAATTAAAATCATACTAAAGGTGCAGCATTGTTCACACATTCAGGAAAGGTATAACATCGGAGAAACTTTCAGGGTAGAGTGCAACTGGTATGCAAGGAATCCATTTCACAACAGTCCCCTATGCAACACTGCTTGCAAGCAGCATGGGAGATGGAGTGGAGTGAAAATTCCATGGCCAGGCCCTGTGAAATCACAGCAGAGATAGGAACTCGATGATACTACAGGACTGATAAGCTGCCTGCTTGTGACCCTGTACCAACGGTCTGTCAGTTTTTGACAAAGCACTGTCCTTGTGCGAACTTTGCTCAGTCTAATGTCATTATCATACCAAAGCACACCGCTGTCCCAAAGGCTCCAAAGTGTGACCACCCCTCACTGAGCTTGCACTGTGAATTTTCTTCAGCTCGATCCTTAAAAGCGAAGCGAGAGAAATTTACACCAATCATAACAAAGGTATTTCTGACTAGAGGCACTTGAGCTCCACCCTGAAGGTAAAAATGATTATAAAAATGGTTTAAGTAAAGGGGGATGTTGGGGAAGACATCATCGTGGGCAAGTCAGGGCGGATACCATCGCCGACCATCTCTGACTCCTGGGATCAGTCGAGGGGCTGAGCCTCGCTTCCCCCCCTTAGCAACGCCTTTGGGTAAGATCCGGACTCTCAAACTTGGAAATCTTCTTGAGCTGCTCTTTGATTTAACGTGTTTGGTATACCCTTGTATATACGCTTTGCAGACAGCGTATTTATCACCAGCAATCTGTAAGAACTTGTATTTCTGTTGCTCTCAATAAAGTGCACTGTTCATGCTGCTGGTCATAGAAGTTCTCTCATTGGGCACCGGCAGCTCCTTCCTGGCTGCGTGAGACCGTGGAGCGCGACCAGACGGGAGGGCAGGGTGCTGGCACTGAATCCAGAGCCGTGAGAGTTCAGATGCACTGAGCACGACCAGACTAATAGTGCCAAAATGGACATCACTCAGCATCTAAACCTAGCTGCCCCTGGCCCCTCTGATATCTGAGGACCAAGGTGGGTTATTTTCTGCCAAATTACGTAACCCTTTCACGCCACACACTCACACCTGCAATAAAGAAAATCAGTGCAAGCGATTTATCATTTCCTTAGATACCATGGCCTTTAGCAGCACAAAAACCAGAGTCTGCACAGCAGTGGCTGTGAATGACCTCACCTCCCAGTTTCTTCAGGGATCAGGATTTGGTTTTAATGAATTGACACAAGATTTCAAAGCAACGGGGGATTGTTGCACATCCTCCTTGCCTGCAAGCACAGCTCACTGATGCCAGCCTTGCTTCCTCAGAGCCATACCCTTCTGTATGGACGGGCAAGATGAAGCATTGCTGGGCATGGAAGAGAAAACCTGAGGCAGCAGGAGGAGGTCCCCAACCCACCAGCCTTTCCATCCAAACAGAGCATTGCAACAGCTCTGGGAAGAGGCAGTGTCATGGAGTGAGGACCTTCCTTGAGGAAGCCTCCCCTTGCCCCTTCCAGCCATGCTGCCAAGCCAACAGCATTACAGCAGTAAAGGCAGGGTACAGGACTCGCTCTCCTGGCCTGGCTGCTCTGTGCTTTACTGGTATTTTCTCCCTCCCCAACACTTCGTTCACCCTTGAAATAATGAAGTTTCCTGTCTCCAGCATTTACTTGTGGAAGCAAAGTGTGCTATGTAGCAGCTAGTAAAGACAAGGAAAACATTTCTACTGGAGAACCCAGTCCACAAAGGTTAGTGCCTGTCAGCAGCAGAAGTAAACAGACTGTCTCCAGCTCCTAGGGTTTCTTGGCAGGGAAGCGGGATCCTGCCTGTTACAACTTGTTTCGGATGACAACAGGCCACATTTCATGCGAGGAGAGCTGTACCCATCTCCAACTCACATCAGCCTGCTTGTTTTTCTTCACTCAACTGTAAACATGTTTAAGATTCCTATAAATACCTATTGGACAGCAGACCAGCCAAATACGCTCAATTAAAAAAAAAAAAAAAGAGAGGCAATCCCCATAATAACAGGAGCAGAAAAAACCTCCTGCCCATGAGAGACTACAATCCTGCCAATAACGATTCCTGGGAAGAATATGTAGGAATATCTTGATGCAATCACATCACAAGAAAAAGAAGTTGGGGTTTTTTTTTGTGACCAGACTGTCTGGTCCTCTCAGCATCACCTTCAAAAGAAGACTATCCCTCATGAGCGCCTACACTATCATTCATTCCTGTCTAGCCCACTACAAATCTCCCTGCCAGCTAGAACAGAGTCCAGATTAACTCAGGCACATGTGAATCCCAACCCATGGGGTATACCAAGCACAAATTCTGCACCTCAGGCTGGTCCCTCAACCTTTGACTTTAATGTTCCAGCAAATGAACCTCGTGGCCAGAGCCTCTCCCAGCGTATGGTGATACCACACCACGGAAGCCAATGGGTACCAATCATTACAGCATAGTCTCCTATTCTTTCTCATCCAAACTAATTTATATACTTAACTTCATTGCATAGTAGAGCTGCATATATACCAAGGGAGGACAGTCAGGGACTCAATTGCTAAGCATCACTTACTCAAACACCCAGACCCAGGCCAACTGACATCTGCATCCTCCACCACACACTGATTTGGTGTGGAAAAAGAAGAAGAGTGTAGAGCTGAGGAGGATCCACCATGCCTGAAGACTTCCTCTAAGGCACTGATCCAGGAGCAAGGGCGGCACAGGGGCATCACAGTTGTTTGTGCTCCATCCCATGCATGGCTGAGAGGAAAAGTAGTATTTTCTGTGACTCCTTAAAGCCCTACAAAAGAAAGTCTCACCTCTCTGGAAGGGAAAACACACTTGGCTTTCCATACACAGGCTGTTCTACAACTCCTTTTAGGGAGGCAAGAAGCAACTCTGTTACAGACATCGAAGACAGAGACAGCAATCTCCTGTAAATCTCATTCCAAGTCCAGCCACTCTTCAGCTTTCTGGCCCCAACAGAAGGACCCTCTTCACCTTTTGCCCAGAGAAAAATACCCAATAAACAGCCTTTGTATTTTATCATTAATAACTGGGGAGGCTGTTGCATGAGATAATTTGAGGTGATGCCAGCCTTGGTTAGTCCCAGGTGTGACAGCAGGGTTCCCACCTGGGACATGCAATGGAAAGAAATGCAGAAACGAGAGGTGAAAAGTATTAATTGCTCTGAGAGTCACTCCCTGCTACACTAGCTCCCTGGGATCTCTGAGTTCAACACAGAGATCAACATCTCAGTCTCTCAACACAGCCATGCCAGTCCCCAGAGGGAGGCAAGCATTACTTAGTTTTAACACCCAAAAGAAAACAGATACTACTTGTCTTTCTGACTTCTCTTAAAACAAAACAGGCTTTTAAAAGTACTGGGGCAAGAGGAAGGGTGGGGAGGGTCACAGATTAACCTTCCCCCTGTTAGCAGGTTCCAGGATCCTGACCATGAGGGCAGGAAAACATGACACCAAGTGCCCAGCACACCTGCAAAGCCTCAGCTCTCCAGTCACTGCTGCTCTCCCCTGTGATGCTGCAGAGCCATGAGGAGCTGCCTGCCAAAGGGTCTCACTCTCCCACCCCTTCCATCAGTGTTTAAATGCCTTCCGCATGCAATGAGCAGCAATGTCTCTGGAGGATTCGGAAAAAATCTGGACTTTTATATAATTGAACTTTAATATAATGAAATTAATTTCCTCATCTGCTGTTTTAGTTGGTAGTGACTCTAACCATGTCACTGTTTCCACTTTCACTCTTCAAACAGAATGACTTTTATAACAGAGATATAAAAATAACCCTGTCTAAAAGCAAAGAAGAATCCAATTCATGAGAAAAGTTGTTTGCTTCTGTGCATCTCTTGTGTCCTCATGCCCTCTGTTTCTCACATCCATTCCCTCTCTCTTTACATTGCTGGCATCAAAAGGACCATCAGCTATACGGCTCCAAACAGCTTTCTCAGCCTCTCTCTCCTTTTAACTATTAGTTCAAATGCCTCTAAGTGGTTTGTTTTCTTGGTTGCTGTGCCACACAAGTCCTTTACATACCTTTACAGTCTTCTCTAAGGACCTTTAGCAGGTATTGGCAAAGCAGCGCACAGCAAGAGGCTTGGCTAGGTTGCGTGAAAAGATGCAACACAAAGTAGACTTGTAGTGCAACCCATCTTCTCATGTCCCAACTAATTCCACCAGGCATAAAAAGCAGCTTACAACTAGAGTATTTATTCTGGCCAAAGAAATCAGATCTTTTACGCCGTTGGAAGAATAAATATCACATATAACACAGACCAAATGAAGCAGATGTCTTGTAGTAGACTTCGTGGGTGTCGACATTCATGGACCTCCTTGCCCAGCCACAGTCTAAAAGCTTTAAGACTGAAAACAAGTCTGACTCATGGGAGTAAGAATCAGGGGTTTCATAAAGTGTAACGAAGGGACAAAGATGCTGAAAAGTATTAACTGTTCAGTGCTCACGTATATTTGAAAACCTACACTCAGATTGGCATCAAGCACTGAGAGCGTTTTAGAAACAGCAGGAACACCACCATGGGCTTTCACAGCACCGCGGGCCATTCCAAACTTTCTTGTAACAGTCAAAGAGAAGCATAAAAACCTCGGACAACGCTGACAGAAATAACTGCTCTCCTTTGCTTCGAAAAAACAAGAAGCTAACTGAGCTTCCTATCAGCCCTGCCGTACTCTCTAGAAGTCTGCACCAAACGAACCAGCTACTCGGTGAGCAGAGCGCATCTCCAGGGCATGGCATGCATGACTTCCTCCTTTGCGTGCACTTCTCCTCTCATCAAAGCAATATTCAAAGCATCTCTGCTGCCTTCCAAGTTAGCATTAGAGGACGGAGAACAAGAGATACCTCAAAGCCGTAACTCCGGGCTCTACGGTTCCAGCAAGGTCACACTTTGACAGAAGAGGAGGGCGAAACCCCCCCAATCGCCCATCTCCTTCCTGAGGCACAAAACCAAGCTCCGTGGCCGAGGGCTCCCCGGGAAGCGGCTCCCCACTCGTCCGCAGAGCTCGCCCCCTCTTCCCCGGCCGGCTGGAAACGGGGGCTGGGTACCGGGCCCCCGAGAGGGACGGAACGCGGCGGAGGCCGGGACTGCGCCGGGCTGGGAAGGACGGCACGGACCCCCCCAACCCAGCCTTCCCCTCGCCCTGCCTTCCCCGCGGAGGAACTCACTGCTGTCCGGGGCAGCCCCGCCGCCGGCCGCCGTCGCCACCAGCTCCAGGTAAGCGGCCCAGAGCCCCAGGGCCAGCGCTCCCAGGGCCAGCAGCAACCGCAGCAGCCGCCGCCGCCGCAGCCGCGCCAGCAGCTGGCCCCGCATGGCGCCGCTCAAGGCGCCCGGCCGCCGCCG
>WUAM01000254.1:4684092-4728194 GCA_024336885.1 Actenoides hombroni | reverse complement strand
GCCTCCGCCCCGCGGGGGCCGAGCCGGCGGCGGGAGCGGCGGCGGCGGGGCCGCCCCTTCGTTGGCCCCCTGGCCGCTCTGGGGGCTGGCGGGGGCCGGGACCGGAACCGTCCCTGCCCGGGCCGCGGGGTCAGAGCTGTCGGAGGTCTCTGCTTCAGCGGCGGAGGCGGCGGGCACGCTGCCCCGGCTCCACGTCCTCCTCGAAGCCGGTTTTCGTGCGGGTAGCAGCGTTGGTGGATCTCTCCGGCCGAGGTGATGCCTCCTCTAGAGGCGCGGGGAGAAGGATGAGAGCGGGGCGACTCAAACTCACACTGTTGCACGCAGCTGCATCCGTTTTAAAGTTTCTTTCACCTGGTGCAACAAGTGTATTACTTCAAAGTGCTTTTTCCTCAGGAGGGACGGGGCTCATGAAGTCTCCACAGCAGCCAACTAGATGCGCTGTTCCACTGTTCAGACCCACCAGAGGCAAATAGCCTTCCAGGGTTAGATGTTAGGCTTAGACATTGAAACATAGACAGTAGGTTTGGACTTTAGACATATGCACTGGAGTTAGACATTAGACTTAGACATTAGGGTTTGACATATAGAGTTATGCATCAGGGTTGGACATCAGTGAGTTCAGAGGGAAAGGGGTTCTATCCTGAACCTCGTGGCTGGACAGGAGGTCTACCCTTATCCCCTTCCTTCTGCCCCATTCGCAATCCCTGTAAATAACATCAATACCCCCATACCCTCACAGCCAAAAATCATTTTATCACTTACAGGTTTGTTAGTACAAATGTTATCATGATACTGCTGTTGTTAGTCGCACGCAAATTTACTCATAAGATAATCATGTTGTTTTGGGGTTTTTTCTAGTTACATTCACTTATTTTTGATTAATTGCCTTGTAGTAAGTAATAGACTGACCTTGCCATCAATTGTATCTCATTTAGCCTAGTTGATTCTTTGCTCTGTTTTACTAATTAGTTGAACCATTATTCTTGCTTAATATATTCTAGTGCTGCTTTTATCTGAAGTGAATTCCACTCGTTTTTGTGTCAAGCAGAGCCTTTGTTAGGGTTCTGTAACAAGGGGAAGCATCTTTGTACATTTTCACCCCCCCACGATAAATTGGCATAGTCGGCAGGATGGCAAGTACACTCACCAGTTACTTACAGAAACATGGCATTAATCCAAACCCCAGCTTCTTGAAATCATGGGTGTGTATGAACTGGAGTGACTGGGAAGCAATAGAAAACCAGCTAGACGCCACAAGAATCTCAGTCACAGAGACAAAGGCATAATTTGCAAAATGCTAGGTAGTTGCTTAGAAGCAGCACACTGCGCCTGGAAAGAGATAAATGGAAAGTTAAATGATTTGCAGGGGGAATTAGAAAAGCGGAATTCTACCAAATTCCTGCTCTCTTTAAACATAGATCAGCTGTAGAAACAACTTAAGGAATCCCAATTTAAAAAAAAAAACACAAATGAGGAGAGTGTGTTGAGAGGATGCTAAAGCACACGCTGCAACTCCTGGACATAAACATCAGGAGAGTGGTAACATCTCCTGAAGACTGTAATAGTAACATCGGGGATGATTCAGACAGTGAAAACAGAGATAGCTTCCCCCCCCTTATCTACCTGAACATGCTGCACGTGTCAGACCCATTATTAAAACTGAAGAGACTACTGGGTGAAGCTGGAGACTGTACCAGGAAAATTACCCCGTTCAATCCAATTCAATTAGCTAACCTACAGCAGCAATATAGCTAGAAGCCAGGGGAAACTGAAACCAAGTGTTCGTGGTGTGTGAGCTTAACTGGAGATCAAATTTTGCCGCATGTGGAGGAAGCAAATGGATATTGGGGACCAGGTGTCTTCTTAAATGGTGGGCCTGACCCCCAGAATGCCCCTCACTCACTAACAAGCAGAGTGGCACTTTGGGCTGGAGGAGTTCATGTATTGGAAGGGGGAGAGTCGACTGTACTACCAGTAAGATCTCAGGATGGGCTCTCAGGCTCTAACAAAGGCCACCTGTATATAGATCATGTGTGAACGTGAGGCCCACGATGTACCACTTTCAAGAACTGTAGACTTTGCTTTCCTGGAACCCTTAATCAGGGGCTCACTGGCTGTACTGAAACAATACCTCACTGCCAAGCAGGACGGTTTTCAAAGGGATGTAGCATTTAATGCTTTTAGAGATGGTCGTGAGCTGATAGAATTAAGACACATTCCCACCTAGGCAGAACTAATGCATGACATCGTAAACCATGGGGGAGAAATGGGATGGGATGGTGCGGTTAGTGGAACAAAACCTGTAAGCCAAAATGTCAGACAAGTACGGCAGGCACCTCAGCAAAAATTTCCAACACCAAGGCCCAACTCAGACAGATGTGATTTGTAGAGACAGGCTTTAGCACTGGGCATCCCTAAAGAAGCACTACATAGACAAACAGATCAAATAATTTTAAAATCGATAGAGGCCTTTCAAAGAGCACAGTCACCTGCTACTGATACTTCTCAGTCAGCCACAGAAAGGTCTTCTAGCACTCTGCTCTGCTGAGAGGATCCCAGGGACAGCAGTCAGAAAACTAAGTTCTGCCACTGGGACTGCCACTGGTCCTGCCTGTCTGGAGAATTGACAGTGACCAATGGATAAATGACAACAGCCCTTACATTTTGCTTCCAATTGGTCCCCGCAAACAGTTAAAATTTTTTGATACAGGAGCACAAATTTCTGTTTTAACACAGCAGGATGCTGAAGGGCAGGGTGTGTTGCCCAGACAACGAAGGGTAAAACTGACCGGAGTGAATGGAGCAAGTGTCATTTGTCTGATTGCGCAGATTCAGCCATGCTTACCAGGTGGAAAGCACATAACCTCTGCTCATGTTGCAGTTAAGGATCACAATGAAAACATTTTGGGCTTTGGTATTTTAAATGGCTGAACCTGCAAGCTGCCAGATGGTAGTAGATGGTCCTTTCGATCAAATGTCAGACTAACTCCTGATAAAAATCAGGAGGCAAGGGTGTATGTACTTCAAGTAGCTCTGGCACTCCTTCATTCAAAGATTACCAATGTGCCACAATGCCCTATCCCTCCTGTGTCATGGAAAGGGATTTCTGAAGTTAGAAGAGATTTAGAGTAATGAAATGTTATTTCTAGAACTCACTCTAAGTGTAATTCACCTGCTCGGCCAGTCCAAAAACCCGATGGGATGTGGTGTTGAACAACTGATTATCAGCACCGAAATGCTAACACAGATCCTCTGACAGCTGCCATGCCAAACATCGCACAGTTAACAGCTACCTTACAAGCAGCTGCACATTCATGGATGGCAGTACTGGATGTGAAAGACGTGTTCTTTATGATCCCCTTACAGAAAACAGATCAGGAAAAATTTGCTTTTACCTGGGAAGGTGTTCAATACACTTTAAGAAGACTCCCATAGGGTTCCAAACATTCTTCCACAATTGCTCATGCAAGCACTTGCTGAATTCTTACAAGCAGCGCCTCTCCCTAAAGAACTGACATTATATCAATAGATAGATGATATCCTAATTGGAAGAAACTCTCTCAAACCTGTGGGAGAAGCATCAACAGCAATGCAATGAGCTTTGTATAAAGCAGACATTGAAATCCCACCTGAAAAACTACAAGGACCAAGCAAGGAAGTAAAATTCTTGGGCATCTGTTGGATCGCAGGCAGCGTGGTAATTCCAACAGACTCCCTAGGTAGAATAGATCAAATACAAGTGCCCCAATCTAGAAAAGAACTACAACAATTTCTAGGAACCTTAGGATACTGGGGGAAACATACCTGGATTCTTTATCATATCCCGACCACTCTATTCCCTCTTACGAAAGGGAAAACCATGGGTATGGTCTGCAGAACATGAGGATGCTTTAAAAACCCTGATACAGGAATTAAAAACATACCAGTCATTAGGACCAGTACACCACCACAACCCTGTAATAGCAGAATGTGGTTTTGCAGAACATGGCACTTATTGCAATTTATTTCAATCAGTACCTGATGGACCAAAAAGACCTTTATCATTCAGTTCACCTGAATTTAAAAAGAGACAGAATGATACTCTGAATGGGAGAGAAAGGACACCTATCTTTTATCTGAGCAGTTAAGCAAGTAGAGAGAACATACAAGGGACGACCTGTTCAGAGTAGAGGAGCATATACTCTGCTAGAAACAGTCCTAAAAGGGACTGCTTCCCCAGAAGGAATTGCACAAAAGGCTACTATCAGGAAATGGTAAGCATACCTGATAGGAGTAGCAGGTGAAATGAAACTTCTTGGCCATGAGGGCACATTGCTGGCTCATGGTCATCCTGCTGTCCACTAGAACCCCCAGGTCCCTTTCCCTCATGCTACTCTCTAACAAGTCATTCCCCAACCTGTACTGGTACCTGGGGTTGTTCTTTCCCAGATGCAAGACTTTACACTTGCCTTTGTTTTATTTCATTCGATTTCTCCCTGCCCAACTCTCCAGCCTGTCCAGGTCTGGCTGGATGGCAGCACAGCCTCTGCTGTGTCAGCCACTCCTCCCAGTTTTGTGTTGTCAGCAAACCTGCTGACAGTGCACTCTGTTCCCTCATCCTGGTCGTTGATGAGTATATTGAATAGTACTGGCCCCAGTACCGACCCCTGAGGCACTCCACTAGATACAGGCCTCCAACTAGACTCTGCCCCATTGACCACAACTCTTCGACTTCTTTCCTTCAACCAGATCACAATCCACCTCACTACCCGACCATCCAGACCACACTTTCTCAGTTCAGATGCGAGGATGCTGTGGGGGAGGGTGTCAAATGCTTTACTGAAATGAAGATAGACCACATCCACTGCACTACCATCATCTATCACCTGGTTATTTCTTCATAGAAAGCTATCACGTTCATCTCCAGAGAAGGGAAAGCACTCTATAACCTTACAACCAGGACAACCTGTAATGGATAAACTGCCTTCTATTGGCATTGTGCTAATGACTTTAACCAAACCCTGGGGTGCACTTGCTTGGGAAGCTACTGACAGTGGTGGTGCCAAGCATAGGATTAGTGCACGGTGGGTTTTTCCTTCTTTCTGAGGGGATAACCTGTCTAGAATACCCCACCAAGACTAGTTTTCTTTATCTTTTTATTTCCTACAGAATTCCTTCCCCAATGAGAATGAAACGTGTTCTCCTGTTGCTGTGGAAGATCATGACAGTACTCACCTCTCCATGTACACACTACCTCTAAAAATTGTTACATCCATTGCAACCACTTCTATACCCATTTCAAATGGTTCTCTCCCTCTCTATCAAGGAGCTTTTCAACTGAAGACCTCAATTGGCCTTGGTCTCAGGCTCAAATTAATTATACCAGAAGTGTGGGAATGTCTACCAATAAGAAAGATCTAACTTTGGCTCCGTGGTTCTGCACAGAGACAAAACGTATTTGGAAAAATGAGTGAAGTGGGTACAATAACAAAAATTTTGGCGATATCTCCCTAATTTGGGGAGGAATGGGAGAAAACATTAAAAGAGGATGCTGAGTAATTAATGGGTCAACCTACAAAAAGGTAACTGACATCTCTGTTTACCACATTCCAGTGCTGTGACTCCCAAAACACACCAGATAACTGGCTGGCGTAACTTTACCTGAACATGCCCCATTCTTGTACTCTGTCAATGGCATCACCATGGTGTGCAATTGCTGTTTGATTTTGTAATTGGTATTATGGACTCTAATGCAACAATAACCCCTACAACCCCTTACTTAACACCCACCATACCAGCTACTAGGAAACTATAATTCTAATCCTACAAAGTTTTGAAATAGGACTGTATGTGATAAAAAATACAGGCCTACAACAAGTATTGTTTAACCCTCAAACGAATAGAGCTGTCAATGCAAGCCAGCATCTCTGAAATTAAATCTACCCGTTCACCATTTCTAACAGCATCCTGTTCAGGATGGCCAGCATGGTTGCACAGACACACCATCACCACATCAAGGAGACCAGAAAGAGATGTGACAGGCACCAGAGGGACACGATTAGGAGTATTAAATAGCATAGATGCTGAAGTTTTGGCAAATAAAATAAGCTTAACAAAAAGCAATCTATACCAATTACAACACCCATTATGGTCCTTTATATCAGCATTGGGAACTAATCAATGGTTAATATCCAACGTACTACCCCAATGGGGAAGAATCAATGATAAAGACCACCAACTACTTGCAAATGCATTAGGTATATCCCAGTTTAATACGTCTCTTGCTCTTAGCTGTATTCAAGCTCAACTATGGCTACAGTCTATTGTAGCAGCAATAGTAAGAGAGGGCAAAGATGGCATTTGGCCTGCTGAAAATTGTAGGATAATTTGGGATCATGCAATGAAATTTGAGTGAGAATTCTGGTGGCATCTGATTAATTTCACTTACAATCCTACAGACAACAAAGTAACGGCTTTTGCCTTGGCAATAAGCAATGCTTTGGTATATACTGTATACCCAATCATTGCACTGGGATTAAACCATTATGGAATCATATTCTATCCGATGGAACATAGACCATGGGCCCAACTAAATGGAAAGAAATGGCAAACTGTTGATAGTGATGTTTGTACGATACGAGAACAACAAGGATTTATTTGTGAAAGTAATACTCTTAAGGCCCAAGACATTTGTCTAGACACAGAGAAAAATGTTTGTCATTTTGAGATACACCCCAATGAAACACCTAAAACTGCACTAGTTTACACGGGATGTGTCTGTATAAGAACCCTCTGTGATTCTATATTTGTAGACAATTCCACTATAAGAACTTAAAATCATGCACTGGAAGGAACAAGAGACTGCCCTGCTTTGGAACCCTGGTCCAGATCTGTAGGAGGGTCATCTGATCTCTCTGCAGAAATGGATCTTTCAGTCACCAAGCTTCAGCAGCCCTCCAGCAGTGCCCATGTCTCAGGCTGCTACCTCCAGGGCTGGGGTATATGGAACACATCATCAACTCCAGACATGCCTGGGGTTAGAGAAGTGAAAGATGAAAGCAAGAGAACTATTGCAAGAGCTGTTTGCTTCAGTTCACTAACACAGCCTTCCACATCCAGCATTTCACATCTCAGAAGATGGCCCTGCTGTGACAGCTTGTTGGGAAGCCTGGACTGTGCCTTTCTGTGCTGCCCCTCTGTATTTCAGAAGAGCAATTAGTTCTCCAAGTTGCTCAATATCCTCACCTTCACCATGAGACGAGAGACCGCAGAAGGGGTGTTCTTCCAAAACACCACATAGCAGTTCTTGCCCAGCTCATCATCAGACTGTGCGTGGGTGTGGATGCCATAAGAACCAGGACCGGAGAAAATCTAGGGATGCTGAGGTTGTCATGTTTCTCTGTTCCCGTCAGCCCACAAATGAAGGCACAAGATTACCAGAGACTGATTTTCCCATAGCAAGCTTGTCATGGTGCTACTGCTTTCTCAGAGGGACTTTGGAAAGTGAGAACACAAAAGGCCTCTTATATACAGAGCTGGCTCCTCTGCTCTCAGATGCTGCATTGCTTTCAGATGCATTTATTTGGAGCAATGGTGCAATCCAGTGGCCAGTTTGGATAGTAGCACATACTGCACAAGCTCTAATTCACTGCAAAATCAGGAAGCACCTAAAGGGAGGTGCAATACTGCTAAGTCTGCAGAGAAGCAGTGATGTCTACCAATAAATGATCTTAAGAGATGCGCAGAAGATCCCCAAAGGCTCAGGACTGAGCCGTTGGAATCAATAAATGGGTTGGCTCTTCTTTAGGGGCAGTAGGGCCCATCCTCACAAAACCATACAACCCTTTAACATTTTTCTGAGTATTATTTCCCCTGTGGTGCTAAGTACAGCTGCTGTGTGTGCTGGCACCAAGCATAGCACTGCACCCCCCTAGAGCAGAAAGCATGTCCCAGAAGAGGACCTGCACCCCAAGAGAGGCAGCAGACTACTTTCACAACAGCCCTCCAGGAGGGAAGGGGCCCACCATCTCAAAGGCATTAGCACCACCACTGTCAGCAATGAATTAACATTTTAAATATGTTGATTTTCTGAGGGACAGCATCTAGAGGCACAAATGTGGATTTATTTGATCTGTTGCTATAGACTACACAGAGTGTCCCAGTGAGCTAGCTGGCAGGGTTACTACACAAAAGACAAAGTAAGAACAATATAGTCATCTGTATTAGAGAAGTCAGAGACATAATCCCAGCATGTGCCAAGAGCAGAAAAGCAGGAATTTGGGTTTCATTTAAAGCATCCTCTGGGTAAAAAACCCTACCCACCCCAGAGATAAATCCATGAACTCTACTTAATTAATAAGAGGAAAATATATGATAATTTCAAAAGTAAGGAAAAACCCAAACCAACCATTATCTTCATATGGATGAGACTAGCAGTGACTTGATGCTATATTTGAATACTCCTACAACCTGAACCAAGAGCGATGCATCCACTGTGAGCATTTAAAATGAAGCATTTGAACAGCAGCATAACCAGCCAAGAACCTCCACCCACACACAACTTTTAAAGAACAACTTTTGGAAGATGCAAAAGGGAGAATATCAAATTCGTTCTTCCATGTGAGCAAATCATTAAGCAATTCTTGCTGACAGAAAGTTGGATTCACTTGAATCTGCACATTAACCATGTGCATGGTACTTCCAGAGTGCACATTCAAACAGGAGGCACCAATGTGAAGTTTCTTTCCCTGCTAAGCATGGCATCAATTTTACTATGTTTCTTCATCATTTCCCAATTCCAGACTGACGGGGCCACATCCTGTGTTGCACTGGCTGACTGCAGTCTCTGACTGCAGTGGGCTCCCTGATGCTCCATGGACAAGCTTAAGGGAAGTATCTGGATGAATCCATACACTGCGGATGCATCTATAGTGCCTTCCAGGGCTTGACTCATGCAAGACCAATTTCAAAGTATTAGAGGTGTTTTGTCAATAATTAGCCATCACTTGCTTACAAGAAGTAGAAGAAAGAGAGGAGACAGCAGGACTAGCATTGCCACATCTGACAGCGTAACGCTTCAAATGCCATTTTACGCATGAACAACACCCTTGGTGTTTGACCTAAGGAAGGGAGAAGGGAATATGGAAAATAACCAATATTCCAAGCTTGTTTTTCTCACCAATGTTCATCATAACACAGAGGGTGCAGCTGATCTCCTTCCCCCTCGCCGTGCACAGCAGCAGCTGGGGAGTTGCAGGAACGACTGTGCAATGAAGCCCTTTCTTCTTCCTCTCAGTCAACGTGCCCTGGAAATCTGGAGTTTTCTTCAGAAAGCTTTTATCCACTTGAGAACTGCCTGGTTGTCTAATGGTACAATGTACTGTACTGCCTCCACTCATCACTCTGAGTGGATGACACAAAAAGCAGTTAAAAATAATTCTAAAAGCGTATTTTTGCCACAGATTGGGAATATTGGTATGATAAACCATGATTTAAAGGGAACCACTGAAATGGAAAACGTTTTCAACCCTTATCCTGACAAATTCCTCCCCACACAAGCCTTACAAAATTCTCTACTCAGAGCTGTGTACAATTTTGTCTTCAGAATAGTTTCTGTTCACGCTCCTCCCCCCTGGAAGGCTTGAACAAAGTTTAAGACATTAAGACATTACAAAGCTGCTGGTACAGGTGTGGGGTGAGATTTTAGCAGCATTTGAAGTGAGCTAAGTTTTGCCTTTAAATGATTTGCATCTTTTGTCTGCTCTAGCACCCACGTGCCACTTTGCTTCTGATTTTTAGGTGCAGCATTTCCATTTCTACTGTTACTACTCTTACTGTGTAAAGAGATTGCCTGTGGATACCCAAAGAGTTTGCTAACTTTTCCAGCTTCCTGCAGTGTCTTACCAACCCAGATGATCGCATACGCATGAGGTTTGGAAATAAAGTGGCTTAATAATTCACAGCAAATGGAGTATTTACAAAAGACAGACATTGTTGTAGAGAACTGGAGAGCAGCAGTACTATACCTGTACTTTAACATAAGCCTGAGGGTATGATCCAGATGCTTATAAACTAGCAACCTTTACATCTGTATCTGGGAAAAACCCCAACATTTTGAGGTATCATGAAGAACAGAACATTATGAACTCTATTTTCCACAGAACTACTGCAAGTGGGAATATAAATTTCCCTCTTTGGAAATCAAGTCTAATGGCTTCCACTTTTTGATTGAAAGAGATGATTGGAGCGTGAAGCAGAGGTATTTGCTGAGTTTATGCAGGAGAGAACATGAGGAATTTCAGAGGGACCTAAACTATTTACAGTAATAGGCAATAAGAAGCTTGACTTGATAAGAACAAAGTAATATGGATTGAAGGAAAAAAACCCACATGAAGTGCTCAAAGCTCGCAGAGTCTTAAAGAGGTAGCATCAGCTGAAGACACTGAGCTCAGTATCTTTGTAAACATGTCAGCAAGGATTGCTGTTGGGGAGGAAAGTCAAACAAGGCATTTAGATAGATAGGAAATGGATCAAAAATACAAATTAATTAGCATGTATAGACATAAATCAGTGATACAGGTACATTAGAAGAGTATGATGGCAACGAAGTTAAATACACAAAAGTTAGGGTTGCATTGCTAATTTACATTCAATCACTCTTCAACACACCGCCTCCTCTCCCCTTCTTGTGCGTGCTTTATCATGAAACCTTCAACCAACAAAACATCCAGTCAACAATTTAAAATATAAGAAAGATAGGAACATTATTGCCATGTTCTGAGGAGGTATAGAGCTATAAAGTGAGTTAAATTTAAGCAAAAAGCCCACAGAGGACATGGAATTAAGCCATCCCAGTCTCTGAGTTCCAGCCCAGGAGTCTGATCCCAAGACTAATTTTCATTGTAGAGATAACAGTGCCCTAAGAATTCCCTTCAAATCCTGATTTCCAAACACAGAGTTCAGAGGGCTAGGATTTATAAAGGGAGCACATTTTGAAATCCAGCTAAAACTCTGCTAACCATTTGCTTTTGCAAGGGGCAACCCAAAAAGAAGAGAAAAATTCATCCTAAAATAATTAGGAATTAAATTCTGGAAGACTTAGCAATCTTAATGTGTAAATGCAGACCCAGACTCTCAGTAATAAAAACAGAAGAGAATAATTAATATAAGCTTAGCCTCTGATACGTCATTTTCCAAAGGCAACTAACAAACAGTAAACTTCTGGCAGGTTTGTTAGCCCAGCAGTTCCCACACACCCAGTTTTCCCTTCTCTCTCTCCTCTGGCTTTGGCAGAGCATCCTGGCAGTTCCTCTCCCAGGCAGGCACTACTGCTGTAGGCAGGCAAGCAGCCAACTTGCTAATCCAATTATGCAACACAAGACCTAAGGGGTGCACCATTTGTGAAGAATAGGCCATTTTCATTATTTAATTACTAGTCAAGTTACCTGCTTGAAGAATATTAAAACGCCAGCAAAATTATGACATTGAGATGCTAGGTCAAAGCTAGCTTCTTTCTGCTGGTCACCCCAAAAAGTGGCTTCTGAAGGCAATACAGAGGAGTAACCAGCAGCTTTAAGCTAGAGAGGGGGTCATCAGGGAGGTGACAAGTTAGCCTAGTTCTGACTCCAATGAAACCAGTTGAGTTTAACCACCAGTTTTGATGGAGCAACTGTTTGCAGTATCCTGGGACCACAAAAACCCTTCAAACCACCTTCTGGGACTTCTCTCAATAGCTTGGGGAGTGCAATCATTTGGTATAGTCTCCATCCCTCAGAGATCCCTAATACATCAGTAATGTCAAAACACATGCAGAAGACCCAGGTCCCTGAGGGCATATGGAGGGACCAGGAGCCAGCTTGGATGCCTCCAGCAGCTATTCCCTGTCAGCTCTTCTCTGCATCACCCTCCTGGGAAGGGTGGGCTGGCAAATGAACCCAAAAAACATCACATGATCTGTGGTTTTCAGCTAAGACAAACTTCTTTGAGCAGCTCTAACCTGAGTTGGATTTTAGGGGACACAATGGTGCAGCTGCTTTCTTGGCACCTTTCACCCTGCAGCCAGATCAAGATGCCAGCCTGCTCTTCCAGTCCCAAAGATCAGCTCCTCTCTATAGGGAGAAGAGTCTACGAACTTGCAAACCAGTGAGCACAGCAACCTGCTGCTGTTGGTACCACACCATATGGAAAGAAAGGGATGTTAGAAAGCTCTTCAAGACAAAATATATTTATTCTCCTTTTAGAAGCATTTTGGTTTTGTTCTTTTTCCTTTGTGGAAAAGTGCAAACAATACTTCAATCGTAAACCAAACATTTTGTTCTCCTAGAGAGCATGGTTACGAGGATTTATGTACTAGTACGGTGGCTGCATATGTTATTTGCAGCACTGCCAGCTCAACTGATGCGTGGGTTTCTGCCCCTTGCCTCCAAATTCTGGTACTTGGAGAAAATTTCTGGAGTGACAGTCACACCTCTGCAGACCAGAGCTCAAAATAACACTAAGGGCTTTCTAACATCTTTATTTTCATATATTCTTACAGCATATTATTCTAATAAAGGTGGAATCCATACATCTCTAACCAGAATCAGGTATTTTCATATACTCTCAATGTCTGTATGGTGGCCCTAGAAGGTGGCCCATAGCTCTTCTGTCACCACAGTTTAGTTGTTCAGATGGTATCAGCGAGCACCTTTGTTTTAGTCAAAAACAGTATCAAAACTAGCTTGGCAGGAGCTAATTGAATAATGGAAAGACATTTTCCCCATTTCTATGAAAAAAAATATCTCTTTTTGAGCAGCATTATTGACAGCCAATCATTCTGCTATTTCCTGTTGTGCTCCAGGGACCTGTATTGCTTCTCCACAGAGCTCAGCAGCTGTTCATCAGGTTAGTCTCCCGGCTCCTTCTGCTTGCCTAAGATTCCCCCTGCAGTCGCAGATCACCAGAGCTTTAAGCGCTCTCTATGCTCTGTATCACCCCTCTTTGGGTTTTGGAACCCATCCCAACCACGGAAAGAGCAGAGAGATTTTGATTTTTGAATTAGGATACAAAATGCCACAGTTTATCATAACAAAGGAAGGGTGGAGAGGACTAACTGGCATACTGAGAACAACCCCTCAGGGACAAAGATTGAGTACCATTTGTGCATTGGGACACTGCCATGTAGCAGCATTTGAAAGCTGAAAGCTGTCGCTTCATAAATATATTTTGGCAAGAACCTGGACTCTTCAATACACATTTTTCTTTTGTAATGATTCCGTGATTTGTCTTTAAAAAGACCACATCTCTGACTCATTGACATCAGGATTAACAGCAAAAGAATCATGACTTAGGGTAGTCTCACATCTGTGCAGCGTTTAAAGTCACTGAACACTGAGCTTTGACGGCCTGCACATGCCTGGCTCAGCATCACTCACATGACCTGTCCCCCCAGGACTATGTCTGACTCTGTGCCCCTCTGCACAACTCAGCTTCTAGCTACAAACCAGACCCGCCAAAAGACTCAAAAGCACAGAGTGAGAGCACAGCTCCACCTACACTTCTTGGGGAATGAGTTGATGAGGAACTTAATCTGAGGACAAGAGAGATGGTGGCTTTCAGAGGAATTAGCTGGACCACCTGTTGAGGTTTAGGGCCAGGGCCATCCACTAGAACTATAGCAGATGTTCTTTGTTAACACCTCTCCCTTCCCAAAGGAAAAGGGAATGGGAATAAGGGAGAGAGACTTATGGATTAGAAAAATAACAGCTTCAATGAAAGTAATAATACTAAAATGGAATACATATGAATATATACAGACCCAGTATCAAACCCAAACCCCCATAATGGCAATTACATCACCATCACCACTGATGCTGTGGAGCAGACACTGAAGAAGTTCCAGACTGGATGCAGAAACAGATGGGAACCAAATTTAAGAGCTAGATTCTGGAACTGGATCCAGAAACACATGGATCAGGATTGAAGGCAGAACACACAGTCCTCCTCGGATACCAGCCATGGATGAAAAAAAGCTTGACCCTCCTCATCCCTCAGCTTTATACTGAGTATGATGAATACAGGATGGAATCCCTCATTGGTCAGTTCAGGGTCACCTGCCCCATCTGCTCCTCCCCACAGGTGCAGCCTCTTACTTTCTACACCCCTTCCCCACCCTGCAATGTGGTACACAAGATTTAGCAGTGACCTTGGTCTGTACACCAATACTTGTTAGTAACTCTAAATACGGAGTGTTATCACTGCCAGAAGCAGACACTGTCTGCGAAAGTCTGCCGTTAGCTTCAGAAAGTGCAGGTACTGAGAAAGGACTGAGCTGAAAAGTAAAATCGCCGAAGGGAAATAGTTCTGTTCTAACTCAAACCTGGACACCCCAATGCTCAGTTTTTCAGTTCCCAATCTTATCTGTCTGCATACTTCACTATAAACTTGAAGGAGAGACAAAATGCCACCAAACTGAAACTGCAGCTTGAACCCTTACACTCAGAATGACTTTACACCTTCTTTATTTATTACCTCAGAAGAAAAGCTTTAGCATAGCAGACAAAACACTTTGGTAAATACCACATTTGCTAACAGAGAGGCAAGTTTAGTTCAGCAAGCTCTAAACAACAACTGAGCTCAGCTTGTTCCATGACAGCATCATCGGGTTCACATACCTCAACTGAAGCCAGTTGAGATTCTCTTCACCCTGAAGAGGATCAATATAAGCCTTCAGCTCAGCAACACTCACAGACCAGACCAACACCTACCAACAAGTAATGAATCCTAACAGGCTGAACCCAGCTTCCTTAAATACTCATTCAACTCTTCTGCAGGTGGTAATCACAGTTTGGGGAGTGGGGTGGGGCAGGACAAGGCAGGGCTGGGCTGGACCCAGCCCACCCTATCCTACCCTGTATCTTCTTAAGAGACCACATAAAAACCTACATTAGATCTTCCTGCTGCTAGAGCTTTGACAAGACTATTTCCTAAGTCGTGGTCTCTGTGAGTCTTTGTTAGGAATACTCTTCTTATGCAGTCACTGGCACTGAACTGTATCTCTAAATAGCCTTTCAAAACAGCTGGAGGGGGAGTTTCATTTCACCAGCTCCATGCATGCAAGGGGGAAGAGGTTAGTTTGTGGCCAGCATACCAGGGGATTCGAGGTCTCCTTTCACAGGGGAGGGCACTAACCATGCAAAAGCTCATGTGGGAAGGGTCCTTAGCAGTCCCTTAGGTGAAACTGTTCTTAAATATTCCCCGATAATTAAGTATATGAGTCTTATCATATTTAGTGTTCCCTAAGTGAAGAAGGTATGCAGAGGCCTTCAGCCACTTTATTTTTATAATTTTCTTGTAGAGGTTTGAGCATATCTTCTCCTCCCCTGCTCTGTGTTCTTAGAACAAAGCCTCTTTCTCCAACATAAACAGTAATTCAGGAAACAGAACAGTGTCTGCCAGAAGGAACAAGGGTGGAGGTTGAGGGTGCCAGCATGGGAGCTTGTACCACTTTAGGACACTTCTGGAAATCACTGATCCTCTTGTACGTTGGATCCAAGTTTAAGCAAGACCTCCTCTCTCCCCTGTGGTTTTGATGGCAAAATGGGCCTTGAGACTGCAGGCTCATCATGCCTTCCAGCTAGGAGAGGGTGGCCGAACACCCACTGGTAGCACCAACCAGTTGGTAGGAACCTGATAAACCTCAGATGTAGGCAAGCTGCCAATATACTCGGATGTATCAGGAGTGAAGTACTCCTGGGTGCGCCCCAGTGCACAGCAGCGGGATTGCACAGGCATCGCTGCGGCCAAATGGGTGATGTAGTTGTGCATCCAGAGGGCTAGTTAGGTGCCTGCATCCTACACTGTTTTGTTTATTGGACCTCCAAGGTCCCCCCAGCCAATGTTGTTGCTCTCTCTGAGGCTACGTTCTGCTGCACTTGTGTTTTGACCAGCTGGTTTTAAGTCCCTCTACTCTGACTCTGCCCCACATCTGAAGGTCCCATGTAGGTGTGTTCCCTTGGTTGTTAGGTTTGAGACTTGTCAGGGTATAGAAGCAATTATTTATCTCTGTGTAAAAGAAACTTCTAAGTATGACCTAACTTAAGTGCCTGCCTGTAGGGGCGGCTGCACAGTTAACATGCCAAACACAAAAAACCAAAAGAGACACCAAACTCCTGACTCATTTCTCGGGCTCCTTCCTCAGCTGAGGTTCTCAAATCTCTTTGTTACAGGGAGCCTGCACATCTATCCAGAAGCTGAAATCTCCAGCAGTGAAGCAGGGCGGTAGGAAAAGATTGAGCTAACACTTTTCAGAAGATCATACGGTGAGGCCAAAGGAAATTAGGTATCAGAAATGGGGCCTTGAGCCGAGAAATGTAATCAAAGACTAGCAAAGTCTGTTGAACAGTGGGGTCAGCAGTACAAGTACAGAGTGAAGCTGGACAGTCCTTGAGAATCTGAGCTAAGCACCAGGTTCTGCCAGACCAAACTGATGAGCAGACTCTGCTGAGCAGGTCAGGAGCTACCAACTGACTCTTTCCTCCAGAGGAGACACCTTGAACATAGTGAGCTGCAGTAGCTCTTTCTTCAGTGTAAAACCATCTGGTCAAAAAACTATTATGCACCAGGATTTCTACTTCACCTTAGTATCAGGTGCATCAACCCTCTGTAAAACCACTGACACAGCTCTCACAACACCACCTTACTGCCCGGGACAATCAAAGAGCAGGGAGTGCTCACAATGAGAAGACCTGCAAGGTTCACACTCCCCAGATATCGATACATAATTGACAGTATCTGCATTGCTGTATTTCTTTAAGAATATAAATATACAATGAGGATTCCCACTGAGAGGCCATATTTTTATTTATTTAGGAAACAAGTAAGTTGAATTCTGCTGGATCTCTCCGTACAGTGGATGATCCAGGAGCCGACAGTACACAGGTTTCTTGGAAGTGCCATGTTCAGAGCAAATTAACACGGCTGTCAAAGCCAGTTTCAAGACAACTCTCTCACAGACACAAGGTATTGGCTGTGAAATGGAACATGAGACAGGAGGCATCGCATGACGTCAGGTAGCACATTTCTCTTTATTTGCCTTTCTTCAAGAACTAACTCACCCTTAGGCAAAGGAGTGCACACAAGATGTACAAGAAAAAGATTAAAAGAGACTTCTTTATCACTGTATTCTGTGGCGTGGAGGCCCACAGCCTCTGAGTTTTTCTTGTTTTTTCTTTAAAAGGATCTGGTTTTACTCTGGCTGAGGTGTTACAGTTCAGAGAACAACCTCCCCATCTACAGGAATTCTCTTGAGAAAATTAAAAGTAAACACAGCTATTGGCTAGGCTGTTTTACTGAACAAACACTGCCAGCTGCACTAATAGCATTTCACCAGACACTTGTCAGTTTGTGAACCCCTAAGTTTATAAAGACAATAGGAAATCCAACTGCAGAGTGACAGGAACAGGGAGAAGTCAGCGGAGTTTCTTCCCCCTTGCAGGAGATCCCCACCTGCTGTAAACTTCTGTTTGTGTATTTCAGTACAGCTGTGATGACCTACCAGACAGGTTCTGCCCTAGACATATATAGCTTGCCCATAGTCCAAATCAACGCATTAGTAACTTTCATATAGAATAATAAAACCCCAGGTTTGTCTCTCAATGTCCTTCACATGATGCTCTGTCTCTTCACATCCACGTTGTATGCTGAGGAACTGGAACAGCCTCGGCCAAAATCGATAAAAATGCCTTCAGAATCAGAGTCTATCGACTCCAAAATCTGATCCACTATGTTCTCAGGGCTGGAAGAGGGAACTGGAATCAAGGAAGGGTCCCTGTCCAGCTCAAAAGACCTGTGTGGGTCATCCATTGAGTGGAAGAGTCCTTTCTGTTGCTCGACTGTGCTGAGTTTGCTAGAGCATTGCACTGACCCGGTGCCGGGCCTCTCCTGGTCTCCTGACAGTGAGCTTTTTGTGGCCGTCACGGAGCTCTTGGAACCGTTGTCCATGATGGTAGTGAGGTTGGAGTATCCCTGGAGCTCGAGGCAGGAGGTCATTTCTGAAACGGAGTGCCTTCGGATGCCCGTTCCGTTGGCAGCCATGCCCTCGGTTTCATACTCGGCCACTGGCGTCAGCAGCGGGTTGTTGTAGCTTTTCGAGCGCACCACGGGGTTCTTGGCGAGGATGTCACCCGATTTGGAACGCCTGAAAAACCGCTTCTCTGTGAACAGAGAAAGATCCAGAGTAATACCTACGAAGTCTCCTGTTTTCACGGTACTAAAAATTACGAGTGTTCAAAAGAAAAGCCAAGGCCTGAATATTCATCAGCTTTTCTTGAATGACAGAAACTTTTATAGAAGTATACATTTTGCTTTTTTTTGTAGATCCATAGGGTCCAGAATTCTTAGATTTCTGTAGCATACGGAAGACCCCAAACCTATCTTTGCAAATAGCTGAGATTCTCTTATAGACATACAACTTCATCAGCTGGAGTAAACCAGTAAATATAGTGGGAGACCTGATTTACAATTGCAACTTCTTTCTTTAGACAGGAACAGAAAATGCAACTTTGTTCTTGTCCAGGCTATAAAGTTCAGCACTGATTTCTAGCAGTTGAAATTTAATTTTTCTACCCGCTCTGGGAAAATCAGGTCTCCTCAAATTTGGGGCACAAGAATTAAGACAGGCAGTCTTACTAAGAATTCTGGAAAAACTTTGATTCTATTCAAAGCATCGTTCAGAGACCAACCAAGGAGAGAGAACCCGAGCGTTTGGAGATGGAGGACAGTGCCCACAGCAACGTTTTCGTGGAACAAACCTGCACTCCATCTGGCAGCAACTGTACAAATGCTGCTGGTGAGCAAGTGGGCTCTTTCCAAAGACTGAGCAGCAGGTGGCAGCAAGTCAGGATGGAGATAGGCCAGCAGTGGTTTAGGGCTGGAGTGCTCTCCAGCAGCTAGATCAAAATGACCATCATACAAACTCTTTTGCAGACCTCAGTGCTTACACTCTCTTGTCACTCAAAAAAACCCCCCAAAAACTGTTGTGACTAATACGATCTCACTTTTGAAGCTCTTTTCCTGCTACCCTCACTTTGCCATCCCCATGAAAGGGATGCTGCTGGAGAAGTCATAGTCTGGAAGTCAACCACAACTACTGCATATAAATAGTCTGCTTTAAAAGAGGATGCTGTTATACATTCCCCTACAAACAACACAATTTCCTTTACAAATTCCAGTCTCCTCCAAAATTATGGGTAATTACGTGCTTAACCTGGACACAAATTCCAATCTTACGCTGTACTACTAGAAAAGTCACTTTCTGTACTTAAGATTGCATTTTGCAGTTGTGTCTGCCTCAGCAGTGAAATCAACTGAGCCAAGTTCACTTTTGGACTTTTTCTCTGTTAGGAGTTTGACCTGGCAAACAGAAAAGATTCCCTGGGATTCCCCTGCCACAGAAACTCTGGCTTTTTGGTCAAGGCTTGGCTGAAAGGGAAGGCTGAGTGTGCTGGCCAGATAGGTAAGAAAAGAGTTCAGTGGGGCTCACCAGTCCCAAGGACAATATGTCACAGCTTTAAATTATGCTGCCAAAATAGCCAGACAGAACTAGATGCGTTAGTTTAAATGCAGCAGAGATTTATGCACTCATCTCCCCTGGATCCAGTTTCATTTACTATAGTAAGACCTATTCAGGGATACTGCTACAGATCTACACCCCTGATCGTAGCAAGGGGAAGTGCCCAGTCCTCCAAAACCTCCCTATCTTCTGCAGTCATATAACAGAACATTTATTTTCTAACAATCAATTTCACTGGAGTTTTATTTTCCTTGGGTGCATTTTTTCTGTCCTGGCATACAAAAGCTTGTATTGAGAAAACATCCATTTGGAGCTCCATTTAAATGCTCATGGCCTTTTAATGGCAAGCAGTGAATACAAAGTAGTCATCCTGAACCATTTCCCATAAATTACTGGCCTTTATTCGCATAACACTGATTTGCTTCTTAAGCACCTACTACAATATCATTTTTCCATTCAGCTTCAAGGGAAAAACAACTACCTTATTGACCATTTCTGACAAGCAAACAGATTAAATTGACTGTATAGAAAACAGACAATTGAACCTATTTCCCCCTGTGTTTTCTCTATTCCAGCAGGCCATCACAATATTTACATTAAAATACTGAGGTACTACCACATTTCCTTTTTGATTTATGCTGGTAGTATCCCCCTTGTGTTTTCAACAGATTGAAATACTACATGGGATATTCAAAAGACCTTTATCTTGGCCAAATCTTGCCTTCACAGAAGTCACTGAATGCTTCAGAGCTCAAAGAATCATAGAAAATAAGCTGGAAGGGACTCAAGAACATCAGTCACTCAGCTTCTGCCACCAGACAGAATCTGGTTTACCCACTTTGGTTTATGTGACATTAGAGTTTTCTTTCCATATAATCAGAGTTTCCCCTATGTGTGGTCTACTCTGTTTTTCTTATCTCCAGTGAGATAGAGAATAGCTTATTACCTTCCACGCTGCAGAAAGCTTTTATGTGTTTGAAGGCTTATCGATTAGTCTTCTGTAAGACAAATTCCTACTCTCCTCCCTGCTTTCAACAGCCTTGTATGATCTTTGTGCACTCCTCAACAAACCACTGCTCAGCATTCTAGAAATGGTTCCTTGCTTCTTCCTCTCACTGTCCATAAAGCATCCTGAGTTAAAGCTCTCTCACTGGAAAGTAGAACGGAAATGCTAAATACACTTGAGATTCACGGACTCATTAATGAGCACTGCTAGGATGATCTGTCCTCATCTTCTGCCACTGTCAAGTTTCACTGTGACTCTGGACATTGCAGAGAGCACGGCCTCAGAAAAGGAGCCTGACTGTGTTGCATTAGTGCCAGCAGACTCCTCTCGTCTGGGCCCTGTCCTCGTGTGGACCAAGGCTTTGGTGAAGCCCTCTGTGCTGTGTCAAATCAAGCCTCTGTTATTCTTACCCAGGATACAGGAAGAGTGCGTGAAGGGTCCGTCACTGGAATACAGACCGTACGTGCCCAAGTAAGGAGAAACGACTTTCTGGATGAGGGACTCCAGTTTCAAATAATCTTCAGTCACACCTTTTGACTCGTGAACCCCCTGAAAGAGAGAAAATGCCCAAGATGAGCACTGTCCCCTTCAACCAAGTGCAAAAGCACTCAAGGAGGATGGAGGGTGAGGTCTGTGAAGACAAATTAAAAACATCCCTGGACTTTTTGCTACTGCAATCTCAGGTGGACTTTCCCCAGCGAAGTACCAGCAAGTGCTGCACTAGAGGCTGGTGCCACAGGGTGTCACTGCCATGCAAGCAATACCAACAGAGTTAACAAAAAGGTGAAACTGGTCAGAAATAGCTCTTCCAGGATATTTTCAACAAGAAATATCTACAGTGAAGAGGTTTGTATCTCTTTTCCTCACCCTCTCCCTGCCATTATCCAGTCACATTATAATGAGCATGGTAAGAGTCACCCATAGGCAAACATCTTTTGCCCTTAGCTGTTAACTCTGCACTTCCACAGACAAATGAGCTCGTAAGGCTGCAGAGGTGACAGGAAAACCTGTAGAATCCTTTCCCCTTACAGCTGCAGTGTGCATGCTCCTGCCTTGTCTGAGCAGAGCCCTGTACACCCATGTGTGGGATTCCTCTTGCAACTCGACGTGAATTCACATTTCAGCGTGTTGCTATGTGGCCATATGTTTGACATAACTAGTTGCAGAATTAAGATCCTTAAATGTCATACTCAGCAAGGAGATTGCTTGAATTTAGCAGAATTCCAGATTTCGTAACACGTCCCTGAATTATTGTAAAAGGACACATGTTGGGATGAAAGCCTCCAGAGAGCAATATGCAGCTCAAGTGAGTAAAATTGCAACACTTCCTTCAGCATGAGAAAGGATTCTGATGTTCAGGATGTATTCACTGCTCAGTATGAGTCACCGACCAGTGTCTATGGGTAACTATCAGCCTGCAATGTGTTTCTGAATGGCTTAGTTCATCCCTCAGCTGCTGTGCTGCCTGAATGCTGCCTGGTATTACTTGATAAAAATTTATGAATGGGAAATAAATAATGGCCAACAGAGAACGGATAGGATTTGGATTCCACTTCAGCAGGTTTTAAATAATGAATAACAATCTTTGGAGATATGCTACATCCTGTAAAACTTTGGGAGAGTCACAAATACAAATAGGAACACAAGGGCACATGCAGCCAATTACACCAACTACCTCTAGAACCAGTCTCTTAAACGTGGTATATAATAATAGTGGCAAAAGCCAGTGACATTTAGCATTGCTCATGCCCAGACTTTATGGTAAGGCTTTATTCAGTTTTCTGCCATTTAATAGTTTTTGATACTTGTGAAAGAGGGTAGCTAAATATCAACTGTGGAGAATGAAACCCAGTAATTCACTAGTACTGTGCTGCCCACAAAGTAACTCTTACTCCTAGCAGAACTGTGACACTGTACGAGTGATAAAAGTGTCCTTGCCCAGTGGCATCTTCACACTGTCTGATTTCCTATCAGTCTTACAGGCCTGGAAAGGTCTTTTGCTTTCCCTCTTGGTTGTCAATTACCTGTGCTGCTATACACTCCTCCTTCCCTGATGAACACCTCAAAAGCCCAAGCTGTGACTGCTGCTCTGGGAGGGATACAAGGAGGCTTCCAGCACCTCTCTTGGGTTTGGGGTAGGCTCCTGAGGCGAGCTGAGAGGATGGAGACTCGACCCCAAGCTCCAGCTACTGTAACACCCCTGCAGCATGGGGCCAGGGAACAGCCGTGCTGGGGCACAGTCTGTGCCTCGTCCCCACTACTGCTGTGTCTGGAGAACCTGTCGGCTCACTGCTCCCGAGGAACACCCTCTTCTCTCAAAATCCCAACTCCCTAACCACTTGCGTCAGCTGCTCCTTCAGTCTTGTCCTGAAACATCACTCCTGCTCTCTCAAGAGCCCTGCTAATCTCCACCCCCTCCCTTTCACTTCAGCCTCTTTTAGTTCTCACCTTTACAGTGAAGAGGCCACACAATACCACCTTTAGAGTGTAAAGCCACCCAATATTAGCACAGTGTGCCATCAGCCTTATTCCTCAGCTCTTCAATCATCCATGGGATGCTTTTCAAAACATACTGAAAAGTCATAAAACATCTGGTGTCCGCTGGAGCCATGATAACTTCTGTTCTGCTCTTTACCTCAGCACAAAAGTGCCATATCCACCTGTGACATCCTTTCTGTGTTGGCCATTGTTCCAGGCCTTCCTGCAGGCATCTGATAGGGAGGTTCCCTTAAACCATTTTCTCTGTGTGGAGCTTCTGTGAGAGCAGGAGCATAACAGGCTGCAGACCATGTCCTGAACTTGTAAAAGAGTGTTTTTCCTGCATTTCTTTCCACTGTGTCATTCAATGACAAACATCCTCCAGACCTCTATTTAACCAAGAACAAGTACATCCCAGTATTCAGCAAGGACGACATCACAGCTTTCCCAATATAAACTTCCATACGACCTGAACGACACCATCGCTTATTTACAATGTAGATAAGTGGCCCAGATGAGTGTCTGCAGTCTCAGAGCAAGCTGGGACCACCTCTGCCTGGCTGCAGCCCCTGCTCAGGGGTTCCAGCTCTTACTGCCTCACTGATATTAGCATCCAGCAGAGCTGGGTTAGAGAAGGGGTCCCAAATGGTGACTGATCTGCCAATTCTTGTTACCACAGCAGCACGCAAACCTCACTTCAGAGCGTACTGTAACTTGGCACTATATGTGCCTGAGGGTTGGAAGGATGGACACCTCCTAAAGCAGATCGGATCAGCAGACCAGGGGATGCTTCTATTTTGCTTTAGCTGTGTATTGGGTCTGCCTGAGCTGGAGTTTACTTCCCCCCAGCAGCCCTCCCAGTGCTGTGCTTTGCACTGAGAACTGGAAAGGTGCTGAGCACACCCCCAGGTTGTGGCTGCTGCTGGGCAGGGCTTGCTCAGCACCAAGGATGGTTTACAACATTACCCCCCGCAGTGGGATGGGGTGGAAAAAATCTTGGGAGGGGACACGACTGGGACAGCTGACCCAAACTGACCAGAGGGATATTCCATCCCATATGATGTCAGCTGAACTACAAAAGCTAGGAAAAGGAGGGGGGGGGAGGAGTGTATGAGCTTGTCTTCCAGAGAAACCACAATGTGTTTGGAGCCCTGCTTCCCAGAAAAGGGCCAGACATCGCCTGCTGATGGGAAATAGAGAATAAATCTTTGTTTTCATTTGTTTCCATGCATGGCATTGCTTTGTTTTTCATTAAACTGCCTTTGTCTTAACCCACGAGTTTTATCTTATTTTCTTCCCCCTGGTCCAGCTGAGAGGAGGAGGAGGGAGTGATAAAGCAGCTTGGTAGGCACCTGGCATCCAGCCAAGGTCAGACCACCACAAGCAGCCAGCCCGAGGGTGCATTTAAACTCTTCTCTCCTCCAGAGGTTTCCACTCCATTGTGCCACGTGTGAACTGAGTTGCTTGTGTGACACCTTCTTATTCAGTGGGACTGCACTTCTGGGGGAAGTTGAGGATGGAGCAAAGTATGGTTATAAAGGCTTCCTGTATCTATATGTAAATACAGATGGATAGACATACCTGTACAGACTTCTACACAGCTATCTACATGGATATCTATATATGCTTAAAAATATTTGAGGTCCCTTTTAGATCCTTTCCCAAATTCTTAAGTGATTGTGATTATAAAGGCAAAATTATCTTCAGAGTGAAGCCAATTCGGGATTGTTATCCACATCACAATAGTTTCTGAAAAAATTGATGGCAGGACTTAAGAGTCACCAAGACAATAATTTCAAAAAAGTATTTTCCTCTTATTTTGCAAAGCTGCCAGAAATCTAAACTAAATTTTGGTAATCTTAAGGGAAAAAAAAAAAAAAAAGAAAAGAAAAAAGTATTTAATTGTTCTTGCTCTATTTTATCACGACAATGAAATTACCACAATCAAACCTCTTTATTTCTATATCCTATTACATTGATTTTTAACACCCTGCTCTTCTCATCGTAGGCAGCAAACAAGAAGCAGTACAACAACAAAACAAAAGGTACCCCAACAACTTGATGCGAAGCTGCATATCTCCTTTTTACCTGTATTAGGGAGCAAAGGGGTGGCAAAAACTGGGGGTAAATGGCCGTTGTTAACAGCCTGCCCTGGGAGGCCAGTGATGAAATACAGCCCTAGGAGGAGAGACTACTCCTGGGCCACGGAGCAGGCTGCATCTGTTTCTGCCCTATCACTCTGTGAAGTCCAGCCTGCTTACAAGTGCTTGCTAGAACAGCATTAAGTAGAACAAAGGTGAAATTTTCTTCTCAAGTAGCCCTGGTGGGTAGAGCAGCCACCAGCAGAAGAATGGTATATTCACTACTATCCAACTGTCTTTAAATCCTGATTACACTGACTGAAAAATCATTTATCCTAACGATCCAGCAATCCATGGCCCTCTTAATGGCAGACAAGGAACCAGACCAGAGAACTGAGCACATAAATCACAACACTTCAGACAAAAGAGACACAGCTAAAGCTGTCATGTTCTCTGGCTACCAGGCACACCTCATGGGGACATCTCATGCATCCTAAGAGGCTAGAAATAAACCTAGCTGTTGGCTCTTTGTTTTGCTATCTGGCTGCTTTCGTTGATGCTTGGCTTATGTTATTCCACTTTGGTACCTCAGCTGGATCTCCATGTGCCCATCACTCTCTCAAGCCTGTCATTTTAACCCTTTGCTTTGTCCCCTTGACATCTGCTGTTTCATAATGCCTCACATCCCTCCTGAACATCTCTTTCAGGCCCTGAGCAAGACCCCTGTCATCTGCTGAGCTCCTCTGCTCTATGAGTCTCCATATATTCATCTTTACTGCAGGCTGTTTCAGTTCTGTCTGGACAACTCCAAGTTGTCCCAAGTAATTCCTCACCTGCCTGGATCATATCTGAAAATAATCATAAACCACTATTAAACACCAACCTGCTTTTAACTGACCAGCAATAACTTAGTGTTTTCATAGGTCTTCTACTGCTTCCAGTTCTGATTCATAGCACCCACCACTAGCAAACATCCAGAAATGATAGCATAGTTCCTTTTCAATTCCTTCCTTAGCACTGAGCATTACAAGACCATATACCTAATAATTATATATTAAAAGATATCTCCAGGGTCTGAGTGTACCTTAACAGCTGGATGGAATGGTGGGAACCACTTTGTACCCACCTGCAACTGTAGCTGTGCTGAAGCATACGCTGGTCATTGATTAAATGGTGCAGCACTCAACCTTAGCTTTAATGCTTCAGCCGCTCAGCGTGTTTGCACGAGTAACTACTGCCTTCTGTTTCATCTGACAAGCTGATGGACAGCTTTTAAATGAAAAATAAAATAGAACAGAAAAAAGTAGAATAAAATAAACTATAAATCAAATCTGTCTTCCCCCAAGTCAGGGTGGGCACAGCAAGCAGGCATTCTGGACCCCAGCCTGGCCCCCTGCCAGGAGAGGACAAGGCACAGCTTGTCTTGGTGCTTGACGTGGGAGCAGCTCTGCAACAGGGTACACCAAGCAGGAACAGTTGTGAGCTAGATCCTCGGTTACTGACTTCTGGACTCAGGAAAGAAAGGAGTAAAAGCCAGACTTCTAGATTATTTAATGACATCATTTCAGTAATCATTACTCTTGGTGACTAGATGGCCCAGAAGAGCAAAGTCCTCTGCCCATGGGACAGGAAGCAGCTGTGTACGGCTCGGCTCATGGCCAAACAACACACCCCAAACCTCAGTATGCTGAGGCATCCTCAGCCTGGGTCTGCAGGGCCATCCTTGGTGGCTGACCTCCACCCTGCTCTACCAACAAAAAGCTGTGACCTAGTGCTTGCTGACGCAGTCCTGACCCGCTGCCACGTGAAAGGAAATGTGCTGCCAGAAGCATTTACAGGGTCAGACCCAATCGCAAAGTGAGGTCCTGGTCTCATGTACAGCCCTGTCTTGACCACACAGGAAAACAGCTAAGAAATGTACCTATTTTCTGCTTAAAAGCAGCAGATTCCTTGGAGGAAAGAAAAACGCATTAAGAACCACATTTCTTTCTTTAACTGGTAACGGTTCAGATCAACATGACTGAAAGAAACCCACATGCAGCGGCAATGATCTGACAGATACTGGACAGTAACACCTGCCCAACTACTCCTGGGAAAACCTGAAATGTAAAGTGACAAGACACACCGCAAGGCAGACACCGAGTAATATCTATAGTGAAAACACACATTACTCAGCCAACACCGCTGGGGGAGAACTGAGAAGGGTGTGCAGACTGCAGTGTACACCCCGGTGACCACATAAACGGCAAGGTCTGCCTCTTACTTTAGTCAGAGAGAGAGCAGCAGCCTCGCTTGCAAGAGATTTGGAAAACGGTGCCCTTACAGGCCTGACTACTTGTTATTTGGCACATGTAACACCTTGCGTTGCATCATATCTAACCTGCTAATGCTTGAGCAACACAGAGCAACCTGGTCTCAGGACAGGCGTGAAATGGCTGTGAAGAGGAACTGGGGACAAATGGGCCACCAGTCCTTGCCATGTGCATCACTGATGGCACAGCACGTGCTCTCAGTTATGGTACAGGTCACATTATGGACTGAGAACTGCATCCCTCCATCTTCCTTTGAATAGACATATGCTCGTACTTAATATCATCTAACAGCTAATCATCTCATTTTTACTTGTCTTGCAATACTCGCACACAAACCTATGGCAGGCAAGTTAGGTTATGGTTTACTCAGTTGAGACGAGGCTTCAAAAGTGGTCCCCAGATGTGTAGAACTTTTGTTTTCTCTACAGCACTGTGGCACTTCCGTTGACCAAGCCCACTCAGCCTCAAGCTTTGGAGGAGATAACGGTGGCTCCCGGGTAGTAACTGTTGCCGAAACAGCTGAAGCTGTCCTCCCATGTACAGCTCTTCGGAGTTGTTGCTCCTACTACACCACAGAACATCATTATGAGAGTGTCTCTCTCACATTTATTCCATCTTCAGCTGACGTGCACAACACTACTGAAAAACTCAAAGATCTCACTCTTATGTTCCCTGCAGGAACTCCCTGCACTCCGGCACAAAATCAGGAAGCCCAAGTAGACGGAGATAATGGATTCCTCACCCCCAACTGCCCACCTTGTTCCCTGGAAGTCAGCCCTGCAGGGTGAATCTCCCAGTATTATACCATCAGAATTACTCTTTTGGAACAGCCTCTGGCCTCCAAATAAATATGGAGTGAACACAAACTCATGAGTAAACTCGTGAAGGTATCAGATGTAATAATGGATTCTCTTTGCAAACTTGGCACTAATGGTAACACAGTGCGTAGAGTCAGCTGTGCAGTGTCAGACTAAAAGTTAACTAAACCCAAGATTTCCTTGCTAATAGTGACAGCAGAAGTGCGTACACACACACACACACACGCACACGCGCGCACACACACACACACACACACACACAAAAGAAATAGGGCACATCCAGTGTGGGCTTTCTTGTATAATACATTGGTACTTCTGGCCAATAATGATGTAAAAAAGTGCTTCATGGGACTTTCCAGTAGTCCTTGAGCGTAAACAATCTCTGCTAGAAATTATTTAACCAACAAGATGAAGATGGTCAATAATTGATAGAATAACTAGTTTCTAACTAGTTTTTTAACTACTGAGTCCTCTGAACAGGGGAGAAGATGGATTTCTTTGGTACTTTTGCTACATGCTTTTCTTCTCTAGTTGCAGCCTTCCTATTTCAGAGACAAGGGAGTGCAATGCTGAGCCCTTCTGGTGTCCAAAAGAGAAAGACAGGACTGTTGGTGACAATTGTTCAGCTTAACTGAATGTTAATTGCAGTTAAATGGAACTGTGCTGACTGACATCAGCTCTCAGTCCAGCCCAAGACAGCAATGATGGAAACAGGGTGAAAACAGATGAGACATTGAGAGAATGTTGAATTTTTCCACTTATATTGATGAAAACCTGATGTTCACAGCATGGCTACAATTGGAAGGGACCTCTGGAGTCATCTGGTCCAACCATGCTGCTCAAGCAGAACCATCTTGAGCCAGTTGCCCAGGACCATGTCCAGACAGATTTTGAATGTCTCCAAGGAGAAAGACTCTGCCACCCCTCTGAGCAACTTGTGCCAGTGCTCAGTCACCCTCACAGTAAGACACTGTTTCCTTATGTTCAGATGGACTCTGCTGTGTTTCATTCTGTGCCCACTTCTCCTGGTCCTGCCACTAAGCATCATCAAGAAGAGCTTGACTTCATCTTCTTTACATTTCCCTTCAGGTATTTATGGCAATTGACAAGAGCCCCCTGAGCCTTCTCTTCTCTAGGCTGAACAATCCCAGTTCTCTCAGCCTTTCCTCACATGAGAGATGCTCCTGTCCCTTTATCATCCTCATAGTCCTTTGCTGGACTCTCTCCAGTTTTCCATCTATCTCGTACTGTAGTGTCCAGAACTAGACACAGCACTCCAGGTGTGTCCTCACAAGCGCTGAAGAGAAGGAAAAGATCACCTCCCTTGACCTGACAATACTTTCTCTACTGCAGCCCAGGATACCATTTTCCTTCTTTGCAGCAAGGGCACACTGCTGGCCCATGTTCTTCTACCAGCTTCAACAGGGCTCAGCATTTAAGGAGGGCTCTCCATCCAAGTGCTTCAAGTCCCATAAAAACACTGAGTAAGCTCTGGGAGTTCTCTGGGAGGGACTACAAGATCAATTGGTCCATTTCAAAAAGAAACCTGGATAAAAAGAACTGCCCTGCATCAAACTAACTGGGAGCAGAAAGGGGTCAAGGAATGGGAGTTGGACAGATGTGTTGGACAGATGCAGACACACAATTTGTGGTTGTATTGTTACGAGCCCCCAGCAGTGTTCCCTCACATTATTCTTCCCTCACTTCATTTTATCCTAAGCCACTAGCATACTGGTAAAGCCTAGAATATTTGAAGGGTTAAATCATGTCTTGTGTCGTCTCTGCCTCTTGCTTTTCTCATAGCAACAGTGTTCGCAAGAAGGAGAGACAGAGAAGCTTGCCATTGCCATATTGACAGAAGTCAGCACTTCAAATCCCTGCGACTGCCTCAGAAATAAAGATCTTGTCACATTCACTTTAATCTCCAGCAAGTGCCAAGTTATGTCAATGTCAGCATGAGAAGCTGCTCTCTCCCCCTCTTCCTTTCACTGGTGGCACTGAGACACAGACTACAGATAAGGAAGACAAAACCACCCAGACACGGTTTGTGTTAAGCTGGTGAGAGTCTTTCAAGTGGCTTGGCTGCAGAAAGATAGAAATAGGATTTTTCTTTCCAGAAAGGATCAAACACTAAGAACAGGCGAGTCTTCCCCTGACCCACAAAAGTCCAATGTATTATTTTTCTTTAAACTTATTAAACATTTTATATGAGACTGCAAAAGACAAAGCAGAAGATAAAAGACTGAAGCTAAGTAAAAGATACAGAACAATTAGAAGTTACTTTGAGGCTTTAAATACAGCGCTTAGGATCCTGCAGAAGCTGAACAGCCAATTTGCTGATAAAGATCCACCAAAAATAATGGTATGCATTTCTGCCTTTCATAGTTCTAGTGCTAGAGGTTGTCTCATTCCCAGTTAAGTGACTCCCCTGGGCACAGACAAGAGCTGCAATCATCTCAGTCACATAAGCTAATGTGACATTGAAACAACCCACCAAATGAATCTATGCAGAGGTGAGTGTCTCTGAAGAGCTGTCTATGGAATAAATTTGAGCTGGAGTTAGTTAGCTGCATTTACAAATGCTTTACCACTGTACATAACACTCATGGGCAAACACACATGTGCACAGAAGCATGTGCAGCCCCATGCAGAGATCACCCTGTGAGTTACCAAATAATTAGATGTGATGTTTAATGTCCAAGAGAATAAAGCTTCTAATTTCTTTTAGGCCCCCTCCTGAAGTTCTTGCTGATCTATACACATTAAACTCATCTAGCGTTGCTGGGGAATTGATGACTTTTAACTCTGAGCATTCAAGTCCTTTACCTAGTCTTGGTTCTGAGTGTTGTCTCATTTAACATTTATTACAAGAAAATTCATCTTGCATTTATTTTCAGGTGGATACTCAAACAGAAGAAAGGATGACAGAGACTACCCTCAGTGCATCCAGGCTCTTTTGAAGAGACATCCAAGGAATGCTTTGAAAGAGCTGCAAACATTAACTTCACTGCTTTTACCTGCTTCTGAGGATTTCCTGATACTGCCTTTCGTAGCCACATTCCCCTTTTAAATCATTAATGAACATTCATCCCTCAGCATCCTCCAGGCTGCTTCATCCTTTGCAGGAGGCTGAATCTACTCCACAAATCTTATTTTCTGAAATAGAGTGAGCAGGCACGTCAGCTGTGCCTTCTGAGTTTTTACATTTCTCCTATTTCTGGTAGTGACACCTCATTGATGTTTATAAATATGTAAAGGGTGAATGTCAGGAGGATGGAGTCAGGCTTTTCTCATTGACATCCAATGATAGGACAAGAGGCAATGGGTGCAAGCTGGAACATAGCAGGTTACACATAAATAGAAGAAAAATCTTCTCCACAGTGAGGGTGACAGACACTGGAATGGGCTGCCCAGAGAGATTGTGGGGCCTCCTTCTCTGGAAGCATTCAAAACCTGCCTGGACGCATTCCTCTGTGACCTGCTCTAGGTGATTCTGCTCCAGCAAGGGGGTTGGACTAGATAATCTTTCAAGGTCCCTTCCAACCCCTAACAGTCTGTGATTCTGTGATTCATCACCAACAACTCCCCCCTGTGAGCCAGAAAGCAGCGGATCACCTCCAGATCACCTGTCTATCCTGGCTTAAGAAGATGTATGGTTCTGACATGACCCATGGGCAGTTGTGTGTTTGGGCAACCAGCCACTCAGGACAGCTGCTTGCCCACAGCCTACTGCTTGTGCAGGCAGGGAGCAACCCACCGGGGTAACTGGGAACTGAGCAGTGCACTCCTAAGCAAGTGCTTTGTGGTTATTCTCTTGCACAAGGAGGTTGAGCTTCCATCAGTCTTGGACCAGAAGTTTTGGAACCCAGGTGCCCAGCAGCCTAGGCCTGAGGGAGCCCTCCTGGCTTGCAGCAAAAGCTTTGCTAAGAGCAACACATTTCTACAGAACAACTTAATTTCAATAAAAAAATCTTTGCCAATTCAAAATACTTGGAAAGTAAGTGACTGGATCTAGAGCAGAAACCCTCTCTCACAACCCAGTGTGTGGAGGATAAAAGGAAACAAAGAAATACAAGCATAGAAACAACTGCATTTACAGCCAGAGAGCACTGAGCAGTGGACTCCCCAAATGCAAAGAGCACGTGGATTAGGGATGTGACTGCAGGAATGGCTCTGAAGGGCTGACCCTCCCTCCTTCATCGCCATCACCTGCCAGGGACTCGGACAATGGCAAAATTCAGCAGCATTCAGCAATTCTTGAAACAACTGTGGTAGATCTAAATGTAAGGGAAACTTGTATGGTTGAAACCAACAGATGCTCTGACCTACCTCTTGTCAATAAGACCCTACTACTGACATGCAAGTCTTTGTGGTTTTGTTTGTTTTTTTTAATCTTGCCTCATCTCTGGCTGGTGCTTTAATATAATTCACATAGTATCACACAGACACATCCACGGAACAGGCCTTCTCCTTGCTTCTGTTTTAAATGCCAACAACACAGCTACACATATTAACTGTATTCTAGAGCTTTTCAGGCAAACCAACTGCCCAATTCCTCCTCTACTCAACATTGCCTTTAGCAGACCTGCAGCTACATTATCTTCATACTGCCTCATGTGATTCAGACATTTTGAGAAACAGTGGACATACCCCACTGCTTCTTCCAAGGTTTTGTTCTCTTCAACTAAACAAGGAAACCATAAGAAAGGCTCACGAGTCATATAGGAGGAATGAGGGATGTATTGTTTTCTCTTGGTGCCCAACAAGCAACCTGTAACAAGAGGACAAGAAAGATAATGCTGCCCTTAGTCTCTAGGGGACATCTAGATCAGTACAACCACTGACAAAACCACTTCTAGTATATTTGTCTCCTTGTTTTCTTCTTTTCCCCACTTGTCTGTCCAGTTAAATCTACAGTCTCTTATATCAGGCGGCATGACCTTTACTGCAGAGACCATATTTTCATTGTGTTTATACAGTGCCCAGTGCATGAAGGCAAGAAAGGAGGCTTGGAGATAGATGCACAGTGGCTGGTAATAGAAGCAGCAGCTGGCAGCTCTTAGCTGCTCAAGAAGAAGAAATTTAATTGCTTTTATGCAAGAGTCACTCCAAGTATAACAGCTGTATTTTGCAAAATACCTTTCTGACAGATTCAGCAAGGCTAAACAACGACTCCTCTTCTTGCCAGCACCTGCCTGACTGCAGCATGCTTCCTTTTGCTTTGCCTTTCAATCGGAGAGCACCAAAGTGCAATCCCCTGCCCAACGATTCCAAATGGGAGGCCTCCGGGTCCATTTTGAAGAGCACACGATTCAGGAAACAGGCCCCTCTCCATGTCCCTCACCTCAGCTCTCACTCTCCTGATAGATGGTGGCTTCTCAGTAAAGTGGCACCACGGCAGTGGCCAACTCACTGGCTGCCAAGCTGTCATGGCCGGAGGCCAGCGGGCACGGCTGCCCCCACGCCTGACTCGCCGGCACGGCCTGTCCCAGCGCTCCCCCCTTGCGCTGCACACGTTCTGCTGCAGCCACCCCATAGCTCACTGGAAACAGGAGAAGGCTCCCAACTGATAGCGGTTTAAATCACATAATGCAACCTGAATCCTGCTCTGTCACATGGGTAACTGTTTACCTTTTAATTGCTTGTAATAATTGGGTAGCGGCAAGTTGATGAATTTCACAGCACGTGTCACATACCGCCATGCCGCACAGTTGTTTCTCCTCTGCAACTGCAGCAGAGCTAAGGGAGAGACTGTGAAATTGCTGATAGAAGACAATTAACCCTGTCCACTCACCACGGGAGAAAGGATGCTGCCGAGAGACTCATTCAATCACTCCCCTGTCCTTTGCAGATTGCAACACGCAGCCTTTTTATTTTTGGAAGAAATACACCACAAAGCAGTTACTCTCTGCACAAGTCCCCGTGCCACCAGCCTGACCCCAGGGGCAGCACACCGGTTCTGGTGCTAGCAACCAGGAGAGGGAATGGGGCTTGTGTGGCACTACAAAGAAAGAGCTTCCATACCTTCTGCAACTCTTTCCCTCTTCAGTGCATCTTCTGAGGACAAAGCAGAGGCTAGGACATTTTATGTAAATTGGTTTAATCACCCTGTCAGCTTAAGTGGAAACACCTCTTCCCATAGTAATAAAATTCTATAGCTTAGACAAAGAGGCAAACACCAAAACCCCAGGAGAAATCACTCCTGATGGAAAGCCAACAGCTGCCTGAGTTGCCTCCAAACAATTCACACAGGAAATGATTCATTTTGCTCCTCTCTAATTATAGGGGACTCTTCCACAGAGTTGCCATTCACATCTGTGTCTGCAAACTGCTCTGGGTCTGCTGCTGGTGGACACCTCCTTACCTGGGTGTCGTGGTTTAAACAAAGCCAGCAACTAAGAACCATGCAGTCTCTTGCTTACTTGCTTCTCCCTGCCCCACCGGGGAGAACTGGGGAAAGAAATCCTGTAAACCTTACAGGCTGAGATAAGAACAGTTTCATAACTAAAATAAAACAATAACAATAATAAAATGTAATAATAATTGCACTGAAAGGGAATATAACAAAGGAAGAAATAAAGCCCAAAAAAAGACAAGTGATGCACAATGCAATTGCTCGCCATAAACTGGCTAATGCCCTTGCAGCGATCTGATCCTCCTGGCCAACTCCCCCAAGTTCATATACTGAGCATGCTGCTCTGTGGTATGGAATATCCCTTTGGCTCGTTCAGGCCAGCTGTCCTGGCCATGCTCCCTCCCAGCTTCTTGTGCCCCTCCTCGCTGGCAGACCATAAGAAACTGAAAAAAAATCCTTAACATCATTCTCACACTAAAGCCAAACCACAACACTGAACAAGCTACTAGAAAGAAAATGAAATCTGTCCCACTCAAAACCAGAACATAGGGCAAGGAGCACCGGCCATACCCTAGTCTGCCCCCAAACCAGATGGGCAGCTGGCTGCTTGCCAGAGAATGCAACCAACTCCAGCTCCTGCTGCCTACATGGCAAATGGAGCTTCATGGCATCTGCATTGCCACTCGCTACTGACAGAGTCCCCACAACTCGCTTAGGTCACTGCTTTCTACTGGAGGACCCAGCAGTTCAGGTATTGCTGAGAGATGCTGGTCAGTCACAACTGCCTAATAGGCCCATGGCACAGGCAGCTCCCCAGCCTGGGTGTCCCAGCACTCCGCAACTGGCTGCTGCTGGGTCTCGACCTGGTTTATGGGCATGACTGAAGACAGGAGTGTGAAACTGAGATAAAAGAAAGAGCTGCTTGTACGGATGAGCGTCCAGCTGCCCTCCATGGGACTAACATGCTGCCAACTACCTCCCTCTCTGCCCTCCTCCCTTCTGTCCTGAGAGGAAATAAGATGAGGTCAGGGGTGGAAAAGAGTCAGAAGACAATATATCAGAAGGTGATGAAGCAGCCAGCAAGAGGACGCGAGAAGCAGCTGTGCTACCAGCAAGTAGTGGTGGTCAAAATCCAGTGATCACCGTGCAGCCCCTTGTCTGAGGCAGGAAAGGCTCAAGGAGCAGAAGACGAGCCACACAGGCTGCCTCCGGGCAGAAAGCTTCTCTGCTAGCCCTGTGTTCAGCTTTGGGCATTGAGAAGGCAGCGGCACGGTGATACCTGCACAGGGGACTATCCAAGCCGCTCTGCACTCAGCTGCAGCTCAGTACAGCTCTGACTAGAAACCGATGTTGATTTAGTCTCTGAAAACCACACATATGCCACACCATGAAACAACCTCGCATGGTCTTCCTCTTGGAAATTACTCTTGCCATTCTCCTCGTGAGCCTCCCCTCCTCTCCCGGCCGGGTGAATCTCAGCAGGACAGAACAGGAGGTGCTGCACCAGCAACCCCAACCACAGCACTGGCTGACATTGCTAACGTGCATGGACACAACTCAGTCCCGGAGAGCGAATGGTCCTTCCCTTTTGTGCCAGGTGTCACCACTGCCGTAGCTGGTAGACACCACCCACGGTGCTGGTGGCACTTGGGATGGCTCCCAGGTCTGTGGTCAGCCTGAAGAGCTGAGAAGTGACTGCTGCCTCCTGGGGATGCCCTCCCCCATAGTGCCCTGGGCGAGTTCTGGCTTTGTCTGCCTGGGGACACTCAGGAAAATGACATTAGATTCACTGAATTAAGAACAGAAAGGTGTTTAGATAAATTGTGCTTAGGCCTCTGATGTCGAATTGAAGTGTCATTAATGAAACTCACCTCCCTTCCTACCCTTTTAATTGTCAGAATGAGTGTCCATACAGCTTTAATGAGGTTTAATTAATCTTCTTTAAAAGGTAGCTTAGATTAACTTTCCTATGTTCCCCCTGTAGACAAGCCATGAATGACAGGATTAAAGCACCCTGCCTCAAAGGATTCTTGCACCGTGGGAATGTTTCCTGCTCAGAGATTTTCAATAGTCAAATTTTCTATGCTATCTATTATGCCAGTTTTAGTCTATTGGCCCAAATGCGTTCACAAAAGACATTTGTACAAACTAACAGAATTTGTTATAACCTTTTCCCTCTTACTCGGTACATTCTAATTCTAGCTAAGAATTATTTTATCGATTTAAGTCTATTTTGTTAAGGATTAAGGATTTGCCTACCAATGAACTTGTACTGGTTTTAATAGGCCAATTTCATTAACGGAGGCAAGCTCCAGGAGACAGACCTATTTTAGTAAGGACAACCTGATTTAGTTGAGGTTAAACTTGTATGCAACTGACTTGAGCTGAAACAACTCACACTCAGGTTGCACAAGTAAAATTATTGTGGGCTAAGGTAGTCTCAGGTGCTGTAGGCAGCAGCTACACCTTAACTCCAGGCACACCCACTCTAGCTCCAAGGCAAGCGTTGAGTAATCTGAAGGAGGACAAGTAAGAACTTCTCACCTACCAGAGCACAAGAGAGCAAAGGGGCAGTAACTGCAGAGGACCTGAGGGACGGTACCTGCATAACTGAGGGCAGCCTAGACAACTGCTGTGGCCTTTCACCAACTCCATCTGAAGCTGTACCTGTGTATAACTAACTGGTATCCTCCACAGAAGTGACATTTCACTTCATGCAAGGTACTCTTATAACGCACCACGAATGTATGCCCAAAGGGAGTCTGCAGAATGCAAACTGCCTTCTAAAACAAATGTGTTTAATTGGTAAGGACTAAGTTATGGCCATGCTCCCTTAAATGCTTCCTGTTAAAAGCGGGGACAAGGCACACGTTTGAATTACTATGCCACGGTGTTCATGAGGCAAGTTCGTATATAGCAATGCAAAATGATGACTAGATTTTATGTCGCTTTCCTGGTTTTCTGCTGCTTAAGGTTAAAAAAGTGGCAATGTAGTTCCATTGGCCTTAGTTACAAAGGGGGTCCACAGGAGTGCATATTTCAAGGTCCACGGTGCGGAAACACTGGCTGCACTGGAGTTGTTGTTGAAAATGTCCCCTGTCAGTCAGGCTTAGAGAATGGTTAATAGCAACCATGCTCGCTCCTCCCCTGTCTCTGCTCCTAGAGAAAACAGACTCATGGCAAGCCATGAAATAAGTGCCAGTGGAAACAGAGCTAAAAACCTTACAGAAAGAAAATACCTCTGATGTGGTTTTCCCTCCTTAACTATATGCCTACAGCTTGCAAATGGAAAATGGATAGCCACCGACTGTCACTGATTGATGTCCTTACCACTTACACCAAGCTGTGGCAGGGGAATTGCTCTTGACTGACACACAAGCAAGCAAAGGCTGTACTTTGATTAGCAGAAGTATTTAGCACTCCGGCTGACCAAAGTGTCAGCGGTGCTCTAATGTACATTTAGACCTTTCTGGCACCCCCGTGCTGCACTCAGGGTACTGCAGCTGCCACTGTTTCAACCTCTCCAGTCAGTTCCACGCTTCTTCTCTCATGCTCCTTAACACGGCACATCCCAACCTGCTTGAGGCAACAGCCCAAGATGCAGATGAAATCATTCAACCATTTTTGCTGCTTCCATGTAGAAATGTTTCCCGGCACCACGATAAAAACCACAGGAAGACATTCAAAAATCAAATACGACAAGTACTCTTCGCTAGCAAAAACGTAAAAATTTGCTTTCAAAAAGATCCTTTTGAATGCTATGCCTTGTTAAATACATGGCAATACAAATTCATTCCAGGATAAGAAACCTGTGTCAATTTAACTACTGTCAACTGCACTTGCTGATAGAGGCAATAAATACAACAGAATTATACAAAGGATATTGCTTAGAGGTGAGGACTGTTTCTACAAAATCCTCTAAGGTGTAAAGCTTGAGAGCCAGATTCTCAGTTTTGCATATGTCAACAGAAGACAACGGAGGACTCTTCCCTTTGTGTCAGGCAGTGCCCCAGCTCTAAGATTTCTTACCTGACTCCTTAGGTGCCTACTGGGCTGATTCAAACAACACAGGCAAGCCACTTTCACCAGGAAGGAAGAAAACACATTTATGCACAACCCCGGGGAAGCACAGGGTTTTTTGATATGCTGATTTGTATTGAAGTAGGGTCTACAAAGCATTTATTTATTGGTTTCTACTTTTTATGCTTCATCAACCCAGAATTCAGAAAAAGGTAAAGAGAAATTAAAAGCATGTTGAAACTTCACGCCCACACCACTTGGCTCAACCTGTGCTCCAGGTCTGAGACTTCGTAAGGCAACCTCTCAAGAGCAACCACCAAAATCCAGAAACCTACGGACATAAAGAACTGACTCCAGTTGACACACAACGAAGTGTTATGGCAAATCTGTTGTTTCCCAAGGAGGACCCTACAGTTTTCCAATAGCAAAAGGTATTTTGCCTTTAACCACTACACTGTCTTTGTTTTGCTGTGTGGCTGCTGAGATGGAAAACCAGCGCACTTTGCATTTTGCTTTCAGCTCCTGCAATGCGCTTTTCCATTCCTTTAAAGTGCAAGGAGATGAACCTAGATTTAGGAACTTTCCAAAGATAGCAAGCAGGTCCTACTGGGCAGTTCTATGTATTCATTTTGCCTTCCTTTACAGAGAAAGAAAACAGGCAAGGGAGTTAAAATGAAGCTCAGAGAAGCCGAAAAGGAAACCACAAGTTTTATTTTTCTCTTCAGAGCTTACGTTTAGTGAGGCCTCATCCCTCAGCACGAGAGACACTGTGCTGTGCTTTTCTAGGGTTTTTAAATACCTTGTGTCACCCAGAGAGATTCTGTGAACTCAATTAATCTGATGTTAACTGAAAGATCCAGATAAACACTCCTTAATTCTCTTCCAGGTTTCTCAGACCTCAGGAGAGGTACCTGGAGATAAGATATTCCAGGTTCAGTTGCAAACGTGACAACACACTATGGGAATTAAGTCCTTCTGTGGTAGTTTTGCTCTCTGTGGTTCACAGAGCATAAAGGAGAACATTATTTTCTAATCTCTCCTTCTGCTTATCCCTCTCCCTCCATCTTTCTACTTTCACACAAAGAAAAAGGTCATTGAGACGAGACTGACAACTTGATGTAGTTATGTGAGCTCCTGTGTATTGTTCTGTGCTCAAAAGCAGTTCCCTCAGTCATGACTCTGCTCTTGAATGCCCTGCAACTTAAACAGGAGCATCCTGGAGGCTCTTCAGCTTATGTTGCCAATAAGCAGCCATAAAAGCTTAACATTTCAGTTTGTGCTTCGTAACTGGGTCAGGCTATGCTGGCAACCAAAAGTCTAAGTGGTGTAAGGCCCTACTTCCAAGCGGTGATAAAACCACCACTGACTTCGACAGTGTCCCTCTAGTTCTGGGGGAATGCTTCTTTCCTGATAGATTGCTGGTTCGTAATTAGACCAGGTTATAGCACTGGTGAGAAGTGGCTCTACTGGATTGGAGAACCTAAGTCTAATAATTAACCCAAGGACTAATTTTTGGTCCTCTAAATGGAGGATATCTTAGTTCAGATACACAGTCTGCTATTAAAATACTTATAACAGTTTTATCCCAGGAAGGAAGGTGATTCTTTCCTTCAAAATGGGACCACATAGAGACAATGGAATGTTTTCCTTCTCCCCACGTTGGTTTTTTTTTTCAGTCTTTGATGTCTTAAACACAAGAAATGGAGGTATTTGGCTCTCTGGGTAAATTGTGAGGTATGCATCGGGTTGGTGACCCCTTCTGTCCCAGTGTACCTCCCCTATCATGTCCCTGTATGCCAGAGGACTGCTGTGGGTGCTGTATCACATGCTAGGGTATTAAATGCATGACTGGTAGGCACGCTCCCAGTAAATAATTTACTGTGAACAGGAAAAAAAACATTTGATGCAAAGAAGGCAAAACAATAACCCATCAATGAAGTCAGGGGTGCAACTTCAATTCGGGCCCTTTAATTCAGGAGGTCTTTGGCAGCGATTGTTTTATTCTCCTTCCCAGAGAGTAGCCAGCTGAGCAAGCACGGAATGTGTGCAACTTGCAATAGGTCAGTAACTTCACAGAGGTCAATGAAATTGCTCACATGCTGAAGCCAATGAATCTAACCTGAGCTCAGGTAAAAAGTGTGCTTACTGAGCTTTGCCGAATCAGCACCTACCTCCTGAATAAAGTCCAAAGATTGATGCAGCTTCAGTTTCCTCTTTAAAAAGCTTCCCTTCCGCTCCATAAGTACAGTGTCTTCTCCTGACAAAATGACAGAGCTCTGTCCAACACCATGACAAGCTAAAACAGGAGCAATACCATATGCACCTTGCATTAGTTACCAAATCTGCACCACTTTAATCCAGTCTAACGGGACAGACTGGTGCATATCTGCATGAGCCTTTGTCAGCTTGTGACCTTCAGCTGACATTACAAGCTGTTGTCTTGAAGAACACGACCTACTTCTTAATCACATAACACAGCTGCACAAGGCTGTCAAGGACAGAAATGGAGAAACTTAGCACCAAGTTCAACAGTTGGTCCAGGTTTGACATCACTAGACAATGGAGTTGGCTCCATTGTCACCAGGTTTGTGGTGGAAGAGATATCCATGGTAGACAGAACTAAGGATTAGATAATGTCCACACCAAGACACTGTTTTTCAGTCCAGGAAATCCACTTACACAAGTGCTTCTTGGACAGCTGAATTGCAATCCCTCTTCCAAATCTATTCATATGTTTGAGTTAAACTAAGTCAAAAAAATACCATTATTATTCCACAGATGTATAAAATATGCTTTTGTTTAACATGACATTTGAGTCTGGGGAAAAAAATCTTTGCTCTAAAATCCAATTACTGACTAACACTCCCAAGCATCTAAACAGCTCATTCCCAGATCTTCTTCCGACCTTTTCCTGTCATTTCCAATATATTTGAAACCACAAGTTTGGCAGAGCTATTGCTGAGAAAGGACTTTCACCATCCCCACCACACAACCATAGGTAACGTATGCAGAAATAAACACCCAGGGGCAAACTCCCACTTCATTACTGATTTCCATCAACAGCTTTGCAACGAGGACGGATTTGGTCTTTTACCCTCAACAGGCATCCACCTTGTTAACAAGTCTGGTTGTGGAAGAAAGCAGATTTGCAAAGAAACTGTTTCTTGTAGCACTGATCTTGGCAAATGACTCCACATCACCTCCTGTGAACTTCCTAAATCCGGATGTTACCCAGTTCCCAGCTCACCACTGAACTGGTTTGAAGCTGGATCTTGCCCGTAGCCAACAGAGACTCAAGAAGAAACCACAAAAAAGCTACCAGACCTGTTAGCAACAGCACTGCTGAAAACTGGTTTAGAATGGACAGTTTTCCTCACATCTAAGAAGGGATGAGGCCTGATAGACAACCTTCCTGTGATTAAGGTTTTTGCGATCATATACTCTCATGTGGAGTCTCTGGTGTCTATTAACACAGCTGAGTTCATAGTTCAATTATATGAATTTTTTGATGTCTCATTATGCAGTTAAGCCCATGCTGCAGTTTTTCCCTGAGGCTCCTCTCCTCTCTCCAGCCATTAATTTTCATAAAACTCCTAGGAATCTTTGTATCTCTGATACTGCTGTCATCGTGCCACAATCAGCCAGAAGCTTCAGGTAGCATTTGGCAAGATGGAAGCTAAGGAAAAGGGAGATAAGTGGCAAGCAGGCAGTCCTATCGCATAAGTATCTTTTTTTTTTTTCTGACAAAACTACGTTAAACACACCATTATGCACTCCAACAAATGTACACTGTGAGTGAAATACCACTGCTTGACCCAGCAGAGAGAATCTTACTCCTTGCTCCATTTTTATCACTGGCCTTTAGATTATCCCGCTCTTTAAAACAATTTCAGACACAGAACTAATTAATACGATGATGAAGAGCAAAGAAACATTTTAAGCATGAGGAACTATATCCTTTCGTTTGCTATAAACCTATTTGTTTATTAAAAAGAAAATCACCAGCCAGGGAAATCTCAACTTCCTCACCCCCTAAGAATCCACTTCTGGCTCTCTTTCCCTTCTGTCTCATCCCCCTGCTCCTCAACACAAGCTCATGCTTTTCTTTAATTACGAAAGAAAAAAAAATCATAAACTTGCCTTTTGCCTGGAATTCTTCTCACTACTACTGAAAAAAAATAATAATCTAACATTGAAGGCAAATACCAGTACCTGGTCTTAAATTTTTTTTGTAACAACAGCTTTGATAGAATTTGGTTCCAGTGACCAAATATGACCATGATTCAATCATAAATTGCATATTCACTTTGTTGCCTACATGTGAAACTTCATAACCAGAACTGCCAATGCAGGAACATGCAGCATTTTAATGGAAGTCTTCTTATCACCACATACACTGATCTGTTTGCAAAACTTCGTATTTCAAGGCCCACAGTTTCAAAATGAGTCTTTACTCTCATATCCTCACCTTAAGGCATGAAATCTGAACCTCAACACTATCTATTTTTAGATAGTAGGACCACATTAATTGCACAGAAGCTTTGGCATTCTGGGTAAGAAGTTTTCCATGAATGAGCGAAATCAGAGACTGCTTAAGAAGACTTCAGCAACATAGTACAGAAAGACAGACAAGAAAACAGCCTGATAAAAGTAAGAAATTTACCTGGAGTATTAACAGCATCTGAATAATAGAAGGTGGAACTCTGGCTCTGGAACGTGATAAAGCATCTTCCAATTTAATGTTGAGGGTAATTATATTCCTAAAGTGTAGAAGAGCCAGCTGTCGAACCGAGGGCTCCTTCCCCTTAGAAACAAACCCAAAACAATACAGATTATGAGCAGAGTTTCAAAATCCTCCCTCAAAATTCCTTCCCTCCACTTCCCAGAGATTACAAGTATGGTAAACCTGAATGAAAAGCAAATGAACCATAACAAAGGACACAGAGCAGCCCACAAGTCTGCACAGTGAATTTGATTTGGCAGTAATGAATGCTGCAGACAATGACTGAGTCTGACTGTGTGTGATGATGATGAAGGGGTGGGGTGTGTGGGATCATACCTGAGCACAGAATATATATGCATAATTTGTACTTGAACGGTAATGAAATGTATCATACATTTAAAAGAAAGGGGGGAGGGGGGGGAAAGGAAGAAAAAAAAAAAGTAGGGTTGAAAAACGTTTGAATTTCCATTATTTCTCAAGATTGTGAGTACTGGTTGGGTACTGTCTTCAAATTATGGTGGGAAACCAGACTCAGCCTACCTATGGATCCTCCTTTTCTCTACAGTTTGGGAGACTTCACTATAAGGCAGGAGCAGAGCTGACTTTCAGACTGCATTTTTAAAGACTTTTGCAGCTCAAGCATACCTCCTCATTGAAGAAAAACTCATGGGAAGAATACAATGCTAGCTCTGCCTGCTGAGGTTGCCAGTGCTTGCCTTATGAGGAGTTATAAAACTGTTTCCAGTTCTGGCATCAGGAGTTTTCTTGGGTATATGTGGCT
>WUAM01000254.1:4667044-4684083 GCA_024336885.1 Actenoides hombroni | reverse complement strand
TGCCTGCAGTTGTGAGTGCTGCAAGCCAAATACTAACACTTCTGGAAGGTCTGATATTAACTAGTATTGGCATATCTTAGTTTGAAATAAGGAAGCCTGACCCGACCCAACCCCACCCCACTTTTTCACTTTGTTAATTATTTATATTGAAGTAAAGAAAGCCCCAAATCTGCTTCAATTCCTAATGAATCGAATTTACAAGAGCACATAAGCACCAGCAGGGCTTTTGGAAGTAACCTCAGAACACCAGGCACCTAGACCTATTTGAAATTACATGGGACTTGGGGCTCTTACCCCCTTTAGGCACCTTTGAAAATTCAAGCAGTTATTTCTATCTGAAAGGTGAGGAGATTCATGCTGCTAAATCATTTTCAAAGGCCTCAGGAACACAATAATGAAAAGGGATATTTGATGCATTTTTCAAAAACATCTGAGTTATAATTTAGCCAAGTGCTTTGGAAAACCAGGTTGAGAGCACACCTCTATTTCTAGGTGCCCAAATTTAAATTATGAGGCACTTAGAAAAATCTCCCATCACGTTCTAATAGGTTCTTAATACCAGCTTATTTTTGTCATTTTAAAGTTTCTATCAGTAAGATACAAGTCAGTATGTGAAGTAGCCGTGGATGTTTTTAAAGCTCTTCTCTTTCAGAATCAAACTCTACTTAAAGTTGCAGCTTTTCCCCTGAATTCAGATTTCAGGCCTGTAGTTATCTGCAGATGCAAAGGGTAGTATCACTAACATGTGGACAATTGTTTTAGGCATAAAGTCCACTTGGAAAAATGGGAGAAGGTTTCCAAGTATGTTTAGGCACCAAGCTCCCTCTAAAATCCATAGGCATCTAGGATCAACTCCAGGTCACTTACACCTATCCGGTACAGATTTCCTTGGGACTTAAGTGACAAATTTAAGTTAGGCTGGCCATCACTACATTGGAAGATCAAGCCTTTATCCACATTAGATCAAGTACCTATTGTGGATTTATAATTAATGGAGTCACGTTCTCTGCTTATGTAAAACTTGTCTAATGCCATTGACTGTCGCTGCCTGCTTTGAGTAGCACAGAAGTTGATCTTGGAAATACAATTCCTATTCAAAAATGGAAATGCTTCAGAGACAAATTCACATTGCAGAGAAGGAAATTCACATATTTAACACAGCTTCACTTATTACACTGTGTGCATATTTCAATTTATCATTCATAACTTTTTTTTTTACTTGTAGCGTGAGCTGGTGGAAGGACTAACCATCCTTCCTGCACTTCACTTTTCAAAGTTCCCCTTCATCTTTTTCACCCAAGCACTTCAAATGTATGAGTAACTTATTTGCATGACATGACTATACAGAACAGCTGCACTGGGAGGCTGCCCCTGGGAGAGAGAGTTCAGGATTGCATCAACCTGTTGATGAACCAGCAAGGCTGCTTTTTCCAGTTTTTCAAGATTCTATAGTAACAGAGTAATTTTTCACCTGCACAGGATAGAAAATAGCCTGAAGCATGGGCAGGACATCACTGAAGAAAAAATCCCAGGTTTCAGCTAAGGTATCCAGTAGTTTCTGCCCTGCAAAATCACAAAACAAAACTAGTGAAGAACCATTTGGGTTGTGATCAGCTAACTGCAAAGACTACAACACGCAGGAAAATGTGAATCTGCTATTATGCACAAAGATGAATCATGTACCAGCTACTATTAGCAGTAGGGAATTAGTATGGCTTTTGCTGTAGATCATTCAGCATTTGTGTCTTTTCAGATGACACATCTAACATTCTTAGTAAACTCAAGAGACTCTGAGGTTAAAGCTCACTCGGAAAAACCCTGTGAAGAACAAAGAGACATACACCCAGGTTACTTCCTCCTTGCAGTAATGCCTACTGCACAAGACTGTGGAAAAGAGCAGCAGGAGGAGGACACAAACAGGTTAAACATGTAAGCATCCCTACAGAGAAATCTCCAGCACTGCACTCCCCTCTGCCCTCCACGCTGCAAGGCAACAGGACAAACCACGCTCTGTCAAGATGCTCCACAAAGCATCCCCTCAAACTGATCCCTTAGCTTTCCTAGATTGCCACTTGCACAGAAAATCTCACCCAAGATCTATGCAAAAAGACAAAGGTGTTGCACCTCTATTTTTTGCTGTAACTTTCAAAGGATGCAGTCAAAACCTGCTATAACTTGAGTTCCCCATGTTCTCACAGCAAATCTTCTTGCACATTCCCTCCCAGCTGCAGCCACCTGGAAACCTCTCCAGTAGAGACTGGAGAAGCTCTGACCAGGTCATACAAGCAAGTTGGATGCCAAGTTCCTTACAGAACATTTTGTAAAACAGAGGCAAATGCAGGAGCCAAGATCTACAGAAGAGGAAGCCTGGCTCAATAGCTGCATGCTGGCTTCAAATCCCTCTTCCCCAAAACAGGCTGTATGACCTTGGGCAAACTCTTCTGCATCTCTGTGCCCTAAACCCAACTGTGTAAGGAGAGCAATGCCACTGCACCTCCACCAGCAAGTATTATGGAGATAAAGACATCAGTGATTATCAGGCATTCAGACAAGACAATATGACTTATCAGGAAGCAAATTCAATAGCAATCAATATGACTATTGGTGTCAGCATCAGATACTATTCTTAACTTGTGTATTACAGCATTACTTAGGGCCTCAGCCAGGGGACATTTTGCCAAGAATGGCACACATCTCACAAAGAAACTCTGCATGAAAGCATCTACGCTCAAAGTTAACCAAGTGCCAATCTTTATTATGAGACACTTGATCTCCCTGCATTTTTAAGCACATGAAAATTGCACACGCTCTGGCCCATCTGCAACTCCTGAATTATTCCTGGGTTGATGACTTTTAAGTGTTTTCAATGACAAATGAGAATCACCACGCTATACTGCAGCTGCTGGCTCATGAACCACGCCAAGGTCTTTGTTTCTGCACCACCAGGCAGGAGTTCTCTCTGTCCTACACACTTGTCCACAAGGCTGAAAAGGCTGTTCTTGGGTTTAGTTTTGAAAAAATTTGTCTTGCATTAGTGCTAGTGAAACACAGAAGGGAACCAGGTCCAAAATTTCCCAGCAGCTGTAGCAGTAATAATAGTAATAATAAAAATAAAGACTGTTGCATTATAACCTCAATATACCAGTGTCTGAAACACTAAAGTGTTTCAAAGATACAAATCCAGCCATGAAGGAGAAGTCCAACCACTCTATGCCTCGAGGGCAGAGTATGAAAAATAGTTAAATATGCTAGTTTCCAACAAGTTGAGGTTAAGTGGAAACTAAGCCCTTACAAATCTGGCTCCAGGTGTGGGTGCTGAACATTGGTCCTTTTCAAATCGTGCTGCTAGAATTGCATGAAGTCAAATTACCCTGTTGAGATAAACGTGCCTTTAATGTCACACACTCCTTTCATCTTGTGACGTGATGGATTTCTGTACAGCAGCTCAGAATGGCTGCAGAGTTAACTGCTTTTGCCAGGCAGGCCTTTTACTGGGAGCTGTGGAAGAATTCCTACAGTTTGTTGATGATAAGCATCTGTCACATGAAGGAATGTGACTTCCCTGTCCTTTCAAGCATATCCTTGCTCTACTGTCAGGCAAAGATCTCTACATTTCCCATAACCATTTGCTGGATTCCAGGAAGCTGGGTTATGCTAAATGCTCATTTTAATGAAGCACAATATAGTCAATTTTGTATGAGGTGAAAATGAATGTAGCACTTTTCACGGAGCTTCCCAAAGATAATTGAAACTCCTGAAAGAAGTATAAGAATAAAAAAAAAATTAAATCATTGTTTCAAAACAAAAGCTAAAATTTTCAAAACCTCCTGCAGGACAAAAACTTCCGTAGTGTGCTCTGAAGTAATTTTTTTTCTCTTTTGAAAATTTCAACACCAACTAGGTAGGGAAATTCAAACCATGGGATGCAGGGCAACCTGAGATTTGAGGGCAGAAATGCTGCTTCTGCTGCTGCAGACCCAGGAAGGGAGCTGCTCAGAACTAGGAGCTCCGAAGATTTTAGCAGTCCCAACATTGTCTCAGCTGTTTTGGGAGCCATGTATTCACTGACTATGGGATGGACTCTGGGGTGCTGCTGCCTCTGATGCCAGGAAACCCAAATTCCAGCCTTTCAAACTCATACCCATCAGCTGCTCCTCAGGCAAGCTACAGAAAGCTGTCTGTCAGAAAGACCTGTGCCTCTGAATGAGATTCCTAAATCACAGCAACCCTCCAACTTGCCAGTTTTAGTGAGCTGACACTTCCAAGGATGGATTTGGAAAGAAACACGACTGACTTAACCCTCGCCATACCAGCACTTCTGACCATATTTTAAGGGGCAACCACAAAATGATACATCTAATTCAAAACCAAAATCAACTTAACAGCTTGCTGATATTTTGTATTTGCTAAACATGCTCCTACATTTGAAAGCCATTTAGTGGTCTCACAGTTCAATTTTTCATCTCAGCTTTGCTCTCAAACATCAGAGGTAGTATTTTGGATTTTCAAGCTAGTCCCCAGGCTACTGCTTAAAAGGTATATTTAGACTCAGTGGTATTATGACTGCAGCTTTGAAAAAGGAAAGATTCATCTCTTTAAAATTACCTCAAGACTCCTCAAAGATCTTCAGACTGTTTACATGGGCAATAATTGTTGAAGATATTCCAAAACCATTTCACCCTCTGATGACGTATAGAGTCATTTAGATTGGAAAAGACTTTTAAAGATCATCGAGTTCAACCACTAACTTAACACTGCCAAGTCCACCACTAAACCATGTCCCTAAGTGCCTCATTTACATGCCTTTTAAATACCTCCAGGAATGGTGACTCCAGCACTTCCCTGGCCAGCCTGTTCCAGTGCTTGACGACCCTTTTGGCAAAGAAATTTTTTCTAGTATACAATCTAAACCTCTCCTCATACAACCTGTATACCTACATTTAGGACAAAACGCTGTATTTAACAGCATATATAAATGCTGCACAACAGCTCAGGACACGAAATGAGGGTGACTGTAAAACAACACACCAGGTGGGGGCTATCTTTGATGTTTACTTCCATAAGGTGACACTTCCAGAAGGTACAGACAGACAAATGAAGCCTTGACTGTAAAAATAGAGACAGTATCTGACCTCTTTTATGTAAGCATGAACCCAGAATAGCTCTTAAAACAACCTACAGCATTATTTTGTATTTAGCCAGACACTTGAACTCACTGGGAACTTAGTGCTTAGTTTTTTGTTTATTAAGATATCTCACTCTATTTTTCCACTTTTCCTTAACATCGAGCATGCTATAATTGAAGGAGAAGGAAATGTCCATGCTGGAGGTAATCTGTCCTCTGCTCCTATTTGCTCTTGCTCTAGACAATCACCTCTCCCTGATGGAAGCCAATGCAAAGGCAGGACACAACAGCAGGCTGCCAGAATGGACTGACAGAAGCTAACCCATAGTTGCAGGAAGATAGCAGAAAGCATCACACTGCTCCCAGAATGCATTTGCTAAAACCCCTGTGACAGACACAGATAGATAGCCATGCAAAAACCCAAGTTACCTTCATAAAACCGGATCTTGTCCCTTAGGATCACCATGCCTTTTGTGAGCAGCTGATTCTGTAAATAAAACAGAGACTACCTTTACTCAATTCAGTACTTCCCTCCAGACATCGTATTTCATATTTTGTTCATTCTTAACTTTGGACAGCGAAGGAGGTCTCTTTTATTTTAATGATCAGTTGTCAAATGGCTCCTCCTGTGTCCACCCTGCTGAAATCTCTTGGGACACTTGTCAAATAACGATCTAATCTCCTACTGTTTTCAGGATACAGCACGTATTCTGTGTGGTACAAAGTGCTTCTCAAACTTGAAACAGCTGACCCACAAAGCATGTAACCTGTCTTAGAGAAGCAGAATGAACACTGCCTCAACAGACTGGGTCTACTTACTGCTAAGTGTATTTCCTACTAACTGCACTACAATGAACTTAACTGGTTTTCTCAGGAGCTTAAATCTTAAGCTAAAAGGGAATGTCTGTAGTCTACTGAAAGACAGCAATGTGACACAGAAACACAGTGACTGCACGAATCTATTCCATGGCTTGGGCTTTCACTATCTAACTATATATAGACAATCCAAATCTCATCAATCCATAAATGGCAGAACACAGAGAAGTCAGGGGACACCCCTGAATGGCTTCAAGGGTCACCAGATCAGCCTATAGAGTGGGTGAAAAGATTTTGCTCAGTAGCATATAAGGAAATCTGATTCAAATGAAAGAAAACACATGCCTACCTGTAGATACTCAGTGAAAAAGGATCCCAGCTCTGTTTTCAATAATTGCCTGTATTGAAAAGAGTAAGAAAAGGATCTGTGTAATCAGCAAATCGCATTAGCTGTGCACTGCATGGAAAAGGGTAAGTCACTAATAGCAAAATATTTTCATATGAGCACAGAGCCTGTCAATAATGCCTAACTACAAATACAGCAAATAGGGTCAACAATACCAAGACTCCTAACCAGCATTTCTGTGTGTTGAAAACTACCTGCTGAGCTCTTAGATGGCTCAGTTGCACAAATACATATGAGAGGAAATTAAGATCTGACAGAAAGAGAATGCTTTCCATCCTACTTCTAGTAATTTGTAAAATGCTTGAATTGCTTCCCTGCTGTGCCAAGGCTTCACTGGCGCCTGGTGCTGCAGACAAGGGAGAACTCCTGATGCTCTCTGCCCATCTGTGGGTCTGAGCCAAAAACTGAGCACGTGACTTGGCTGACGTGTTCAGAGCCAACCTGTCCCGCGTAAGGTTGAAAAAAAAGAGCTGTAACAAAATGTTTAGGAGGAAACGTGAAGCAGAAATATTCTGTGGGTTTGGATGCATGTCTGAAACTTGGCTAGTTTCCTTTGAAAGGGTCATGATCTTCCACTTATGACAGCTGAAGTTTTATGCAATTTCAGTGAAAAATCAGGTAGGAATTTAACAGTTTAGCTCTGCCTGTCATGATTCCTCTATATTAAAACCTACAAAGCAATTGCTGAGAGCAACACAAACTCACATGCAAAAAAATTCCCACGAACACCTGGCAAATTCAGAAACTGAATTCAACCCGATCTGCAAGCACAACATTTTTACCCAGGTAAAATTCACTATGCTGTTAAAAAGCTGTATATTTAAGTCTCATACAGTGGGTATTAGATATACTTCTCTGCACTCAGGTTGCTATTTTAGATGCATCAGTGAGAGCTTGGACCTTACAAGAATGTAGCCCCATCTGGGTTTTCTGAACGTCTGCAAATCTGGCCTGGAGTCTTTCTGAAAATGTGTTTCTGTGTGACCACCTCAAGTCCCATGAAGAAATGAGATCAAATCTGACTTAAAATCTAATCGCTGGCTTCGATTAGGGTAGTTATTTAAATCATATATTTGGCAGCATGTTATCAGCTATCCCTTTGTGTTATGTCTTTAACTAACAAATAAATAATCAATCAAATTATTTAATTAGTAAACAAACAACACATCTGGTTTTAAAAGTCCAGCATATCCCTCACTTCATGAAAAATATGCAGGAGTTGGATCTGATGTTTTTAACACCACATGCTTCAACACAACCTCCTTGAGGTCTTCTGAAAAGTTCAGGGAAAAGAAGAGCGGGTCAATCTTCATGAGGCTAAAATACAGTATCTGATTTATTTATCCTTAAGCACACGTCCGTGCTGACCTTACAGCACTCTGCAGAAACACTCTAGGCATGAATGAAATAGAAAATAGACAAAAGGAAGGTGGGAGTTGGATACTCCTAAGCATCAAAATCCTTTTCTGCTAGAAATCTGATTAATTAAGACAAACTATCTACAGACAAAACATTTCAGATCCAGCTCAGGCTTTAGCCATAGGTCTCTCATTGCCACAAACAGCCATTGTATGGCTAGCTCCCCTGGCATGCTGTTGCAACATATGGGAGATGACAACCCTTGCAGTGCTCTGAGACTCCATCCTCAGTGGTACCCACTGACAAGCCCTTGGCGGTCATTAATACCCACCTCCCTCAAAGATTAAGTCTTTAAAGCCTTAAGAGTATATCAATCAGTACAAGGGTGCTAAAGCCAAACTGTGGCATGCTCACTCAAAAGTGCAAATTTATTGTCCGAGTAGTGTGATTTTTTTCTGGATTGCAAGTGATCGTGCGAAAGGTTTTTCTTACTTTGAACGTGTATAGATAAACCATTTTTAGTCTAAAATAACAAGAAAGTTGCAGTTTTGACTTCTCCTGTGACAAAGGAAATTTATTCCCAGATATGTCTTTGTGCCATTGTTTCAAAAAAGTACTGATACTTTATGCTGACAGGTTTTGCTTGATTTTCTAACTGCTTATCAAGCTAGCAGCTCTTTGAAGTTCAGTCCTGTATTCCTCATAGTCTTGATTTGCAAATACCTTCTCTTTCCATGTTTTAGGTTCTACTGACAATTCTTGGCATTTAGAACAGGAAATACAAAATGATGTTCTGCTTATCCAATAACTAGCCCTCTGATAAAACAAAATCCCCACCACATTTCCATTTTTTTAGCTGTGAATGGAATAAACAACCAGCTTGTAGTTAATTATATACACTGGACTGCATCCCACCAAAGTAGCACTATGGCTGCAATAGCATCTCTGTTTACAGGGTAGAAGAACTGACAGCACAATTAATGTGTCCTGCTTTTTGAATCCCTACTAATACAGATACTTCATGCTACTTAATTAATTTCCAGTGAATAGTGAGGGCCTCGGGCCACATCAGAACACTGGTGTTTGATGTTCTCTGTACCCATATTCATCTAAAAGAGATTCACAACAAAACTGGATCCAAGACATTGCTTGTATTTTTTTTTTTTTCATCCTTGCTTAATTTTCCATGACAAAAATCTTTAGGTTGTCACCTGTTACATCCTGGATAAGTCAGATTACTGAATAAACTTATCTAGATATGCAGACATCACAGTGGAATCCAGGTAAAAATCTGATTAAACCTAAAAGAGATCCCTGATCAGATAGCAGACCTTGTTTTAAACGCATATGATTTTGAAGCCGCTCATTTTGTACTCTTACAAAGCTTGTATATCACTGGTTTCACATCTTCATTGTTTAATGACTTCATAAATTAAGATACTAACATAAATTCACATAACATATGCTAAAATAGCTTCTGACTTTTTTTTGTATCTTCCTGTTGCTGCTTCTTTGGTTTATTTTGAAATTAACTCTTGGAACATTACTCAGATTGGGAAGTCTAACAGTGTGTAGTGGCTATTAAATAAAGTTAAATGAAGCAGAGGGAAACAAATGATTTTCCTGGGTCTGAACTCTTGTTGTGAAAGAGGAAATGCCACTAAAATATGCTTTGTTTGCATCAAGTCAGTATCCTGAAACTCAGAGAAGGGGCAGCTATATATATGTATTAGAATTAATACAGGACATCCTGCTTCCACTGTGTTTCCCTTTCCTTCTTTTTCTTCCTTGATTTACAAGTGGTGTAAATAAACACTTTGAAATGACACACGGTACATGAAATGAAAAAGGAAAACACATTGTATGATTACTAAGATCACACACATGCACCAAGAGAAACACTGAACTGTTAAGTATACGCATATAGATTTTTATTACCTGACTTTTGAATCAATTCCCTAGTAAATCACCTAGCAAGGGCTCAGAAGTAATGTACAGGCTATACACTGCTGATACTCCCAGTTACTGGAGTACCTTCGCAACACCTTACTTCATGAACTTTAGCAGAGTATTCAGGAGTTACAGCAATATGCAAGAGACTGAAATCACATACTGGTTTTATTGGTAGCAGGGTTTCTGAGCACTGTGTAACTCCATATTTAAAGCCACTTTCAAACACCAGAGGAATGTAAGCATGGTGTCAAAAGGCACTGGGGTAAATGAGTGGCAGCTTTCATGAGCCAAACCTAGAAAAAAAACAAATGGTACTGTACAGATTTGTACCCACTGATGTTTTCTTAAATAACAAGGGCTGAATCAGAGTTCAAGGCCCTGAGATGTGTGAGAAAAAGAAGTTATACATATTTGTTTGCATGTATGTGACATGCAGAGTTGAATATACGTGACGTTCCTGGGTCAAAATGATGCTGTGCAAATATTGTGGGCATAACCTAACTATTCAAGTATTTACACTTGGCTTGTGAGTCAGCTTGGAGATTCAAGGTTTAATTATCAAAAGTATCCCAGAAACTGCTCTAATTAAAGTGGTAAAATAAAATAACTTCTCTTACTGTACTGTAACTGTTGAATAAAGTTACTAATACTGGTTATTTACCTGAACATTCTAATTCTGCCCAGTTGAAATAATGGCTATTTTTTCTTATTATTATTTTATTTATTATTTATGTACTTGTGGGGAAAATGCATCTAAAATAATCATAAGGCAAATATACACTTGTTCCTCTTCTGAGGTCATGTTTATTAATCAGATATTTTTGCATTCAGTAATAACATTAACCCAAAGAAAATTAATTTGAATTAAATAAAAATAATACTAAGCTAGATATTTTTGGTATTGTGTCAAATCAGTAATCTCTTAGTTAGGTTTTGAGATTAATTTCAGTGAGGTCAAAGGCCTCAGCTCAGGTATGAGTCACCAGGCATTGTTCTTCCTGAAGCAGAGCAATACTGAGATAACAACAAAGCAGTGTTATCCTTAGATAACAACAGAGCAGCATTATCCTTACCCTCACAAAAAGAAATGGGCCTATCACGGGGCAGCAAATCCAGTCATAAAATGGAAAAAAAAAACCCAAAACATCAGACTATTTGTAGTCAGCCTGTCTGTTTGGCTGCCTGGGATGTCGCAATGAATTCAACTATATTAGCAAGCATCATCCTGGTGCAGGATTTATACCCAGGTAAATAAAAGCAACACCTGGGAACAATTCACCAAATAACATCTATCTACCTCTCTACCTACCTACCTTCTGTTTGTGGTTCATACAGGATTATATTCGTCTCTGTCACATCAGCAGGAAATTCTTCCTCTTCTGTCCCTCACCAGAAGATGAGCAACCTCAGGCAAATGCATTAGGCCAGGAAATCTCCAGCAGTACCATTTTTTTTTGTCATTCAGATAAAGCTGAAGAATCCTAACTGCACTTACAGTAATAAGTATCAGCCATTATTCCAATAACTAATCCAAAATGATTGATGTATCATGCTAAGTGACAGCCATCCTAGAAAACCTGTTCTTTGTATGACATCTTCTCCCCAGAGAAGTAAGAAATAACTGGAGAATAAATTTCTTCTCATTTCAAAGAGAGAGAAGGGAAGAGAAAGATCACAAGGCCAAATGTCATTCACCTGGACTTCTCTTAAGATATTCCCCCAATTAAATGAACCAGACCGGGCCAGATAATCCCAGAATACAGTCTGCGGATTTTGTCAGATTCCAGTACCTGGACAGAGTGGGAATAAGCAGTAAAAGGAAAGAGAATCCCTGAGGCTCTTGTCTGAAGACAGCCAGGGAATGTAATAAGCTGTCTTTCGTAAGTGCAGCTTCTTTCCTAGTGTTTATTCTTCAAAGTGCTGGGACAAATTTCTAGAAGGAAATCTGCTACCTTACCCTTGTCCGTGACAGGGTTTAGTACGTAATAGTAAGTGCTAGAAAAAGTAGTAAAAGTGAAGTGCTGTAAATACAGTTATCAGCTTATCTCTTGGTAAACTTTTCTTCGCAACCGTAAACTGAAATAATTCAAATGGTAGGATTTTCACCTTCTCTTTTTTTTTTTTTTTTTTGCTTTTTTAGGGAAAAGAGTTCCCATTATACATCTCACTGGTCTATAGTTTGTTGTGAGCAGTATCATCACAGTATGAGAAAGCCAAAGGAACCTTAAACACAGGTCATCACACAGACAAAGCTGTGCAACACCTACAGTATATTCAGCCTGTGTGGAAGGAGCAGCCAGATGTTAGGGACCACCAGGCAAGACAAATTTCCTTCCCAAGTCACACTGAGCACTCAGAGGCTTTACATCCTCCACGGATGCAAGGGAAGCACTTCAGAGCTAGGCCTGGCACCCATGGAAAGGGCAGCATCATTGCAGTGGAATAAGGCTGCGTTACTTAGAGGGGTCCACATTTTCCCTTCCTTAGTTTCAATCCAGTACTTCAAGACAGATGCTGAAATAATCCATTCTCCTCATGGCTGAATACCTCCCCTGCAGCAGGAGAGACCCAGCTTTTGCTCTGCAGTGAGGTGCTGACACACATCAGCAACAGCTATCACCAAGGCCAAACTGACTATTCCAGTTGGAACTGGGGGGAAAAAAACCCAAACCAAACCAAACCCCAGTAATGCCACTGTAGAATCTTGCAAGTGCAAGTGCTAGCAAACAGTACTGTGCACACTGACTAAGAACACCTTGCATAGAGTCTCTTACCTGACTCCTTCATTGAGGTTGTAAAGTTCATGGTCTGGGAGACCCTTACGCTGGAACACCGCTATTACTCCATTGTGGATACTGAAAGAGGACATTAGGAGTCATTAGCACCCGAGCACATTTTAGAAGGGTATCACTTCCACAATAAGCCTAACATTGCTGCCTAGGCACTGCAGAACCTGTTTAAAAGTCACAGATGACTTCTGGTAGCCCAGCCTAGATACCTTAAAGGGAATTATTGCCTAGAAAATTGATGGCATCTTTGCAAATCAGTTCTTGATTTGTTCCATCTTGATAACTTCAACAGTTGCACATCTCAAGTCAGTAATTTCAGAAAATTTAGCCTTATATATTTTAGCTACTTTAAATAGATTAAGTTTAACTTTTAATGTATTCATTTATTAAATAAATCTGAAGCATTTTAAAGTATATTTCTATAGCTCACCACAGAGACAATTAGCAGCTTCACTATGAGATCAGTGATGATATTCCCAGCATTGTTGGCATGTATGTATCTGAGCTATGGTTACTTGATCAACAAATCAGCATTTATCCAGACTGGACCCTATACCTGAAGTTTAACCTACAAATATAGCATCTCTTTACTAGAATGTAATCTCAAGAATGACTAGTTCTTAAAAAAAAACCAACAAGAGAAACACTGGACAATTATGAATTTTCAGTCAATTTAACCAATCTCTCATTCATTTTCAAAAATGAAATGACAGAAAAGGGGCAATTGGTTACAAAGACTGTTTCCTATGAGCACTTACTCATTTCTTCAATATTTACGCTCTTGCTTCAGCTAAAGGACAACCAAGGCTGCACTGAAAGAGCAACAGGTCTAGAATTTCTATGGTGGACAGCGAGAGATGCAGTGATGTGCTCAGCATAGTCTAACCATCTGTCCTCCAAAAATGCTCCCTTTTCATTTTCAGTGCTGCTTGTTACTGTTCTGCAAGCAGATGTTACTCAGAGGTGGTGACTTTCTGCTGCAATCGGACGCAACTGAAGACAGGACTGAGACCACAAAATCCTCTAGCTCAACAGAAAGTCACACACCCAATGCTGTCTGTCCCTGGGGCCTATGGTCACCAGCCCCATAAATTCCAGGATGCTGAAGCCAAAACCCTGGCAGGTATTGCAGGTACCTGACAATCCACGTGCTTAGAAGGGATGTTAACTGATCCCATGTACGCAACAAGGCTGCACCTCAAAGGATTACTGAAAGGAGTATGTGCTTCAAGACGAAGCTCTGAAATGCTCCTGAAATACACCTCAGACAATTAGTGTGATGACACATCAGCCTAAATCACTGAGCTTAAATCTGAGGACAAAGGTAAAGAAATGCCAGTGAAAGGTGAGACCAAATCTGTTCCAGCAATAGCAGAAGCCTCCTTCCCCAACCAAGTGCCACCTTTTATAGCCTCACACCTTTGATTCCAAAAGGAAAGATGACTTACTCAGTCCCTAAGTCAGAAGACTTAACATCTGTCAGCTCATCCCCACTCCTCCACTCTTGGGACTCCTTGGCAACTTCTACCACGTTTAACCATGGAGAGAAAGTCCCTAAAATGTTAAGGTCTTTTAGATTTCAGCTGGGGTAGAAGAAGCACCTTTTAGTGACCAAGAACTTACTCCAGCATGAGCTCAGCCTTTGTTTGATGTGCACAGAGGTGCTTTAACTCCCTGAGGCTAACGCACAAGAACTCAGGTTTTATCTGCTCCACTGCTTGTACTACTGCTACTCAATTTCCAATATGACTGCTTTTACTGCAATGACCACTCCCACTGCTGGCAGTGACTGCAAGTTACTTCATTTCTGTCTGACTCAGTTACCCCATGTGTAAAATAAGGATGATGACATTGAGCACTAAAGGGTATTTTAAGATATCTTTATGAAAATCATAACAAAAGCAAAGAGTGTGATAATCAACAGCAGGGATGCTCAGGAAGTGTATTAGAAGCCACCAAATTGAATCTCACCCCTAGAGCATCTAGTGAAAAGATCTTGCAAGGATGAGAAGCTACTGCACACACATCCCTCCTGGTGATCTGGTTTTATCAATGACTCCACAATACCATTTTTCAGACCTTTGTGGCTGACCTCCCCCTGCTCACACTGCACTGGAGGCTCGTGCCATGGAGCAGCAACCAGCTTTGGAGCTCTGGAAAGCAAAACCAGGACCAGATTTGCCCATCCTGGAGGTACCAGGATTTGGGGTTGCCCTGCCTTGTGAAGAGCTAGGGGCTGTCACTACAGGCACGATGCCAGGTGGCAATGGAGTGTGCCTGGAGATCTCAGGCATCCACGTTAAATCTTCCCAGGTCCACAGTAAGACAACCCCTTCCAGTGCTTGCTGGAAGCAGAGGACTGGGCTGGAAGGTAAACTGGACACTGTTTTCTGAGAGATTAGAAATGCAGGCACACAACAATGCTGAACAGCAAAGAGAGGCACTGTTCGAAAAGCTCAGACACGTTCAACTGTGGAAAAAGGAAATGAAAAGTGGCAGGTGAAGGATATGACCCGCTGTGGAGAAACGCACCAGCAGATAAAAATAGGAACCATTATCTTCTTCTCTCTTTTGCTCCTTTGACAACAGTTCCAAGGCACTAAGCACTCCCCCCACCATGGTGGCCCTTCTTTCCCCCCTACGCCCACATGCACAGACATACACTCATAATCTAACCCATCTTATCTGGCTGGCTCAAACAGACACACTCCATTTACAATTACTTGAAAAGTGACAGCTAAACGTCTCTGGTATACAGTGAAGTGACTTGGGTATTTTAATATTATGAGTAATATGTGCGGTACGATTAATGTAGTGAATAAAACAAGCAGTCTTTACACGCTCTTCTGGTTCGGAAATGAACTTTGTGATGTTCCCTGCCAGCCTTCTGCAGAGAAGAATGACTAAATATCTCTCCGAAAAGCCAACGTGCTCACTCTCCTCTCTGGCACTCCTTTCTAAATGAGGGGGAGGTTTTCTCTTTCCAGCTTAACAGGTCCATTATTATTCCTCAAAGAAATAAGAGAGTGCAAGCTTCTCTAACAAGAACTAAGGGGGAAAGGTTGTAAGCATTCAACTTATTGCCTGCATAGTAGAACTGCACTTACGTAAAACACCGGAGTGGTGATCTTTCAATCTGCTTGGGATCTCCCTTTAGTGAGGGACAACTGCTTTGTCTGGAAAACAAATAAGTCTTGGCCCTGCCACGTTGACCACCTGCCTTTCCTTCCCATCGCAGACAGCAAGTGCTCACATGCAGAGTGCAGGCAGTGCAGTGCCAGGCTGCAGGTGACTTGGGAATGCACCATAATCTGGCCTTCCAGACCTGCTCAAGAGGCAAAAAAGAGGAGTCGGAACAACTGGGATGATACTGGCATAAATCAGTGTCAGGATAATAAAAAGCTAGCTTAAATCTTCTTAGTTACCTTAAGCTAATGAAAAAAGCCAAACCCAACCCTTGCTTAAATCAATGTAACACTATGGTTTCTATAAGGAGCGACTGCTTAAAAGGGTTTAGTCAGAATGGTACAACCTTTTGGCATAAAGAAAATCTGAGCTTCTGCTTACACACAGAAGTCCTGCAAGATGCTTGAGCTGGGTGGATCACCTTTGCTTGTGCCTGTGACCAGCCGCCATTGAGGCTTAAGTCAATAATGTATGTAATTAAACATATTGTAATAGTTAACCTGAACTGCCAATGCCTTGTAAACTCCCTTCTGTAACTCTTCTACAACACGGAAGTTAATAATGGGTGCACCCCCCTGTAGCTGCCGTGTGTGTAAATGTGTGCACAAGAACACAGCCCTGCAGGGGGACAAAAATGAGACAAAAAGACCCCCCCCCCCAAGTTCAGCTCCTGAATTGTCCACGCTCAGTACTGAATAAGGTTCTAGACCCCAATCAACGCCAGACCTCACACTGTATGTCCAGGGTTATAAATGCTTCTGGTTTGCTGTATTGTACCAATGGACACATCTTCCACAGAACTGCAGATGTCACCTCCTGCTCCTGCAACGCTGCACCTTTTCCTGCTTAAGAAAATGAGCACTCTCTAACGGTCCCCCGCCAATATCTTCTGCTGGAACAAGGGGGACCTGGAAGTTCTGTGCACCTAAGCACCTTATAACAAGCTACACCCACAATTACAGCATTTCTTGAAAGCACAAAGCCAATTTATTAGCCAGCTCCTCAACTGGTATTAATCGTGCCATCCTGGGGTGTATTAGAAGGGCTGTGGTTAGTAGGTCAAGAGAGGTTCTCCTCCGCCTCTACTCTGCCCTGGTGAGGCTGCATCTGGAATATTGTGTCCAGTCCTGGGCCCCTCATCTCAAGAAGGACAGGGAACTGCTTGAGAGAGTCCAGCACAGAGCCAGAAAGATGATGAAGGGAGTGGAACATCTCCCTTATGAGGAAAGGCTGGGAGAGCTGGGTCTCTTTAGCTTGGAGAAGAGGAGGCTGAGGGATGACCTCATTAATGTCTATAAATATGTAAAGGGTGCGTGTCAGGAGGATGGAGCCAGGCTCTTCTCAGTGACATCCAATGATAGGACAAGGGGCAACGGGTGCAAGCTGGAACATAGGAGGTTCCATG
>WUAM01000254.1:4628099-4661605 GCA_024336885.1 Actenoides hombroni | reverse complement strand
CTCGTGTGCTCTTAAAAAAAGAAACATAAAAAAAAAAAAGAAGAGCTAACCAGTCCCTACGAAGCACACCTCTGCCAGCAATAAAACAAACCTTTAATCAGATCAACTCTTGACGTCACCAACTGTGGTTAATAATTTCTCCAGTCCTTTCAAAAAAAAAAAAAAAAAAGAAAGAAAAAAGAAAGAAAAAAAAAAAAAAGAAGTCAAACTTCTGGCTGCTGCTGCAGCACTTTGAAGGGGCCTCTTGCAAAGGCAGTCCCCCTGAGTTCGAGGGCTTCCCCTCCCCCTGTTCCCTGCCACCACGAGCCGGGAATGTTGCTCAGCGCGGCAGCGACGGCAGCGACGTGCTCCACCTGTCATGGGAACTGCTCAGCTCCTCCAGCAGCTTGGGGGGGTTCTGCCGGCATTGCTCAACCTCTCCCTCCCTGCCTCTGCACTCACAAATGGAAACGAAACCGGAGGGCAACGGACAGGAAAAAAAAAAAAAAAACAAAAAACAAAACCCAGAAAAGAAAAGACAACACACCAAACCAAGCAACCAATACCGACGCACTGAGACTTTATTGGAAAGTTTCGTAACTGCCTGTGCCCTGCCACGTTACGACACCGCACGCTCGCGCTCCGTCGCTCGTACGCGCACACACGGGCGCACGCTCCTGCGCTCCCGCCTTCCCGCACGCCGAACGCACGGCCCCGGGGGGCTGCGGCGGCTGCAAGTGTCACATATGCCACGAGACGGAAGGTGCTGGCAAGCAACACAACTGCAGGGTGAAAAGGGGGTGGTTTGGGTCTTGGCATTCTGAGGAATTTTTGGTGGTGTACAGAAGAGCCAGATGCTTTGTCTTTCACAGCGTTTTTATTGGGGTTTTTTTTTTAATTAGAGATAAAAGCTGCACAACTCAGGGCATACTGAGTTTCTACAAAAGCTCCAGGTGGCTTATCTTCAAAGGAAAAATCTTCCTCTCTCTCTGACTGCAGCACTGGAGCTGAAGGATATGCTGCTACAAGACTCCAGCCCATGCTTAGCTTGCTGCCACTCACTCACGGTTCTGTATGAAATTCAGGAGTGCCTGGCTCATCTGCTGGGAAGTAATGTAACAAAACAACGATTCGCTTTCTCAGAAAAGAAACTGTTTGCAGTAGACTAAGCCAGAAAGTAAGAACTGCTCTTCTGTTGGCATTGGTCTGCAAATAGTCTGGTAAAAGCTATGAGGGCTCCTTGCAGAATAACCTTCCACTCCCTGGAAGGGGGCTGCAATATAGAATTTCTCCTTTCTTTTTCTCCCCATCTTCTACTTTTTTCGTCTGTGATAACCTATTGCCATGTTTGGGCTATAATTGGATTTATTTGTGCCCAAATAATATGGCAAAGCTTACATTACAGGAGAACTGGGCTTCTCACTATGAGATGATCTACCCCATGTGCATCATGTACTGACAGATTTTAGTACAAACCGATTCCTCTCGCTACTCCCCCAAACTCAGCTAAGCTGACACATATAAATATTTACCTCCAAAATTTATAATTGCTATTACCTCCATGGGAAGCAGTTGCAGAACTATCGAGGGAAATAAATCCAATTTTTCCTGGTGCTAGTTTTAGCAGGAGTTTCATCCTGCTGTTCAGATTAGCGTTATATCAATTGTCCTTCCCACACTAAACCCCTCAAATACACAAAGGAGCATCCCAGTAGATGGCACAGAACGTTTCACTTCGGAAGGGACCTGCGGCTCCACATCTAACCTAAGTACAAAGACATCCCTATCCCCGGTCTCTTCCAGATGTTTCAATCCTTCAAACAAACGCACAACAATCCACTATACACACAGCAGCAAAAGGAAAACAAACACAACAGTGTATGGCTGTATTCTAAGGAACGAGACAGCTTCGACAGCATACAAATCAGTGACCAAAAATAGATACAGCAGAACGCTGCTTTGTTCCAAACGGATGAAGGGCACTCCATTTCTGCAGATAAAACAGCCCAGGAGAGCAGGGCAGCACAACTCGGTTCTGAGGTTCTACTGAGGACTCCGAGCAACGTGCATCTACCTTGTTAAGCGAAACAACTACTTAGAGAAACCTGTGGCAACATAATGCCATCTAATTTCATTTCCCACCTAGCTCCGTTGCTTTCCTGCTTCTCACTTGCTGTGAATTTCACAGGCCTTGCAAAATGTTATTATACTGGATTAAATCCTTGGAATTTTTAACTCTTCGATCCCTTGGCAACCCTGGAGACTTTATCAACTGCACCCTGATGATGCCAGTATCTCAGCAGCTACATAATAATGTTTCGTCTGCTTTTTTTCCCAGAATCTTCAGCTATCTAATTGACTAGATCCAAGGAGCTGCTATGTCAGCCTCGGATACGCCAGACAATGCTGCAAAAAGCAGTATTTTGATTCCTCATAAAATGCCAAATCCCAAGAGAATTAAAAAAAAGGAAAAAAAAGACCTCTTTCCAGCTGGATGTTGAAATACTACACCTATAGAAGCCAGGCTATTTTTATGCCACCCAATCAATCTCAGTAACCAGAACTAGATTCAGTTGACACATGCACAAAACACATGGGAAAGGCAGCATTCCAGTTTCCTGAAAAATTTCAGACTGAGATAACAGTCCTTCTCTGCAGTTCTTCCTCCTTCCTGTGATTCCACCTCATCAAACGGGGATTTATGATAAAATAAATGATTTTCAAAAAGGGTTACTTCCACACATGATTACAGAGTAATACTTCACATTTACATTGTGCTGTGTGTCCATGGACATCCTTGACTTCACAGCATTCATTAACTGAGCCTGAGCAGCTCTTGGGTATGAAGATAAAAGACACGATCCTCACTTCAGCGTTAAGAGTGAAGAAGAGAAAGGTGATGTGACTTGCCCAGGCCACCCCGTGAGCAGGCAGCAGAGATGTCAAGAGATCCCAGGACCTCTACCTCCTGTTCCAGCACACTACCGAGGGGATGCTGCTGCAGGGACTGGGTAGTCGGGATCTCCTTAGACCCAGATGGCTGGAGGGCGATGCAGAAGACAGAGCTCCTCGCCAGGGCTTGCGATGAGGCCGTTCCTCCGTAGCCACTTGTGAAGAGAGTTGTCTCAATACAGCACTGCTTTAAGATCAAGAGGCTAAATGGCAGAGATTGCTTGTGATTGGTCATGGAGTGGGATAAGAGCACTGACCAGACTAATTGGGAGGGAGGGGAGGATGGGGGATTGGCGGGGGCTGTAGGCTCAAAACGAGCACTACAAGCTTCTTAAATAGAACAACTTCACTCAGCACATTTACAGATCTGAGACTGTAACGAACTGTTATGTTAATTCATTTAATCTCAGCATGCCATACACACTGCTAATACCACTATTTCACTCACATGAAACCCACAGCTCAAAGGTTAAGTGATTTAATCAAAGCCATGCAACCAGCACAGTGTGGAAAGTACATCCAGCCCTAGGTCCTGCTGCCTCCCTTCCCCTCCAACATACCTCCTCATAAAAACAGGCCTGTCTCTACTAGAAACCTTCTTTCATCTGTGGGACCCACATCCTGCAGGTGACTGCATGGCAAGTCCTGGAGCTGACACAGCACTGAAGACGTAGGGGAATTCTGCTTACCTGCTCTTACTTGCTATCTTGATGCCTAAAACAATGTACAGGTATATAGGCTGACAGCCCACAAGGATTTTATGCTGTTATTACAAGACAACATTAGCATACAGATCCAGGACCTCATAGCAAACACGACTCTTAAAATAATCACCAAGGGGAACTCTGTAGTTACCACCCAGTATGCCTATAACGCCTGCAACGTTCTTGCTGGGAGCTGTGGTTTAAAGACTGCATTGCCCTAGCAAACGTTAAAAAAAAATAATCCAGGTGGACCTGTCCAAGCATACACTTGGTTTCAAAAGAATGAGATTTGCTAAAAAAAGAAGAAAACAAACCCTACATTTATTTACATAATGCCATGTTAACTTTTATAGTACCATCATATTGTCTCCTTACAAGCTTCTCTTTGATCATAATGAGAATGGAAAGGAAGCAAAGAGTAACATTCATGAATGGGAACGTTAAGAAATCACCAGTATATGAAATTCATAATAAAGCTGTCGATGCTGTGACTCCTGTGGGCACAACGTGTCTTCAGCTACACCACTCTGCTACTGCAATGACAGGTTAACACCACAGTGATATTGACGCAGTGGGAGAATATAATCAGCATGAGAATTTGCTACCTCAGCTTTATTCACTGGAGCTTTGCCATGTAAAAAAAGCCCTCAAGAAATATAAATTTTAACTGAAAACAAAAAAAAAGAAAAATAAAAAAGCCCACTACTTCACTTTAGTTCCCCTCTTCTTTTGGAGGAGAGAGCAGAAATCCCTATGGAAATTCTAAATGGTGCACACTCCGGAAGCAAAGAACAAAGAGGTGGAGTGTATCTACGACAGAAAGGAGTTAAAAAACTCCCTAGACAAATGTATTTCCATTTTTCATAAGCCACACCACAAAACTTAGGGCATGCCTCAACACATGCCAAAGTTGTGGAGGATCGGGACCAATTTCCTGGGCCTTCCCTTTCCAGTTTTGCTCAGTGTGAGGCAGAGCAGCATGAACATGCCTAGGAGACTTTCTCAGCAGAGAGACCAGCATCTAGGCAAAGGATCGTCCAGACCGCAGCAACCATCCATGTCTAGTTCCTTTTCACAGTTTGCTGCTGGTTGACATTTCTTAGCTGTTCACTGACTGTTTGAGCTTCCAAGTCTCCTGGTCTTGCTCCCCTCCTGCTTCTCTGTCACCCTTTGCTCTTGCATTCCCTCTTCTTTTTTTTGTCTTTCTTGGTTAGCTAATGTGTCCTCAGGCAAAGTTTTTAAACATGGAGGAAATGAAAAGGAAAAAGATAAAGGACACCAAAATGCTGGTACTAACACAGTCTTTGAAAACTGCTCTTCAGCTGGATCTACATCTTCATCTTGCCTCTTTGGATTGTGAGCTCTTCTTTACTCTTCATTTGGTGTTCGTACTCCAGCTATCAAAACAGGGCCCTGAGCTCAGAATATGTCCCAAGTCACAAGCCTAATCTAACACAGGTCACAGACCTTGGAAAACCTGTAAGGAAATCTTTGTTCAAAGTATTCATGTAACCCCGTCCCCTTTGCCAGCAGAAGTTTTTGGTTTACAGAGCATCACAAAATAAGCAGTTCTTAAATTACAGTAGATAGCTAAATCCTTGTCCTTCAGGAGATAGAGAATTAGGATAGGAATAAGCCTGTTATACTATCCAAAATACCAAGATTTCCATCAAAGGGTAATTCCCCTAGCTGGTAGTGTCATTCTTCGTTATCTCTTTATAGGTTCTGGGAGTTAAAGATAGTGCAGTGATCCGAATGACCATGATGGTTGCGTTGGAGGAGGTGAGGATCAAAGCTCTTGATTACAGGACCTGCAGCATTGCCACCTTTTCTATTCACATCATCTTCGAGGAAAAAGTTGGGTTTCCAAGCATCACACGTGCCCATTCCAGGTTTCACTGATGCCCACTCACTGAATTCACAGCCCATTGCAACTAGTGTATACTCCAATGCAGGCCCACAATTTTGCTGTTAAATGGAAGTCAAACCTATAACTATGATATAGAAAGTAAGGTCTCAAGAGTTCTGATCAATACGCAAATCAAACGTTTAAAATACTTTGTGCTCTCATCACAAGATCATGAGATAGTGGCAAATTAATCTTACAAAGTAGCTGAGCTCATAAAGCATATGACTTTTTTCCTTCCTGAGCTCTGTGAATTCTTTCCTAAATTGCCTATCTTGCATAACTTTAATTGGATCCCAGAACACCATGACCTTGATATAGCAGCTACAGTATCTCAGTGCTGTCTTCTACAGTTATATATGGTACAGCGCCTTCCAAATCTGTGAACCCTGAGAGATCAGAACTGTGTGCTGCGCAGTGCTATTTTTCTTACATCCAAACATTTCTGATTCAAGGTCTTCCAAGAAGGCTCTGATTGCCTTGGAAGGTCACCAAGATAAAGAATTCACTTCAGTAACTATCTGAGTGTCTCATAAACTGCACTGCTGGCCAGCTGTTAGTTAGGAGTGATATCCTGGTGTTACTCTCAAAGCCAGGAGACTGCTCATGTGATACGCAGTCTCTAAGAGAATGTGAGCGTGGCTGGAAAGATGAACCATACCTGGAGATTACTGCCACCTCCTGTGCATAAGTCAGGGAGGTCACTTCTGTACTGAGCAATGTAAGAAACAGCTCTGCAAAGGTGGGGCATCTTTGGTGGTACTACACTGCTGTTACTCAAAACGGTACTATAGCTCTCCAGAGCAAATCCTGTAGTCCTGGAAAAGTCACAAAAGCCTGACCTTCAACACAAATGGATTCTTTCAGAAAAATTATCACTCTCCTTTGGCATCACAAGGATATTTTTCTGAACTGAAAAGTCACCAGAGGAATTTTAAAGATAATCCAAAATTGCAACCTCTAACTGTGTAGTCTTCAGCATGGTGGAGCTTTCATTAGGAACTTAAAAATAGGGACCTTTTGCCATCTTTTCATAAACACCTGCTGAGACAGTCACTGCAGACTGAGAAATTGGGCAGTGGAAACAGCAAGGGTGAAAAAGGCCTTCGCCACACAAATTATTTTATGTTTGTACTTATAAATCTTCATTTCACCAGGTCAGCAGGTCCAGCACTAGGACATCCCAGTATATATTATGTCAGTGTTTTCTCAGGATGCTCTGGGAAATATCTTACCTCAACGGGCAGAGTGATGGAATTTTTCAGACTCCACAGCAAGGTTTGGAAAATCTCCTTTCACTCTCACTCCAGCTCGTTAACCAGTCTCAACCTTCAATCAGACATCTACATGACATCACCACTTGAATTATCACCTGGTAGGAATGCCTTGTTATCAAGGAGGTAAAGCCAATTCCATGACATTTCCTTCCAGAAAACATGACAGGCAGGCCCTTTCCTGGTCTCCTGTTCCCTCAGGCAGCTCACATAAGCAGTGGCACATCACCCCCTGTTTAGACAGGGACAAAAATCTGAGGCCAGTAGCCCTCCTTGGTGGGAGATGCTTCCTGAGGAACATGCTGTCAAGCAAATTGAGCCTCCTTATCTTGCACTTTTGCTCTGTTCTCCACATCCTGGCACTGAATGGAGGGCAAAACAACATTATGGTTTTAAGTGCTACTTTTCTCATTCCTGCTCTTTTAAGCCATAACCACTGGTAGCAGTTGTGGCAAGGTGGGTCACGCAAAGAGTACTGACAGCTTCAAAACCAAAGTGGCATAGGGGCTTTTCAGGGTGGCCACAGAGGCTCCACCACCACACTCCTGCTGTACACCTGAAAAGTGGCCATAGCAATGCACGTCTTCCAGTTTTATCTGCTTTCACCAGGACATGCATCCATAAAGCTTTAGTCCCTGCTGTGATACTTTGGTGCTCATAAATTGTAGGGCACTAGTCAAAAGACAGATGCAATTTCTTTTCTCTTCTTCTTCCCCTAAGACTCAGAACAGTCAGAGTTGGAATTAATTTTGTCCTGTGTAATGTTTTGGCTTGGTTCATATTTATTCCAAGTGAGTTCACCCATTTCTACTGCAGAAACGAAAGGTCAGGAAACCAGTGAATTGCCTCCTAAAAGGGGTGAATCCCTTCTAGGGAGTGAATCACCAGTGAAGTGTACCGAAAGAAAAAGAAAAATGCAAACATATATTCTGTGGAACTGCAATCGCAGCTGGGTGTGATTATTAAATGCACAAGGGCACTTTGGATGCCATTTGCTTCCATGAATAATTAAGCTGTTTGATTGATGAATAGGGGGGGTGGGGGGGGAAGTAAATCAAAACTTGATACCTTTTTGATAAAGAAAAAAGAAAAAAAGCAAAGCAAAAGAAAACCACCAAAAAACCCTTCTTCCTTTCTGCAATATTTGGCTATGCAGCAGTAGGAGACAGCACAAAGGCTTGGCCAGACCGATAGAAGGGAGGAGGGCACAGAAAGGAGAATTTAATCACTTCATACATAAATCAAACCTAAAACAATCCTGGCCCTCAGCTAATACTCCGCATGTTTAAAAGGAGATACGGGCATGTATATATGTGCGTGTCACGATGTTAGTGTTATTAGTCATCTGGTTTAGAGATTGACTCCAACAGAAACTTTTAGATTCAGAGTTAAGGAAGGAGAGGATCCAGAACTGAACTTTTGACTCAGACTCAAAAAAATAAAAGAATTATTTTCTTAAAGGAAAAAGGCTTCCCAACTCTACTGTTGGTACCTAGCACTGTTAAAAAAAAACCAAACTAGAGAAGCCTTAATTGTTTAAAGATTGAATCCTTAATACTGTGCAACATTTTTTCCCTATGAGGGGGCCAAAAATCACAGGCATCTAAAATTACTACATGCTTTGTTAAGCCCTAGTTATCAGGTGTAATGAAAATGTGACCAGGACCCACATTTTTTTATCTACGTACATCTACATAACAGCAGATGCCGAAGCAGTCCCATTTTAGTTCAAAAGCAGAACACAAGTTCTAAAGACATAAGTTTTCAAGCCCACACCATGATCACTTTGTGCCTGGTATATTATTTTTAAGGCGTTATTTTGGTAACCTTCATTATTTAACTTTTGGAAGACTATCCAAACCTTAGTGAGGTGACCTGTCCTCCTTTGCTCAGTTCTACTAAAGTTGTTTTGACTCCATTTGTGTGGAGTTAGGGGGAAAAAAAAGGAATTCAAGACACCATTTCCACCTTCCTTTACTTATATCAATATTACATTTTATAAATATAAGACTTCAGGTGTTATATAATTGTTATTTTACATACAGTTAGCTAGGTGGATCAATATATAGAATATTATATATGCTTTTACCTACTCTTTAGTACTGTCTGTATTTTACTAACATGGTAGCTAAGTAACAGGAAGAAAACTGGGAATACCATTTGAAATAATTCCTCCCTTTTGATTAAGTTCTCCATAATTGCTGTGAAGAGAGAGGAGACACTTGTGACCACAGTGAGGGCAGAGTAGTGATCTGGGAGGTTCAAAGTGGAAAGTGCAATTAGGACACTCTTGTGATAAAGTTCAGTCACTCTAGCTTGGACTTGTCATTTTTTAAGCTCATTCAGCACTAGCTACTAGGAAATGGGGTAATGGACATGAGGAGAGAGATGTATGAGATGTGTACAAGTAGAGATGTACAGGAAAATGTACAGAAAAATTCATTCTGTAGTTACTGGAGAAAACCAGGCACATCCAGGGTGCACTTATCGCATCCGATAAAGGATAGCTAAACCTGGTCAGAAAAGGGATGCTGGGGACGTGCCTGTTCTCTCCAACTATGAAGAGAACATAATGTCAGTAGTTCAGACACGGATATGGTATTCCAAGCTGTAAATATCTAAAATTAGATGAGATTAAAGTTGTCTCCATGCTCTTATTGCCTTGTTCATCATGATACAAGTGTAAATAATCCAACTAATGAATGTTTCACTTCCTCAAGTATGTGCTCTGACCCTAGATGAAGAGATCCTTGGGAGATGTCTTTGGCTTACAGGCTCAATTGGTATTTCAAGTAGGGAAATATTAAATTAGGAGTTTCTCTAGTAGAATCTGCTGCTGACGAAAGGCATTGCAAGACTGAGAGAACCGGACAATGTTTGTAGCCTTCACTGGACAGCCTCAAGAAAAAGGCAAATGAAATTTGCTGGCTAAGAGTATCTCCTGGCTAAGAGGATCTCCTGGCTAGGGAATTAGCTGAAATTTTAGAGAGGAGTTGTGCCGAGAGTAACACTCACTCCAGCAGGGGACAAGGAGAATTAAGCAATAAATAAAAATACTGTCAGGTTCTCCTCTCTGTATTGGAGGAGGAAAAAAAGGGAGCAAACAAAGAGTTACAACTTTGCCAGGAACTTCTCATAACACTAATTACGAAAAGATTGAGTGCTTATCAGCTGTGACACGGCAAACATTGCTAACCTCCTTTATTATCTCAACACTCTCCTACTGACTTCTGTTTCCTTGTGAGCACAGCAAGCATATTACTTTGCTGTTTCCGATTAGGCCCCTGCCATGCTAAGGCTTCTGTATCTGCTGCATTTGAAATCTGTGACATTTCCCTGGAGTAATACAGGGCACATCCAGAAAAAACAATCTCTGCACAACTGTTTACAAAAGCCATGGCCTGCACAGGTAAACTAATGGGGACCTGAAACCTTCACTATGTGTTTTTCTATGGTCCCTGCTACAGTAGGATCAGACTCCCAAGACCTTTAAATTATATCATACCACGATGAAGAGCAAATAAATGTAACTGTGAAAAAAGCACACTGTTGCAATATAAAATTTGAATGCAATAAAACTATAAGCATCCCTTAAAGTCTATTATACTGCCAGCAAGATACGGCTTTTGCAATGAAAAAAACCCCAAGTGGTTATAAAATGCTGGGTTTGCAGCAGACAGGCAGTGTTTTTTCGTAAGACACTGGCATTTCCAGTCAAGCACACACTGTCAGGGTGGTGGCAAGTCAGACAAGGCAAAATGTCTAATAATATTTCCTTGCATGGTGGGAACTCTGATCTGACTGTCCATCATAGTAAGGTTACAGATTACATAAGTAATCTATAAACAGTCTACAGTGGGATAGTTTGCAAATGCTCTGCTAGAAACAGAAGGCATGCACATGTGTCTTTGGGGAGCAGTTATTTACAATACCAAGAATAAAAAGTTTTAACAATGAAGGAAACAAAGATGGCCTGTTCACAGTGAACTTTTCCAACTATTTCAGTGGCGCATTAGAGCAGCTTTTAGTTCCGCTGGCAATGCTGAATCCTCCTAGCAGCTGTATTTGGAATTGCTGCTGACAGAACTCATGTTTGGTAACACATTATTTGGTAGACTGCTAACTTAGCAGCAGATGTGGGTATTTTTTTTAGAGAAGGTTGTAAAGTCCAGGACCAGAAATTTTCTGACTATGCTTAAAGTAACATGGGCACAGGTAGCAGGGATTTCTTGACCGAGTTAAACCCAGATTCTTCCATCAGCTTCTGAAGAACCACCACTTATTAGGAGAAAAGTGATACCCACACCCATACTCCTCACGACCTGGGACTCTCAGGTTGCCATTGTATGACACCCCCTCTCTGTTACTGATACCGCTCACTTCTCAGGGAATACAGAGATGCAACAGCTACCAACACCCTGGAAATCCTCATGGAACAAAAGTGCAGCACAAGTAAATAATCAGTGACAAGTGGTGTCCCTCAGGGGTCTGTACTGGGGCCAGTACTGTCTAATATTTTCATCAATGATACAGACAGTGGAGTCAAGTGCACTATCAGCAAGTCTGCAGATGACACCAAGCTGAGTGGTGCAGTCAATATACCAGAGGGACAGGATGTCATCTAGAGGGACCTGGACAAGCTGGAGAAGTGGGCCCAGGTGAACCTCATGAGGTTCAACAAGACCAAGTGCAGGATCCTACACCTGGGTCAGAACAATCCTCACTATCAATACAGGCTGTGGGGGATGAGGTGATAGAAAGCAGCCCTGCAGAAAAGGACTTGGGGGTTCTGGTGGATGAGAAGTTGGACATGAGCCAGCAAAGTGCACTTCCAGCCCAAAAGGCCCATCACATCCTGGGCTGCATCAAAAGAAGCATGGCCAGCAGATTGAGAGAGGTGAGTCTGCCACTCTACCCCACTCTGGTGAGACCTCACCTGGAGTACTGTGTCCAGCTTTGGGGCCTTCAACACAGGAAGGACATGGACCTGATGGAGAGGGTCCAGAGGAGGACCATGGAAATGATCAGAGGACTGGAACACCTCTCTTGTGAGGACAGGCTGAGAGAGTTGGGGTTGTTCAGCCTGGAGAAGAGAAGGCTCCATGGAGACCTTATAGTGGCCTTCCAGTATCTGAAGGGGGCCTACAAGAAAGCTGGGGAGGGACTGTTTACAAGGGCATGCAGTGACAGGATGAGGGGGAAGGGTTTTAAACTACAGAAGGGTAGATTTAGATTGGACCTTAGGAAGAAGTTCTTTACTACAAGGGTAGTGGAACACTGGAACAGGTTGCCCAGGGAGGTGGTGGAGGCCCCATCTTTAGAGCCATTCAGGGTCAGGTTTGATGAGGCTCTGAGCCACCTGATCTAGTTGAGGATGTCCCTGCTCATGGCAGAAAGGGTTGGATTAGGTGACCTTTAGAGGTCCCTCCCAACCCAAGACATTGTATGATTCTGTGAAAATGAGTTCTCTCACTTTTAAACATCTGTGCCCAGTTTACAGACCAAGCTAAATTCTGGTGTAGGTCAGAGCCTTGCACTAGATTATCGTGCAAGGCCTCAGCGGAAGTTGTGGGTTATAGGGGACCCTTTACCCCTGCAACCTAAGATGAAACCAAGTAACCACTATAGCAAAATCCAGCTAGCACTGCAATGAAATAGTATGAACAGGCATTCCCACCATTACCACTTCATACACATCCAAATAAATCAAAACAGAAGTTTTGAAGAGCAAACCCTTTAGAAAAGTCCTCTTTGCTTATTTAAAAAAAAAAAAAAAAGAGAGAGGAAAAAAAAAAGTTGAAGCCATGGCAGAGGTTAGATTCTGCAGTTTAGTGATAAAGTGAATAAATCTTTAAGAAAAAATAATATGTTCAGAAAGAAAAGTCTTTAGGAGGAGGAAACTGGCAGTTGTTTTCTGAGAAAATATCTAAGTTGCTTTGAAAAAACAAGAGCTACTACGTGCAATGATAACGTTCAAAGAAAAACAGAGTCTCATCAAAGACAGATTAAGCACATGTACTTTCCTTTCACATATATGCATACATGCACCCCCATACACACTCTGCATTCATGACTAGCGTTTCCTGAAAGCAATGTCAAGAAATCTCTAAAACTTTCCTCTTTCCCAAAAAAACCTTGAATCTCAAACCCAGCTCCAATTCTAACAATGGGTATTTGGGAACTCTAGAGGGTTGTGCCAAGCACCTCTGCAGAAATGGCTGCAGCTGGGCAAGATATTACTAGTGCTCAGTTCTTTGGTGTGGCTTCTTGCCCCACCCACGTATACATCAATCACATATAGGTCATTTGAGAATTTCTCATAAGCATCAGTGCACAGTCAGCCAGGGAGGCTTCATCTGATTCTGCAAGGGTTGTCTGACTGTGATCTTGGTGAACAGAATCTAAAGCCTCTCATTCAGCTCAAGGTTGCCGTGATGCTTTTGCATCACCCATCCTGGCTCCCTACTTCTGGGCTTTTTTTTCCCAAGGACATGAAGTTATTTAGAGGCTCCTCTCAGAGAGCAGAAATTCAAGCCATTTTCTGTATTGCTTGCTCACAAGCCTGATTCAGCTGTAAATAGACTCACAGCTGAAAGTTCACGCGAACCATTTTTTAAGCTGCACTAAAGCTAAAGGGCTGTAGACTGACATGAGCTGATGCTAAAAAACCCAAAGTACTGCACTGTTATTCAGATATTTTTCTATGGCAGAAAATGCACCTCTGGAACAGAGGTGGTAGCCCTAGTGAGTCCAGCAAAATGAACTCTCCAGGTGTATAAAATTGGAAACATTTTCCAGTTGTAAAAAAGTGTTGCAGAAACACGTGCTTACCTGCTGAAGGAAGAAGGAAACAGGGCTGAATAGCAAATAGGGAAGACTCTGCAGTAGATTTCCAAGATTCACACGAAAATTCTTGACAGGGGATACAATTTGGTTGAAAAAAAAGTCGGCCCTTGCAAAAAAGGCAGCTCTGCAACAGAAGATGAACAAAGAGTAGTACTGTAAATACTGCTGTTCTAGCAGTTGCTTCTCAGGAGTGCACTAATAAGCCCATACACTACACACACAGAAGGAAAGTAAGTGCAATCATCAGTAACATTCCACCTCATCACTGACAGTATTAAACATTTATCTTGCACTTTTCCATTTTCTCTTTTATTTTATGCAGGGGGGGTGACTCATTTACACCAGCACCAAGAACTACACTTATCACTGAAGAGGATAAGAGAATTTTCATAAGCACGTGCAGCACAAGTAGTTCTGTGTTCCAGCATTAAAGAGGTGACAGAAAAAGGTTTGAAGCGTGCTGCATGATCTGAGGTGATCACCTTTGGAGAGCTATTAGGTATTTATCTAATATCCTTTGTATCTTAAACTAAAGAGAATGTCTGGAAAAAAAAACAAACCGATGACGCTGTTAGTACAGAACATCCAGAATACTGGAATTAAGAACATTCCTCACACCAGCTGAACAACCAGTTTGTTATTTTGGTAGGTAAAGCAAACGATGAATTCAAATAGCCTTTTGTTATCACGTATTGATACCATGCCTTAAACCAGGCATTTCCCAGAGGCAGAATTTCAGACCGGCTTTACCCATCCTTTCACCTCACTGCAGCAAAAACAGCAACGCAAGTCTCTGGATAGAACCCCCACAGATGACCCAAAATACTTTTATAGACATAGAAACATTAATCCAGAGGTTTTTGGACCCCAAAGCTGCCACAAATCCAGATTCAGCTCAAACTGCTCTGAGCTGCAGGGCAGTGTAATTTCCAGGTATATTCTGGGTGTGAGGCAGAGGAGGAAAAGGTGTAGCATGGCTGGAGATGCTGCTTGAGAAAACAGCTATTTTGGAATTTTATTACATCCAAAATGCTCCTTCCAGCAGAGATGCTAGTTGTACAAATGCTAGAGAACATTAAAAAATACAGGGTAAAACACAGGGTCATGTATCATAAATAATGCATTAATGTAACTGCCCTTCTTTTCTAAGTGACTGTACCTTAAAATTAACTTACTTGTGAGTGTGAGTGAAATTAATTTCTCATGCAGCATGAACTTGCTCCGTGAATGGAATGTTAGCTCCTCCTCAGAACTGACAATGAGGGCTGCTATAAATCAGAATTTCAATGGAGCTGACACACTTGCCCCACTTAGACCTACTGCTCAGCCAACCACAGCCAAAGAAATCAGTCATATAGACTCTGATTTCAGGTATTACTGCGTACGTCTTTCAATTCAGTTGTGAAAGGACAGCAAATAAGCTCTATCATTTCAGTGCCTATAATCCACAGAAGTGCATGCCGAGAATCAACACACTAGCTGGAAACAGTGATTGCAATTAAAACACTATCAGCCTAGCAAGTGATCGGAGTCTGTCATGTGAAAATCCACAGCAGCACCATTATGGACCTTTTTCTACTGGAAGATTTTAATTTTGGGCTGCAGTGACCGGGAAGCTTATCAATGGCTGGAAATTGCAAAGGCTTGGTCATTACTAAAGTGTTTTGCAAGCTCAGTTCAATCAACCAGAAGTGTGGAAAAAAGTGCATGTGAAGAATAAAGTGAAAAGACATTGATATAAAACGTACCACCTGTACTCTTGACTTTATTTGTTGACTTACATACAGGTAGATTTTCCATTGGGGTAGCTAAGCCTTATTTCAGTCTATGAAGCAAGTGGACTTCTGTGCTCTTGGTCATTTAGCAAGCCAGTCTACAACTGCTCTCAACAAGCAAAACCATGGGGTTCAGCCTATGTTATACCTGTCTTCCCAAGCACCTTGGTTCACTTGTCTTTCAGACCTGTAAAAGATCTGCAGGTATAAAACATTTTTCCTTTTTTTTTTCCTTTTCTTTTTCCAGAGATAAAAGGATGGCAGTGTGTCTTCTAGACTTTACTTCCCTGATCTTTCTCCTTTAAAAAAAATATTTCACTTTAATGGAAATTCAAGCTCATACTATAAATGCATATTATAACTAAAGGATGAATTCTAATGTATTCTGGCTACAGAAATGGATGGGAAAGCCCCTGTTGACTTTCCCCGGGGCAACTTTGTACCTGAGACAAATAATAAGATTGTTTTTAATGCTGACTTCTCATAGCTGAATTATTTTTCTGCTGACAGTCTGCTTCTGTTACGTGTACTGCTGAGTTTCTTTTCTGCTGCAATGGTGACACTTAATCTGCTTTTGTATCTCAGAGGACATAAATTTATGAAGATAGAAACCTAAAGGCAATAATTTCTCCCAAAAAATCCTTGCCGTTACTCTCAAAAGAAGTCGGATGAAAAATTATAGAATGTTCTTTGTTATAAAGTGCCAAATTTAACTCCATGGAGACAAAGTGAGAACGTACCAGAACTAAAAATCAAACTTTAAGGGTCTAATTACAGTATTAAGGTAGTCTAAAAGCACCAAAAGATCTCCCTTCTTACTTCAGATTATGACTTTCTCCACACTTGAAACTTCTACTTAAAACTGCTCTCCACACTCAAAACTCCAGTAATTCATATTTAAAACATTTCTCAATCTTCATTTCTCATAGACCCAATCTTAAACGTAAGGACTAATCGATGGCATGGACAAGTGGCACAGAGACTTCTGCAAGCGTGCTTGCACAGATGTAGGTGGTGATGCTCCAGCTTGCAGAGAACACCTTCTGAACTGGATTTTGCAGCACCCCGAGTTTGATTTGTATTTAGCTGAGTGAAAACATCTCACAAGCAAAACTTGCAAATGCAACTGCATCGCTGCCAGCGTTTCCATGCTGCAAAGCAGACTGTGAATTTAATCACAGTAACAGAAGAGTAACATTTTTCAAGGTGTGACTATGATTTAAAACAGACCAAAAAAAAAAAAAAATCCTATAGCAGTGCTCCTCGAATTACATAAATGTCTTTATAGACTGAGATTTTTAGTACTTTCTGCACTGCCTCTGTTCTGCATTGTAGAAAAATATTCAAAAGTTTCATCAGGGCTGAAAAATCCTATTCATAATGTGCATAATTTTAAGCTACATTCATTTTTGACATATTAGTGCCTTGGTTTTACAGGCTGCCCATTTACTAGTTCTCACATGAAAGTCAACATCTCACAGTGATTTCAATAAAACACTAATGCTTCAGGTAATTCAGCAAGAAGAGTTCCTGGACGGGTGAACACAGCATTACTAAACACTACAAGTTCCTTCTGAACATTCCATAGGCTCTTCCAGGACAACACAGAAAGGTCCTTCCTTTGCCTCCATTAAAGCACTCAAACTTATGAATTTTTGAAGCAGGATTTGAAGGGTTTTACTGGAAGAGGATGCGGTGAGTGTAAATGAGGGCATTTTGGAAGCATTTCACTTGAGCACCCACTGGGTTTCCTTTGCTGGCTCAGTCATGTTAGGCAATCTCGAGGACAGGGACTGTCAACCAACCACTTTACCCCTGGATTTGAAAAATGAGCAAATCCAGGCAGGATTTTTTGCACCACAGCCTGGCACTATCTCTACAACACTTCTCAAAATACATTTTAAGGAAAAAAAAAAAAAAAAAGGAAAAAACCATCATTTTCCCTCAGCTGCCTTTGCTTTTGACTAAAATGTCAACATTTCTTATTGGCCTCCTTCCTCACTCCCAAGAACTCCAGGAGATGGAAAACCAGAAAGGGAACATTTCAATCTGTCTCCCTATTTATAAGCCACTCCTGCACGGCAGGGAGGTCCTGCCCACAGCCATCCTCACTCTGGCTCCTCTCAGCCCACGGCTCAGCCTCTGTCTGCAGAGGAGGCCAGACCACATTGAAGGCTGCTGCTTCTGAAGCCTGCATAAAAAACATCCACTGTGAACAGCAGCTTCCTATCAAGAACAGCAGCAATCTTCTGTGGAGAGATTAAGAGACTGCCGGATCCTGGACAACCGAGACTCATAACCAGCTTAGAGAACCAAATCACACCCTTCTCGGCCGATTCATCGCTCCTGGCACAGCCAGTGACAAGCAAGCTCTGGAAGAAGGAACAGGAGAGAGGCATCTGACAGCAAAGTGGAGCCAGAAGTAACTTCCAATGCAGCAAGAATTAAAGTCTGAATAGCAAAAGAAAATCATGACGTCACAACCCACAAACCCCCTTGACAGCTTTATCTGGCTCTTCTCACAAACCTTTAGATTTCACTGGAGTTGCTTTAAGGCCCACCAACATTAACATGTATTTCTCCACTCAAATCACCAAGCTTCTGGCTTAGCACTTTTCAGGTAACCAAGATCACCAAGCCTAACAATGCCAGCACTGGCACCAGGTTAGAGAAACATACACAGGCCCTGTAGTAGAGTTTTACAAGAGATGCTCACAAGGTCCTGCCCTGGTTGGGTGGCATGGATTTGGCACATGAATGTGAAATAGCATCATTCTCCATTTCCAGGATCACTTTGACTGCAGGAGGAAAACATAACAAAACAAAAAACCCCACAAAAAAAAAACAAACAAAAAAAACCACAAACAAGCAAACAAAAAGAGTCCAATCCTTACCCATGGTAGTAGCCAGGGGTAGTACTCTATGGTCATGGGTACTGGAAGCAGAACTAACTGCCACTCACATTTAGTAACTGAAGTGTGTGGGGGGGAAGAACAGTAAGAATACTAAGTAGGCAATTCACCTTCAGCTCCTTACAGATGATCTCCAAAACTGCAAAGACAAACTTAAGACATAATAACACTACCCCTTCTGCCCCTTCCCTGGCTCTACCAAAGCAAAGCTGGCAGAGGGGATGTGTTATACTGTTCTTTCCAAAATCCAGTGCTGTCAGTTCTGCTGCCAAGGAAGGTGAGGTTCCAGGGAAGCTGCCAGATGTAATACTAAGATACTTTCTGCTCTACCAGCCTTGCAGATTTTGAAGAAAGGTAGCTGGAGGCAGCGATTTCTTCTATTTCCTCTGACGTTTCTACTACACTCTCAGACTCAGCTTCCGACTACACGAGACAGCAGCTGCTTAGTCAAAAGCTTCTCAAGAAAAAACAGTAGCGTGAGAGTACAGCTCCATAGCCTGCGACTGCTGCCATACTCAAGGCAGGTACTGCTGTCTGAACCCCTGGAGAAAGAAAAGGAGAAAAGGATATAAAATAAGTCTTTGACTCTCCTCTAATGAGGATGATATGTCTGGATAGCACAGGATAAAACACCGTTGGGAGAAGATGGAACAGGCATCTAATCTCAGTTGCCCAAGTCTGGGGAGATGTGAATGTTGGGCTTGGATTTATACAGAAGTCAGCAAGTTCATGGCTCCATCAATCCTGAATCACTGAAACCAGCCAGAGGCTAGATAAACTGTGCAGCAACATCAGGTCTCAGTGTGCTGTAGGCAGTACATACAGAAGGGTTTTGTGAGAAATAAACTGACTTCAAAAAAGAAGAGATAAATAGAAGTAGCAGCCATTACAGGGCTATCACAAAAGAAAGCACGTGGATTCAACTCAGCTATCGTTCTGTGCTCCTGCCATCAAGAATTTAAAGTCCTGCAGTGCAAATAACTAGGGATGTAAAAACTGTCATCCCATCATCACATCTCTGAACAGTAATGAGAGACACTTTGAGCCTCTAAACAATATTCAATTTCTTAATAATGACTCAAGTGCAAGCTAATCGTGGGGATTAACAACTGCCTGAATGGTCCTGCAGGCTCAGGAAGGGACACTTGCCAGTGACTATTCTCTGGAAAAAATCTCTATCATCATTAATAATACCAGGAGAGGAAAACAAAAAATAGTGTTGTACTGGATTTTTTTTGTATCACAGAATCACAGAAAGGTAGGGGTTGGAAGGGACCTCTGGAGATAATCTAGTCTGACCTCCCTGTCAAAGCAGGGTCACCTAGAGCAAGTTGCACAGGGCATGTCCAGATGAGTTTTGAAAGTCTCTAGAGAAGGAGACTCCACAACCTCCCTGGGCAGCCTGTTCCAGTGTCTGTCACCCTCACAGGGAAGAAGTTTTTCCTTATGTTCAGGTGGAGCTTCCTGTGTTCCAGTTCATGCCTGTTACCTCCTGTCTTATCTCTGGGCACCACTGAAAAGAGACTGGACCCATCCTCTTGCCACCCACCCTTCAGCTATTTATAAACATTTATAAGGTTCCCTATATAGGGTACACATGGTATTTTTCTATTGATGTCAACAGATACTGGACCAGGACCCAGGTTGTTATGAGACCCCCTCCAGGAGAGGAAAGGTGGACTCCACACACACCTTGCACTAGGGGAACCTCTCAGACATCTCTCGAGTGCCTGACTGAGATTTCAGGAAAGATATCTAAAGCCATTCACAAAAGCACACTACATCCTCGGGTTTTTTTTAGTTTTGAGTGCTTGTTACCTTGCAATACCTGTTTGCCACGTTTCCACAGCAACAGATGCAAAATGGGTATTCTTCACAAATAAAAAGAAGAATACCTGCCCCTGGAGTGGGCACTGCCAGAAACTGGGCAGCCCCAGGCAGCAGATGGGAGGTCCCGAGCTAATGAAGCATTTAAGCAAATCCGTAACTAATTTTAAGCAGAGAAGTAGTTACACTGTGGCTCTAACCGGCCATTTCCCCTCTGCATCTAGATCACCTTGAACTGCTCCAAAACTGACCACGCTGCATTCAGAGGTACGGGATCTGATCCAGAAAAAGCACGCGTACCAGAATTTCATTTGGCTCCCAAAATCTGGGGAAAACTTGGGTGGCGAGAAGGGAGGAATGAGAGAAAAAGGAAGAAGATATTGAAGGTTTTCAAGCAACCAGAGGCTCTGCCTCCGGGCACGACTTACTCTGCCCAGGCTATTTACTCGCATTCATCTTCAGTGGTTTGTGTTCACGACGCGAGCCATTTGGCCGTCTGCGCTGCGCGGAGAGACGGCAACCTGTCTGTGGCAGAGCAGCTGCACCAGTCCAAGTGGACAGATGGTGAGGATGCAGCTCAATTCTTCCCTCCCTATATTTCCCTCTTTCCCTCCTATAATTTTCCTTCCTCCTCCTCCTCCCTCTCCCAGCCCGGATTCTTTCGGCAGAGCTATGTGGACCTCACCGTGCTTGAAGACCAAATTAAATTTGCCTTCTAATTATTTCCTGAGTCTCTGTACTAGCAATCTGTCCTCACCCCAGACACATGGCAACTGCTGCTGCACAGCTGGTCTGGCACCAGCAAAGCCAGCGGGTGAATGGCAGGCAGGTGTGATGCTGGTTTGGCTCACCAGCTGCAAAGAAACCAAAGAAGAAACCCCAGCCTCTTGGCTGAGAAGAGCATGGTTTGAAAGCTGTTCCTGCAGGATGGCTGGCAGTTTAATCAGAGAAAAATCTAGTATATACTTGTCCATTAAGACTGAGATCGTGCTCGTTGACACTGGGTGTTTATTGGAGGACTGAAGGAGGATGTGTCATCCTCACTAGCGCTGGCTCTAGCCATCTTCTCACTCCAAGGTGTTCTCACCAGACCTCTTACCTTTTATTAACTTAGAACATACATGCATACGCATGTCTATATATGCACTTTAACTGTCTATTTCCATGTACTTATGTAAAGTCTAGTACAATGGTTCCGCTAGGAAGTACTGCTTAAGTACAATCACGATCGAGTAACTGCATCAGCAGCAATATCACCAAGAGTCTCCTCTTGGTCATTCTACAGCCAGAATACAATGTCACTTCATCAGTCATCACATGGCACTGCTTTGTTCCAACCTGCTACTGTTGTGAGCACACAAACATGAAAGCCTTAAGACCATCTTGGGGGCTAAAGTGGTATCAGCTGAACTGAAAAGAAACATCCTTACTCCAAAAAGAACAGTAAGAGAGAAAAAACAAAACAAACAAACAAAAAAAGAACCCTACCCTGATTCATCAATAAAAAAAAAAAAAAAGCAGCATGGTTATCCTGGACTACCCAAAAAATTCCCAACTTAAAGTTCTATAAAACTTTAAACTTCTTTTTAAATAAACCCCTTTTCAGTCTGGGTGTTAGTGTCTTTTTCTACTCCATTTTAATTTGCCAAGTTGTCCAGAGAGAGTTTCATTGTCATGTCTTCATTCCTATTGAAATTTTCATGACTGTTGAGATGTTCACACATGAACGGATGAATGGATGGGTGAGTTTGTTTCCAGCAAAGAAAGGGTTACCACCTCCTGAGAGACCACAGGCAGCCTGCTACCTGCACTTCGTGAGCTTTGGGAGAGTGTACCAGGATGCATGGACAAAAAATTCACTCATAAATGAAAGCCCTAAGTGTTATCCTCTCACCAGGCAGAGGGAAGAAATACTGGGCAATAAAAGGTGAACATTTTGTAAACTACCCTGTAATCCAGGCTCACAGGAACACTCTAGTCCTGCCAAAACACGTTTGCTGCACCAGTGCTAAATGGATTTATTTAAACCAGTCTAAGCTTCTGCTTAGATGCTGTTGCACTGTGCAAACAGATCCCTTTGCAGATGCAAGTGAGAGGGTTCAAGCAGTCATCAGGCCAAGGATCCCTCCTTCCTGGGGCAGAGGAGGAGCAGCCACATCAGCACTAAGCCATCCCCAGGTAAAGGTCTCCCACTTGCAGCTTCACCTCAGCTTTCTGATTTTGGCTGAAGCAGGTTAGGGAGTGCTCAGAGTCTATTCTGCACACATGCCAGATGAAGTGCTGGCAAAGGCAGTATCAAACAGCTGGGGCAAAGGAGGCCTCTCCATAGTTTAACTGGAAACAGCAGTTTGCAGAGCGGATGGCAGCCCAGCATCTTTGCTGTGCCTTACCCCAGTCATCCAGCAAAAGCCTCAATGCCATTTTCTGATCATACAAACAGAACAGACCCCTACAAACTTCAACGCTGTTTCCACAAGCCTTTTGTAAGCAGGTAAAAACCCTATGCAAGTGGGAGTAGTCATTAAAAACCTGAACAAAACTGCTGCTTCAACAAAAGATTATACATAGTTGCAGAATTTTCAAGTATTCATAAAAACAAAGGAAACACAGGAGATCAGCACCACAAGTAGCTGAAGCCCAACACAGTATAGATTTCAGATCCAGCAGCACAACCCAACCAGAAGATCTTGCTACACGTGAACCCAAACGTTGGGAAATCTTATGAAAACTGCACTACAACAGCAAAAGTTGTGTGGTAACCAAAGAGAAGGAAGAATCTGGATATTAAGGTACACTGCAGACTTTGTCAAAACCATACCAGTGGGCAAAAACTGTCTGGTAGGTGCTTTGATGATGGATTTACCTGGAGTCTTGTGTGTCAGCATTCTGCATTATACACAGACACAATCATCTGCATAGAGTTTATTATGGAGAGAGAGGTGCTTTTGTCAGGGCCACAGTACTTGCACTGGAACATCACTCCATTTATGTAATAAAAAAAAAATAGAGAAAAAGGAAAAAAAAATAAAGGAAAAAAATAGAGGAAAAGGAAAAAAATAGAAAGAGGGAGAAGAGAAGGGAGGAGAGGGAAAAATAAAGAAAAAAAAGGAAAACAAAAAAAAAAGGAAAGAAAAAAAACCAACCCAAAACGAACAAACATGCAAAACCAAAACAGTGAGTTGGAAGAACCCTGAAGAGCAATGGCCAGCATTGCTGCACTGGGTATAAACCAGGCATGTACAATGGGGAGGAACCCCAAGCTGACACACATGGCCAGGTGGATGACTGAACCTCTCTCTAACCTTTACTAAAAGTCATCGCTCAATCTCTCCTGAGTTAGTGGCAAGAGCACTGCTCCACTACGCCTTCACAGCAGGTCGGAGAACAATGCTGGAAAGCTGCCAAGGGTTCAGATGCAAAACAAAAAAAGAGGGGGAAACCCCCAAAAAAACCACGGACCCCAAACCTGAAAGCTGCTCAAGAGACTGCACAAGCCTAAGCATAGTTCACCAGACTTGTTACTCAGGAAAACTCTCTGAGCTTCAAGGGCAATCGCACCTCAGTAAAAACTAACTGCAAGTCTGACAATTTTTCCTCCAAGTTTTATTGAGCAGGCTGATACACATCTACAAAACAGCATAAAAGTAGTTGTATTTAGGGATTTTGAATTATTATTTGTTGGCAGTTTTTTGCATTTTTCTCAAACTATGGAGCCTCAGTCATAGACACACAGACCTAAATCTGACTGAAGTAGGTGCTGAGTGAAGGCAGCACAAAAAAGATAATTAAGCATAAACGAAACCAGAAGTGTATGTTCTCCCAGTATACGTTCTAGGCACAATCATTCAAGGGTAACTCAAGATTAGTGAAAGCATTTCCACATAATCTCATAGCAGCAAGCCAGATGACTCCAAAAATTCCTCCCTATTTCCCCTTCATTGACAAACTATGAGGGAGAAAAGGGCTTTTACAAGATGCCACAAAAGGCTGGCAGGCTCTGCTTGTTTCACACAGAGCTGATATCTGACTCTGAATACTGACGACCTCACTGAGACTACAACACAGCAGCAGCTCCCAAGGAAAGATGGTCTGGGTTGTTGCTGCTCCATTGCCCACACCAAGTCAATGCAGCTTTTTTTTTTTCCACACCTCAGTGCTCTATTTAAAGGTAATTAAAAAATTACTTCCCTGCCTCAAAATTAATTCTGAAGTCTCAGAAGTAGTTGAAAGCCTACAATTCATATTCTACGACTGCTATAAAAAAAAAAAAAAATCCTGGTTTTTTCCTTCCATTTGATTACCATATATATACACACACATCAGGAATGTCTTGGTTTCGCTGAAATATTCGTGGGATGATGTTTGGTAGCTCTCATCGGCTAATTAAAGGGCAGGAGAAGAAAGATATTCTAAAAAGTTAGTTTCTGATATGACAGTGATGCTCAAGGATGTGGAAAAAAAAATACATGAACAAAAATAGCTCTCAAAAGTGAAAAACAAAAATCAAAGACAAGGGAATGTTCCCTCCCCCACACCCACCAAGTGCAATTTCCCCGCGATGGATCAGTCTGCAGGCAGACCTCCAAGAGCAGAAATAAAGTGCTGCCTTTCGAAACAGGTGGGATTTGACCAGAAGGTGACAGGTTCTACTACAGAACGAAATACAAGAGTCCCTCTTGCCTTGCCTGACTTACTACAGTCACTGAGACTCACAAGCTGGGCTGGATTCAAACTAAGGGCGGGCATAAACCCATTTGGTTTCCTTTCACAGTAATTTTCAAGTCTTGAAAACTTGGGTCAGTCCCCTTAATACACGTTCACTCTTCATTTTTACAACATTTTCCTTCCACCTTAGGAAAAACCTCAGAAACAGGAGGTGGTCAGAGGCTGGAAGAGAAGGCTGAGTTACCTGGAAAATGAGAGATTAACACAGATGCCTTTGTATTCACAGAAGACATAGAACGAAACGCGACAGTGGAGATCACTGCCAGGGAGCCACGAGACCACAGCAAAGGAGACCCTGCAGCAGTCAGCTGGAGAACACACCAGACACGGGGATTTTTGGTTCAGTAAAAAGCTATGCTTGTTTCTATTTGAATATAAATGTCCTCTGTGGAGTCAGAGGACTCTCCAGGCTTGGTATCCCCTGTAAAAGGAAGGCTCTTCCCCCAAGAAGGTGTTAGCCAGAGTTTTTTAAACCCCTATCTTTAAAATAAATAGCTGGAATGTCACCCCAAGGACCAAATACAAAGGGATTTTGGTGCCTGAGCCAGAATTACTGAAATGAAGACCATATTTCTGCTCTCTGGCAAGGGTGGTGGGTTGACCTGGTGAGTTTTTAAACTGCTTTAGCTTTGGAGTGACTTTGGAAGGCCCAGGTTTTCCTGGGAGGGAGGAAGGGAAAAGAGAAGGTCAGTTCCCTTCTGTCCTTGTTCCCTGCTGACTTTGTGCCCTGTGGCACAGCCTTACTGGGACGAGGCACAGGGTCACAGCTGCATCAAGTTGTGCTGTGCCAAATGTCCACCTTCCACTTAGGTACCAAGGACCTGCACTGCATTTCACTTTGGTGTACTGAGGTCCAGCAGGGCGCAGTTCCATTCAGTAAAATCAGCAACAGATGATAAACATAACCCCAGAAGGTAACAGGTCTACTGTAGCAATTTACAGTTTTTAAATAGAGGAAACTGGAAAGTAATCAGAGGGGGTGGGGAAGATGGAGGAACCTCTAAAACCTAAAAACTCAATGCAGAACAAATCGATACCTTTAGCTACTCTAAATACATGGGCACTACTCAACTTCTCCACACTTGTTCACATAAACCCTGCACTTAACATTTGTTACCCAAGCACCATCCCAGAATGCACCCAACTCTGTAGCACAACGACGTAAGCCCCAGGCTGCAGTCTTTAAAGAGTGCTCCACAAGAGTAGTCCGCACTCAGCAATGCAATGATTTGAAATGTCAACGTGCTTTCATTCTTCAATTGCTCTTCTTGCCACCACAGCTTTTTGGGCCAGCAAGGAACCTTCGGGAGCTTGACCATTTGTGGGGGAAGCAGAACACCCTTCTTCGCAGGATTACATGATAATAGAGTAGCTTCGTTTTCAGCAGTGCTTTTCTTCTCCTTGTTGTTTAACACTGAACAGAGAAGCTGTTGAAAGCAAGAAAGCAACGAAGACAGACAGCAGGAGGGGCACATCTCACCTAAGCATCCAGGAGCCCATTTGCTTCAATAAGAGGAAAAGCAGGGCAAAGAAGAGAGGAAAGAGCATCACATTTTTGCCTAAGCACCCAGGTAGTAGGTAGGCTTTAGAAACTGAAATGTTTACAGCTTCCAAGTTGTGCTCAGTTTTAAACTGTTTTCTCTAAACTGGAAATTTACTTTCTAGGATATCTAAACGATGCTCAAGTGGTAACTGCAAGTCTGGAGGTGCCACAGATCAGTTAAGAGGAATCTCTCTCATTTAGTTATAAACAGAAAAGTGTTAATGTACAGGGCAGGGGCTGCACTTTGTACTCGAGCACAGGGTGGTCTTAGTTCCTCAACCCAAGGGTTTAAAGGCAGAAAAAAAATAAATATTAATAAGTCAAATCACCAATAGATACTAAGGCATATAAATGATGGACTGGAACCATTTGTTAAATATGACAAAGGCTACCAGAATTAGCATCTACAGGACTTTCCATATGCTACAAAATAATTATGAGGGCTGGGATTAAAACGTGAATGATCAAGAAAATTTCATGGGGATTCAAGAAAGACCTCAATGTATTCAGGTCTAATAGCTCTGCGATTCAGACGCATCTCCATTAAACATTGTTAAAAACTCTATGAAAGGGAAGTGAAGTTAATTGAATTTAACTCAGCTAATAAATTTTCTTTTGGATACTCTTTCGGACCAACATCTGGCTTCTTATCTGAACTTTCCAAGCTGCTTCTCAGTTACACAAAACTGGCGTGGATATTTTGTAAGAACAAGCTCTCTCTAAAATTTTCCAATACTTTCTATCTTCAGGAATGCCAGAATTACCACAAGAATGTCTTTTTCCTGGCACTTTGAATTGTACTGATTCAGACCTCACTGATAGGACACACTAGAGGATAATTTATACAAGGAACGATGTTTTATTTACCAGTATAGGTTCTGTTATGCCAAGCCAAACCAATCTGTTAAATGTGATAACGTGCCGACAGCGGCCTTTGCCTAGTCCTCCAGAGCAAAAAGTAATAGATTTAAAACAAAGAAAACAAACTAAAAAAACCAAACCACCACCCACCACAAAAACCAGCAAAACAAACAAACAAAACCATGACCATGAAGTCATGGAAACCACCAGGGGAGCAGTCAGGAGTGTATCAAGACTTGTTATCCTTAGCGCCCGTACTTGAATTCAAGTATTTAATACTATAAACTGAAGTCTTACCTATGAACTAATACAGATCACAGTGGGTGTTCCTCTTACAGGGACAACTAGATGTGAAATTAATTCACTCATTGGAACCAATGAAAATGACCAAATTCAACCAGTTTGCTGGTATTTCTCTGGATCAGGATGTAAGTAGTTAATCAAAGGAAAAGACGTGGCCCTGCATTCTTCCTGGAGAGAACCTTAACAGAGTACTTTATAGAATGAAAAATTAATATGGTAGTTACAAGAAAACCAGCGGTACTAGCTTACAGAGGGGCTGGATGAGCACATCCAAGCTGAGTTAATGCACTTTCTGGAAGAACGCTTCAATTCTCTCAGCTTTCTGATTGCCTTTGGAATCAATTCAACAAAATCTCACCCTTTCTTTTCTTCTGAGTTTCCACTTCAAGTTGACAACGCAGGAAGTAAAAAGCCTGGTATCAAGTCACCAGATGAGGAAATTTTAGGACTCAAGTTACATTTAATTAAAGGAGAGTCATCCTTAAGCCAGCATTGTAAATGTTTGTCAGTGTTTTCCCTGCGTGCTCTCCAAAAAACCATTCATGCTGAAGACAAACTGTCTCCAATTTCTAATGCAGCCACTATGAATCAGAATAAAAATATTCCTCCCTATCTAGCAACAACATACCATCTTGGAGCACTTAAAACTCCACCTGTTCTGCAGTAAGAGCGTGTCTAATTTATATAAACTCTGGTTTATTCTGGGATGGAACATGAAATCCAGTGGAGGAAAGATTATACGTTAAGACATCAAGCCACCCAGTTGGATGTATGTTACTGTACAATCACACTATTCAGGGGTCTCTTCAATGAGACTTTTCATTAACTGACCCACCTCCTATCTGACGAGAGGAGCAGAACATCATCACCAGCACACAGTAACACCATGAAGCTAACTAACCTCTTTATTTTCTTAGAACACCATTCTAAACAATACCTTAACCCCAAAGAAATTGATTAAATCCAAAAATAAGCAAACATGAGATCTTGGACTGAAGAACTGCTGGAGCTGATCCAAAGCAGCAGTCTCTACCCTGACTGTGATATGCTTTGGATCACAGCCCTCAGCCCTTCTAATCTGTTTGTGCATCGCCTGTATCTTCAGCAGAACTGTGCACCCTTTTGAAGTTGCTCTTCACATTTCAGCATGTATGCACTGTTGTGTCTACTACAGAACTCAGCAAAGGCAGAGGTAACTACTGTCCAAAAATATCCTTTTCTTTTTTTGCCAATAACATCTGGAACTTCAAGAAGGAAGATACTTTAAGCCTGCTGCTTTCCAGCTTTTTCCTCATGAGGAAGATTCAACATGGGTCCAAGAACACAAATTAACAAGAGTCAATGTAAACAGAGCAATATTTCTAGCCCTGTCTGCTGCGCTCATCACAGGAAAGCATATTCCATCGCTTCCCTCCTCCCATCCTCCCTCGCTGCGTGATCAGAAAGGCATACCAAATGCTATAGCGTTCCTTTTTAACGGCATGCACATCAGCTGCCAGCAAGATAAATGCTCATCTACTTCCTTGATCACAGGCTGAAGATGGAATAAGATCTATTCATTCCTCCAGTCCATCTCCCTCCTTACAGGCATCTAATCCAAGCTAGCGGCGAATGACTGTCTCTTCCAGCAGACCACACAGGGGAGCTGAGAAGTTGACTCCCAATGGAGAAGTTGGCCTGCTAACTGAAAAACCTTGTTTCCAAAACCTCCACCCTAATCTGCAAGCACAGTTCAGCCAGGGAAGATGTGACCCTCACCTACCAGCCCTGCAGAACATTTTCCAGGGCTCTCCATGAGCTTTACAAAACCCCAACCAACAACGCTACCAGCATTTTTCATGGAAGATTATTTACCTTCATTCCATCAAGAAGCTTTTCTTTATGTTCAAGTTACCTTCCTTTTTGCAGCCCGTAAGACTAGTTGCAGCCTCTTGGAAAGCCTGATTACCTCTTGAGTACCCACACCTGAAGTTGTTGGTATCTTTGCTTCTTAGATAATCCATCTATAGTAAGCATTTTCAATCATTGCTCAGAAATCAGTCCATTGCTCTCCTAATCAGCTCTTTCCTTTCCCTCTCAAACTTTCAAAAGGCAGGTGTCCTGTATTTAAGCCAGGGAGCCAGGTGCATCCACCCAGCACAAGTAAAGTGTGCTATTTTTCCAGTCATAACTGGGATATCACAGACAACCGAGCTGCCTTGTATCCCTGCGTCACCGCAGCAGCCATGCCTGACCACAGGCCCTTGATTTGTTTCAGGCCCGTGACTTTTGTGTGTGCTCTTTCACACAATACACACCCGAACCTACCATTCATCTTATTTTCACATTTCCATCCCTCGGTCTCAGATTGTTCTGCATGGTCGGTCTGTCTGCAGAGGGACAGTTCACTGCTGATAACTGCAGACACGCGAGTTTTACACATGAAAAGGTAAAAAGCACTGAGCTCTTCTGATGCCTTTCATGTTCATTCCTGGGTTGTCATCACCCTGGCTTCTATGTCACACTAAGACTGAGCATTAATACATTTTATTCTTACACAGCAGATGCATCACCACGTTTCCCCAGAAGAGCTGCTGCTTTGCTTGCACAAGTGGCATACAGGGCACCTCCCTGGTGATACCCAATATCTTTCAGATCACAACTGTGCCCTGAACCACTCCTCAGCCTCCCAAGCATATTGAATTTCAGCCTGAGGATCACAAAGGAGTATATTGTCACCAACTGATGGGCAGGAAGGGATTTGGGGTTTACAGTTCCTGTGAGTCTTCCAGCAGTCACAGGGTAATGTGACAGAAAGTAAACATATTTCAAGTGAAAATAGCTTGGAATAAAATTGGTGTCCCTTTTCCCCACCCCCTAGCCCTGCACCTGTCTTTGTTTCAGACTCACAACCATGAGAAGAAACAACATTCAACCCAACTGTCCGAGCAAGGGAATGCCCGGCATCACTGCACGGCGTTTGCCGAGCGAGCTGTCAGGTTCCGTTTAGCATTCTGCACCATTTCTACAGTTTGGCTTGCCTGGAAATTTTAAATGCAAATGTGTCTGCGGGGTGGCACGAGAGAACAATATCAGAATTTTACCTCACACCACAGCTCCTCGCTCGGCTCCACCCGACTCCCCTTCCCTTCATCCCGTATACGCAGGTTTTGTAGCTACTGAAACAAAGGCGTAAACAAGAAAATCTTTACCTGTTCTTTTTCCTACTGAAAGACTGTCCCTGGCTTTTCTGCTTAAACAGACTTAAACCACAGTTTCAGTAATGCTTCAACATTGCCTACGACCCCAGCTTGAAACACAGAGCAGGCAAGCAATTTCTTTAATAGCAGGGAATAACAGCACTTAATTCCAATCACCCCCATATAGTATTTTCCATCTTCCAAGGGCTAGATATGCACGAGCTAATTAATGACTGTTTTCCCCACACCCCAAACTCGCCAGTCTTATCTTAAGAAGCCAGGGGGAAAGCAAACACCCCTGAGAGGATGTGCTTCTGGACAAACATTTGTCATTTTCTTCTCTTCTTTGTGCTCAGTGTCAATGTGTTCCAGGCCACAGATGTAGGCAGCTAATTACCAGCTCTCATAACTCAACAGTTTCCTGAGAGGCTGTGGCCAGGGCTACCAGAGATGCAAATTTCTCATTGACCTTAATACAGAGGCATTTATCTACCAGTGATGTTCAAACACTTCAGACATGACCAGAACCAGACCTAACTGTTTTCCTTCTGGTGCAAGGATGCTTTTGCCCATGCGTGGCACCAACTGCTCGTATAAATCTACGTACAACCCGAACACAGCTCAGCAGTTTGCACTGAGCTCCACAAAAGCAGAATACGTTCTACAAATTATAGTGCTGCTATTGTGTGGCAAAAAAAAAAAGCTCCAATTTTCCCCTCTAAAGAACAGCTTTTTGGTTTGCATTTGTGGTTTATTATTAAACACACACGCAAGAGTGATACTTTAAAGAAAAATCAAGAAGTAGGCCAGGAGGTCAGCGGACACGAATGGTCAGAGCCTCCAGCAGTGGATCAATCTACCTTGCTGCAGTTAATATCCTTTATATTTAATTTTACTGTTGAAACAGGAAACACTATTTTTAGCCATTACCTATTATTTTTATTCAAAGATTAAGGGCCACTTACAACTCTATTACCGATCTTGCATTTTATAATGTGTATTTATGAAGCTGTTCATTAATCCCTCTGGCTTTTACATTTAAAAAAAAACCCACTTAAAGTAATTTTACTGGCTTTCTTTATTGTGGCTACATTTTACAACCGTAATTCTATTTGTCATAAAAATGCAAAGGAAACACCTCTAGAATGGAAATGCAAGGAGCTTCGACTAACTCAAGGATCAGATTTTTTTTGAAGTGCTATGGGCTTGATTTTCTTAAGCGTTGAAGACTCAGAACTTGGCTTGCACAGATACATTTCCCTCAAGGTCCCCAAAAGAACTCTGGATATAAAAGTCTGAGAAATGAAAGATCTCAGAAATATTGAGGTTTGCTCTGGAGCCTGAACGGGTTCAAAATCTGGCTCTGTCTTGGATGAGGAGTACTTTTGGAAATTCCTCTTACACTGTCTGATTTGCAGTGCCTTTTTTACTGTGCATCCACTGGAAACGTGTCTTAATTCCATATTCCTTCCAGAGTTTTCCACTAATTAGGTTATTAATGAGAAAAAGAAATACGAAGCATTACATCATTCAATCAATGGTCTATGTTACATGAAATCCCTGTCAATACATGTTTCATAGTAAGCCCCACATTACTAGCCTACCACAGAGAACGTAGTTACGTGCAGCATTCATCTGACTCCCAGGAATAAGTTTTCAATATGCCACACTTCAGCTACTGGAGAAGTTACGAACAAAAGAACAGTTTTGGCAGGCAGCTCTACATCCAACTACCCACTAGATGCCAAATGTGCCCCTCATTCTATATCTGGCCTATACTGCTCTATTTCTTTTATTCCAAATGTAAGAAAGCTGTCTACTCACCACCTAATAGTCTTCCTCCACCTAAAAGGTAATAGGTGCATGTGACAGAAGAACTGAAAAGCATTTCTTTCAAATGAAGTGTCAAACTTTACATTTAGACCTATCTTTCCATTATCAATCAACATGCTGCTAAACACAGAAACTGACTGTTCCCTCCAATTTACAATGCAATGGTTAAAAGCACGTTGACTGGAAATGATGAACATTAGAAAAGCTCAATCATTTCCTTGATCCTTTTTCTCAGGCTGTCTCTCTTGTTGCTTCTGCAATATTAAAACACTGGCATACATCCAACTTAATGTAATCTTCAAGAAAACGAAGACACCAGACCTTTAGCAACGATCACTTACAAGCTGCCAAAATTAAATGCAGCTGCACACACACAGGAAAACTGAAACGGATAAGCCCACCCTCATGCAAGAGGAGCTATCAAGGCATCATACAGTCCAGGGCAGAAACGTGCAAAATCATTCTGCAAAAAAAATATCTTACTCATGCACATAGGTCTTTCTTGCATGAAAAAGGCTTACAGCAGCCAACCCCAAGGAATGACAGAGTCAACTCCAGGTACCTGAGGTAGCTATTTCAGACTGCAAAAACAAACAAACAAACAAAGATGAGTGTCTGCACAACCGCTAATTTAATATTCACGCAACGTGCGAAACCTGCGAGCCCCAGGTCCAGAATTAACACAGACCATCCGAACGGCTACGAGGGCTGCGTTTTACCACACTGCACAGGAACACACAAAGCCGGGAGCCCCCCATCAGACCACAGAGGCCATTCCTCCTCCACAAGCTCACCCACCCCACCAGACCCCCCCCGACCTCCCCCCGCGCTCCCCCCCCCCTCCCCAGCGCCACCCTCCCCTGCAGACCCCACACCCACGCCAGCGT
>WUAM01000254.1:4597335-4620664 GCA_024336885.1 Actenoides hombroni | reverse complement strand
GCCAGAGCAGGATCACCTAGAGCAGGTCACACAGGAACAGATCCAGGTGGGTTTTGAATGTCTCCAGAGAAGGAGGCTGCACAGCCTCCTTGGGCAGCCTGTTCTAGAGCTCCTTGACCCTCACTGTGAAAAAATTTCTCCTTATCTTTACATGGAACCTCCTATGTTCCAGCTTGCATCCATTGCCCCTTGTCCTATCATTGGATGTCACTGAGAAGAGCCTGGCTCCATCCTCCTGACACTCACTCTTTACACATTTATAAACATTGATGAGGTCACCCCTCAGTCTCCTCCAAGCTAGAGAGAGCCAGCTCCCCCAGCCTTTCCTCATAAAGGAGATGTTCCACTCCATCATCTTTGTGGCTCTGCACTGGACTCTTTCAAGCAGTTCTCATTGTAACAGTTCTTTCAAATACATTGCTATAAAAAGATCTGAAATTTCTGTAAGACTCCAACAACATATCCTATTTATCTTTGCACAGCCACTGCTGCTTCCAAATAAAAAAGATGTTTGATCTCTCTTGGTGCATCCAGACATACTGCCTGCATAATGACTGCCTGTTTAGATTCACTCCATCTCATCTATACTTTGGCTAACACTTGTTTGCAGCAGTACCCATAGCTGACTTTTCTCCAATAGCAAATACAAATTAACTCAAATCTTACCTGTTTGTGGGTTAGGAGCTTCTTGAGTTTAAACTGCTGATCTCTACTAGCTTCATAAGGCAGTGAGGCATCATTACCCACAGCTTTATACAGCTCACTTTGGGAGAGAGAAGCAGTAAAGGTAGACTGAGAGAACTCCAGCTGTTCATGAGCATTACCTTGTCTGGGGAATGGCTGAAGACTTTGGGAGTTGTATAAACCAGAATGTCAGTAGGTAGTTTGATACTCAGTCAAGATCCAAAGTCTGCAAGTTCTATATTTACAAAAGGTCAAGTGGCATATCCACACATATGTAGCATTCCTGCTTAAAGTACAACTTTTCTATCATGAGCGACTCAACTACCTCATCAAAACATCATGACGTTTCCAAAGAACGGCTCCATGGAAGAGAAATATCCTTGATCATGGAGCAATGTACAGTCATTAGGGAGTTTTTGGTGTTGACACTTTTAAGAGAGACAGATCAAGGAAATTTAAAAGAGAAAAGCATCTATTACTGAAGAAAGAAGAACAACCTATGCAAATAACTGGAAGAAAAGGCTTGTGTGCCACCACAATGGTAAACACTGCCTATGTAATTTAATTCCCTTGGAGAAGGCCTTTGTTCTGATACAGTCATTATCAGGCAGCCAAAACGTACCCAGGTAGAAGTATAATAATTGTTTTTGCTTTCATCTAAACTGGGGTATTCAATCTCCTTTTAGATGTGCAATTGTAAAGCCTTCCAAGTAACTCTACAGCCTCCTACGTGCCAAATGTAAGCCCACTTGCTAGCACAATGACTTTTTAGTTCGTACCTTTTAGGTGGACCCTTGAAAATCAGAGACACTCAGGAGCCCACAGATTAAAAAAAAAGTGAAAGGCACCACCAAGGTAATGGTTGCCCCTCAAGAGCAGCTGGAAGCCACTGTCCCTGCCACTGACAGAGCATTACCTGCCACTCACACAAAAGCAGTGTGTGTTCTAAAGAATGGTGAGAGGTTTTTTTTTCCCTGCACTAGAGATCTTATCTATGTCATGTGCTACAGTTTCTGCTCTAATAAATACCTTTCTCTAATGAATAATATGTAGGGGAAGATTGCATGGTGCAAAAGACCGGTTAGACCAGCTACAAACCCACCAAAGAGTTTGAGTGATATTGTATAACATTTTTCAAGTTCAGTTGCACACTGATGATACTTTTTTTTTCCTGATGTGGGAGGTACCTATTTTCCTTTTACTGTACTTCCTTCTCACATGGACAGCATATACACCAGCATGTTTGTGAATACTGGGCAGAAAAGAGCTTCCTCCATCTGCCCCAAAATTTTTCTTCTGCCTTTGCCAAAGCTTAAGGCTGGTGGTAAGTCTAAATCCAGGGAGGTCTGGAGCAGCAGTGGCAAATCTTGTAGCTACACTGACTCTTAAAGAATCAGGAGAGGATGTGCTGCTGGCTTGGTCAGGGCAGGTTCAGTCCATACAGAGCTACTAAACCAACCTTCAGAGAGGTTTAACATGTACTCCTGCCTCACAGGGTTTGATTTGCTGGCAAGCCTCTCAGAGAGGCAGTACAGCTAATGCATCTACCTGGCCTACCTGGAGCAGCACAACAGCAGTACACCCAGTCTGAGAAAGTCAGAGAAAGAAAATGCTCCTTTTTCCTCTTCAGAGCAGCCTCAAACCAGAGCGAGACTGTCAGTGGACATTGTACAATCACACTGCACAAGGCAGCTTCTGCCCCAAGGGGTGCCAGCTGAACAGAAACTGGTGGAAGAAAAAAGCCACCCAAGGAAGTGTTATTCTTTTGATCACACACTTCCTCTGACCACTAGTCCAGGCCCCTGCCACTGCCCTCTACTTCCCAGGACACAGGAAAACATAACCTACCTGAAAACATTGCAAAACTTGAAGATACATTTTGGGGAGGAAGTTTCTCAGTATTAGAGATGTACAATAAGCTGATGGAGAGAACTGAAGTGTCCAATGCAAAGATGAAGTCCCTGCACCCAGGCAGAGGCAGCCCAATCATTCACCTCAGAGCAGAACCACAGAGACCAGGTAAAGAAGATGGAAAAGCAGCTTATCCTCATGGTGGTCCTGAGAAAATCTCAGGATTTTCTGTTCAATTTGGTAACATGAGAACAAAATGTCATTACTATCAAGATTCAATTCAAATCGTGGCATTTTATGAAAACCACTGGATCATGTGATGGGATCCCAGACTAGCCCAAGGTGATACGAAACTGTCAAGGGATTTTCTTTCACAGGGATTTTCTCAAAGACAACCTAGAAGGCATTAAAATTTAGAAAAAGCCAGTCTTTATTAGACCAAAAACCCGACTGTTGACTTTTTAGATCAGAGGATGCCGAGTGACTCGGTAAGGCAGTAAGGAAGACACGAGAGCAGTTTAAAAGGCTCATAAACAAACCTCCCTCCGCCCATTGTATCCTAGAAAGGCAGGGTGTTGTTTTCAAGCTAGAATTTGGAGGTTTTTTGGTGGGTTGCAACTATCTGCATAGTCCCTTCAGCTCTCTAAGAAGTTTCCTCTTACATCAGCACAGAGCTCAAAGCGTGCTTGCTGCTTCTCTCAGTGGTCTCTCACTTCCTCACTGTGCTGCAGATTGCTGCCTTGCTAAAGCCTTGCTGCTCTGCCCTCTGATTCACCCCATAATCCGGATGTCTCTCTCCCTTGGGGCACATTCAGTTGTTCCCTGAGGAAGAAGCATCCCTTACCCTTCCAGAAGCCTCTTCTCCTAGCTACCATCTTCTTGCAGGGAAAGACTCTACAAAGCAAGAGAGCCATCACTGTTAGTCAGCGGGTGGCAATTAATAGCTGTTACTCTGTGAACTGAGCTAGGCAATCCGGTGACACGACTTGACTTCCTGGCCTTTTCTTGTGGTAGTGACACAGGCAGCCCAGCACAAGGTCCTTCCTGCAGGACCAGCACTGAGAAACTCTGCTTCCAGCCTCATTAGTACACACAGGCAGGGTAGAGGGGTGCAGTGAGGGACTGGCCATCAACTCAGCAGGGCAGGGACAACTGATATGCTGCAGGTGAAGATAAAATGAGAAGACGTCATCAGATCCTCCCACAAGCTACACTTAGTAAATCTGAAGAGGAACTTTCAGCATGCAAAACTTGGAAAGAGGACGTTTCTAAAGAAAGACACTTGCTCTGACAGTATTTGGGGGGTGGTGGGTGTGAGATTCAGTGTTGAGACGCTGAATTTGTCAAAAGATTGGGAAGATGCTTTAGCCAAGAAGCCCCAACAAATATCTGTTGGGAACAGATCCTTGTCAGATCTGATTGAAGCTATCAAAGGAATCAACTTTAAAAAAAAGGTACTGGCAATATCTGCTGCCAGTAAGTGTTCTGGTAAAGTGATACAAAACTAAAATACATGTATGTAAAAGTAAAGGAAGACAGGACTCACTCCATCAGATCTTATTTTCTGTCACATTGGCATCAGAGAAAACTATGAAATCAAACAGCAGCACAACCCTCATTTTTTTCAGGAGATTGAATAAATGTATGGTCAATTGTTGTGTGTGTGTGTGTTATGCATGCCAAAATAATTATCAACAACAGCATGACTGAAGGAGTAAAGAAAAGGCTCTTCCTTGTTCTGTCAATGGTTCAAGATTTTAGCACTTCACAGCTCCTTTGTGCCAAACCACTATTTTTTGTTGTTGTTGTTTTGTTTTAACATATGCTGTACTCGTGCATATAGAAATAATTCCCACCCAGGCAGCTACATCTCTCCCAACTCTTAACTACACTACGTAGATCTCTAGAGCACCACCACTACCAATTGTAAAGTGGGTAGAAGCTGTTCCGCATACACATGTGCCGTGTTGTCTCATGTTGAAACTGAGACTGACCAGAGTGGTCAGGAATTTGCCAGTCTGTTGTCCCCAGAAAAGCATCGTGTCCACAAATAAACCTTGTTCATAAGCAGTTCTTGTTGCCCAAGAGAGGAGGTTCTTGCTCAGCCCCAGCAGTGAGACTGCTGCAAGGTGCCCTTGAAAGAGCAACAAGACACAACAAGAACCTGTTACCATGCATGAGTTGACTGACCCTCTAATGCCTGGGTGTCTTTCTAAGCTGAACAGACTCTTCCTGCAGTCCACGGGGAAAGAGCATCATACCCATGCTGTAAGGCAGACAAGGTCAGCAAAATCTGGTGAGAACCACCTGAAGCAGCCAGGCTAAAGGCACCCAGTCCCCTAGGACAATGTTTGGTGACAAATGTCTACTTCAAGATAAAGGCTGTGGACTCTTGCCAGGAAAAGTCTTCACGCTACAGTACCACCCCCCCACACTGTGCAATTGGTTCATAAAATTTATTTCTCCTGCACTAGCATATTATTAATGCAGGCAATAAACTCCCAGTCCTGACCAAGTGCTGCAACCTTCCTCCTGCCTCTGTGCCCATATCTATTTTGCGTCCTGTGTGTGTGCAGCTTTTCAACAGCAGGACTTGTGTTGGTACTTTTAAGGAAACATCTAATTGTCTGTAGGGCTGGAGCAAAAACCCCTATGACTAAATGAAAACCGTCCATGCCGAGAATCAAGCACACGTGAAATTCAGGATGGCTGAAACCAGGGGCTTTTGTGAGTTCCACCCATCTTGCTCTTCTAGCGTTTTCACCCAACAACACTAAATGAGTTGAGAAAGCTTCAGAAAAAGCACTGAGCAGCACACAACCTCACTGCAGAAAATTATTCCTCGCTCAGCAAAAAAGAGGAGGAAAGTGAGTAAAACAATGTGAACGATTTATATCATTCCACTTAAACAGCTTTTCAAAGGGCGGTGTGTGGGCACGCCACAATTATTCATTTTTAAGCTGTATCTCACTACTGTTATGAAGTGGATTCTGTGAACTGGCTGAGGCACTGTAGAGCTGAACCCACTCACCCCTGCCATCCTCCCCAGCCCTGCTTCACAGAGAGACTCTCTGAGGTTAATCTCAGAACATCTCATTATATTGTGTGTCGTTTTCATAACGAAAGTAATTGTTATATTATCAGGAATGGCATCACAGCTGAAACAAGGAGCTGGGGGTATTTTGCGTGCAGAAGTGCCGGCTTTGGCTCTCACAACATCCAAATTCAGCTTTTTATATCAGGAGGCCATAAGACATGGGGATACGAGGTGAAACTTCTACTTTCAGAACTTCCTCAACCTACCACACACCTACAATGGGGACATTACTGTGGAAGAACAAAAGACCATGGCCTCCAAAAGAGCTCAATCTTGACATATATTTGATACACAACACAGGTACAATGAAGCACACACATGTGCAAGTGCCTGGACCCAGAGGACTGCTCTCAGTGAAACCAACAGTGGAGAATGAACACAGCCTTTTGAGCCCCTTTTCACTTCTGGGACAGTGTTTAATAGCTTCAGTGCAAACAAAAGTTTCCTCTTTTCCTAAACTGCTTGGGCAGTAGGTAACAATCTGTGAAGGGTGGTGGATATCTAGTTTTCCTACACAGTCTTGGATATCACGCATAGGTCTCTCTGCTCAACAATCTGGACTTCTGTAGGCACCCTCTAATGAGCCTCTCTGCTACTGCAGTGCAGTTCTCAAGAATACATGAAAGAACTGATCAGAATCTTTTATTTTGCTTGAGCTTCAACTGATGTTTTGCTTAATTAGAGCATTCTTTCATTTTTGAATTTATTTTTTTTTTTTTCCAACTGTCAAAGCTGGTTGCTTCAAAGGATCATTTCAATCACCCCTGCAGGAAGAGAGAAAATTGCTCAGAAAGATTAAAGAGAGCACAAGAGAGGGAGGTGCAGACAGAGAGAGTACAGAACAAAATTTCTAACAAAAGCCTGATCCTACTCCCACTACGGTGAATCTGAAGAGAGAATGGAGAGATCAAATATCATTTTTGCATCTAAGACATATTCATGACAATACACCAGAATAGTAAATGCGACTTTTGTGACAATCATGAGAGAGATTTTGGATGAAGTTCCTCTCCTTCAGCAAGGAAGATCATAGGCATGCTGTGCTCTAGGTATCATATTGCTGGTATGCATTGCAACTCTAGAAAAGCCAATTTTAATTCTGCAGTCTCAAGTCCTTTCTTCTTCCCCCCAGCAATTTAACTTACATGGGATAGGCCTTAAATCACAATACTTTTTTCCCCACCCTCTTCCAAATGCACACCACATCACATGTTAAAGCTTTATGAGAGAAATGTACCATTTGACATAGTTCTGTCACACTTTCACGCTCTGCAGTCACTTCAGTGAGTTTCAGTTGTAGGTCATACTGACAGAGATATGTGTAGATGTAGAAGAGTGAAGTCTGGATGCATCATTATGCACATATCAAAAATATCAGTCTTGCTTCAGGCCAGGCTACAGTGAACTGTGTATTTTAACAACTGAGGCTGAAGACCTGATGATTCAAACAGTCTGTACACACAAAACCACTGAGTTCAGCAATACTCCATATGGAAATCAGAATATCTTTACACAGCATTGCACCATGCCATGCAGATGTATCTAGAAGGAAAAACTTACACCAGCTTCTTCAGGCATTTATCTTAAGCTCCTTTCATATTCAGAGCATTGTTTATGCTGCCTATGTAGCTAGTGAATAACAGAGGCTACGTTTCCTGATAGGGGGAAGGGATGATTCAAAGCACTGAGGTTGAGTGCCAAAAGCAGTTGTTATGATTATCTTTTCTCCAAAACAATCAGTTACAGTCCTGTGAAGGACCAGGATTTTTTTTTACTACACTAAATAGACACAGAAAGCTCCTAGGTCTTGGAGGAAGAACCTACCCACTTCAAAAAAGGTTCTTAGAAAAACATATCCACATTGTATCACACAGAGACACAAGCAAACCTGAGAACCATGGATATTTCTAGCCAAAGTCTGGTATTATCCAAATACCCAGACTCCTGTATGAAAGTAAACCACAAATTCAATGGCAAAAAATGAAAAGGTTGAAAGACCACTGTCTCTTGACTTTTCACTTTCCCAATTACAAGGCAGCAGATTATCTGCCAGTGTCCATATTTCAGAAAAGTCAAAAAAAGAAGGTAAACGGATAAAATGGATGACTTGAGGACTGAAAAGGCTGCCTTCATTCCATCACACAAGATAAACGCTTGAGGAGACTTAAGGATCTCTTAGCAAGCTTCATACAGAAAAGACTTGTGATACTAGGTGGATAATTTAACTAGAAGCAATTAGTACTACAAGATGCGCTCACTGGAAGTTTTAAAAGTTCAGAGCCAGACAAAAGTTATTTCTTTTTGAGGTATCACACCCTAGAAATGGTGACCAATTAAGGAACCACTGCACTGACATCACCTCCAAGGTCCCTGCTCTGTACTGATCCAAACACCCTCCAACTCCAAACATGATTAAGATGTTGATTGGCTTACAATTAGCTTTTGATGTTTTGCAGGTGTAAACACAAACACTCAATAACATAGGCACCTACACAGAAATGTCATGTCAATCTCACAAGGCTACTGATTTTGACTCAAGAAATACCAGAAGTATGTGGTCTAGGCAAAGTAATAAGCCCAGTAAACATCCTTGCCTCAACTCACTTGTTCTCCCATGTGTTCTTTAGTTTGGACCCAGGTTTCCTTGATAGCCAAGGCCTCCTACTCAAATCTTTTCTGGTGATCCTGTGAGTGTTCTTCCATTTCACCTGAGTATTCCTGGTTCTTCAGCAAGGTCACAGGCAAAAGTCTCAACTGAGGCAATTTTTATTTCTTTCAGTTTTATCACCCTTTAACACAAACTTCTGATCATTAATTCAGGTAATTAATCTGAGGGGGGACAGTAGTGCAAAAACTCAAGACCTTTTCCTCTTTGCACTGTAGCAATCTGAACCTAAATCTACTATACACTCCAAGCCTTGCTCCTGTCAGCTAGATCATTTGGATTATCATCATCATCATAGCTACTGCAAACTTTGCACCTCATCCTTGTACAACAAGCAAGAACATCATACCAGTTTAAACTGTTTGTATGTCTAACAGGGCTTTGTCCAGGCCCCACATGGATGGTGAACACTACTCTTGATAAGCATGATCCATTCCTCTTTTGGGGAGTAAAGTGATGCACTGAGGGTAAAGCTGTCCCGGAGCTTGCTCCATGTCTGAAGCATTAACTGAGCTCCCACCTTCCTCCAACACTTGCCATCCCTTAACTCTCACCTTTTAAACTCTGAAGGACCCTTGTCTCACTTAATCCTACCCTGCCCCTTTCCCTTTAGGAACTTACATGACTCTCTAACACATTAAAAAACCCCACAACAAACCAAACCCAAACAAAACCACAAAACAAAACAAACAAAACCAAACCCAACACAAGAAAAACACTAATATTGCAAAATATTTCCAGAAGATGCATGACCAGGCAGTTGAGTGAGGTGATTCTCCCTCTCTACCCTGCTCTTGTGACAGCCCACCTGGAGGACTGCTTTCACCTATTCATCCTCCAGTGTAACACAGACACGGACCTGCTCAAGCAGGTCCAGAGGAGGGCCATGGAGATGATCAGAAGGCTGAAACACCTCCCTTGCGAGGACAGGCTGAGGAATTTGGGTCTGTTCAGCCTGGAGAAGATGGAGAGGGCTCCAGGGAGACCTTATAGTGGCCTTCCAGTATTTGAAGGAGGCCTACAGGAAAGATGAACGCTATCAGAAAGTGTAGTGATAGGACAAGTGGTAGCAGATTCAAACTGAAAGAGGGTAGATTTAAATTATATATTAGGAAGAAATTCTTCACTGTGAGTGGTGAGACACTGGAACGGGTTGCCCAGAGAGATTGCGGATGGTCCCTCCCTTGGAAGTGTTCAAGGCCAGACTGCATGGGGCTTTGAGCAACTGATCTATCTGGAGGTGTCCCTGCCCACGGCAGGGGCATAGGAACTAGATGATCTTTAAGGTCCCTTCCAACCCAAACAATTCTGTAATTCACAACTCCAAGCAAAGAAGTTTTAGAGCAGCTATGGTGTGTTCCATATTCTTATTATCTTCTATCAAACTGAACATGCTAGAACTGCGGTTGCTTAATATAGCCTAGGCTTTCTCTCATGTGACATGCTTCAGAAAGATGTGCACATTTAGTTAACATTTGAGTTAAACCACATGGGATGCTGCAGACATAGCTCTGCAGAAGGCAGCCCAGGCAATACAATTAGATTTAATTAGTCTTATAGCAGAATAAACCTACACAAGCACCACATAAACACACATGGAAAAATAGAACATTGAGGAGGGGGTGCAGGTGGGTAGAAAGAGAACACAGAAAACATGTTAGAAAAATGAATGGGAAGAACTGAAAGGGACAGGGGTGACCAGGGCAGGCCTACAGCCTCGCCTAATTCAACAGTACAGAGAGGAGCTGGCTCATTCAGAAATGTTCTTATGGAAAATGAGAGCCTAATGCTACCAAGAAGCAACATCTTTAGCTCTTCAGGGAATTTTGGGCACAAGATGAAGACAGATTCCTGGCTGGGATTCATAACATGTGTCTAATCTTTACAGCTTTTTGGCCTCAGAAAGAAGTGCATTGAATGTACAGGGTCATAGAATCATAAAATGTTAGGGTTTAGAAGGGACCTTGGGGAAAAAACCTAGAAATCTGAGCATAGCAGACTTTTCATAAACTGAAAAATACAGTGCAGAAGCAGCTCTAGAGCATCTAAGTAGTAGCTATGAAAAAAGTGAGGCCTTTAGATCCCTTCTCTTGCTGCAAAAATGTAGGCTATTTTGCTTGGCCACAAGAATTGCAACCATCTGCAGCCAGAGTGGAAATTCTAAGGCTGTTCCAGTGAAATAATCATTGTTTGCTCCATAGTTACCTGCATTTGTTTCTGCTGAGGAAGGAGACAAGTAATCAGTGAGGGCAATGCGCTTCATAAATCATTAAAAAAAAATCTACATGGTTGAAAACACAAATGCACCAGAAGCGAAGCAAATAAAGGTATTTGTCCTAAAAAACCCTCATACCTAACAAGGCAGAAACACTTCGCTGCATTTCTTTACATATGGCAAGTGACACTCATAAATCTTTGCTACACTTACTAGTTCTTTACATGTGCCAGCTTTTTGCTTTTCCCTGTATTCACAGAAACTGAGGCAGCACTCTTTCCAACATGCCTCTTAGAAAGATTTGCAGATTAAAGGGTCTTTTCCAACCATAGCAATTCTGTGATTCTGGGACCACTTCATACAGGGCAGCTCCAAACTCTCCTAAGTCAATGCTTTCTTCATTTGAGTTGTTTGTCATTAGATCAGACAAAAAACAAACTAAGAAAAGCAAAGAAGAAATATGATTGTGAATGGGAACACTGAATTTGCTCTGCTTGCAAAGATTGCACTGCTCATCCCTCAGGAATCCTTAGATGACTTAATAATGATGACTACCTACTAATCTGAAGAGAAGCAAATTTAAGATAAATGAAATCTAGATATAAATCTATAGATAACAGCAACAAAACTACGTGCCAATACAAAATTTCCAAGCATTGCAAAAGAGGATTCCTTTCTACAAAATGAAGTCTTCTGTTCCCTGTTTAGGATGAAATTATATATAAAATATATATTTCAATATAAAGTGTATATTTCATGTAACAGTCTCTTCAAAAAGAAAAGACGTGCTTTACACAGCCTTTGCTTTTTGTCTAATTGTAGCTTGGACGTCAGACTGCATTCTGGAAGCCACCATTACAAGTAAATAATGAATTAAGTTAGTCACTTGTTAGCAACTTTTTTTTTTTTCATTTCATAGAATGGCTCGATTGGAAGGCACCTTAAAGATCCTCTAGTTCCAACCCCACTGCCATGGGCAGGGACACCTCCCACTAGAGCAGGGTGCTCAGAGCCCCATCCAGCCTGGTCTTGAACACTTCCAACGATGAGGCATCCACAACTTCTCCGGGCAACCCATTTCAGTGTCTCACCACCCTCATAGTAAATTTCTTCTTCCTACTGTCTAATCTAAACCTACCCTGCTCTATTTAAAACCCATTTAAAACCACAAGCCCTTATAATCGGTTCCTCTCCAGCAATCCTGTCAGTCCCCTTCAGATACTGGAAGGCCACTGTAAGGTCTCCCCAGACTCTTCTTTCCTACAGGCTGAACAGACCCAGCTCCCTCAGCCTGTCCTCACAGGAGAGGTGCTCCAGCCCTCTGATCATCTTTGGGGCTTTCCTCTGGACCCTCTCCAACAGATCAATTTCTCAGTCTCCCCTTCAATGATTTAGGAACAACAGAAAGCAATTGCCTTTAAATCTACAAATAATGTTAATATCTGTGTGACTTCATTCTATAGTTTACTATTATTTCTAACCCTGTCTAACTGCAGGTGCTGATCATTCCTGGCTATACCTTCACACTATTTTCATTGCATCAAGTACAGTTTTTGCAGCATGGGTTGAATCAGATCAGTTTTCAGAAACAAGAAAAGAAATTTGTCTTTGACTTTAGTAAGGTGATCTCTGTGCCAGTGACGCTGCAGGTCACCATATTCAGTGCAGAGAGGCTGATGAGGACAAAGCTGCCCTTACCAGCAGATCAAAAGTCAGTAGGGGCATGATGTGGAATCACACCCCTGGCTATTCAGGGAGGAAACAGAAATTATGTGGCTCATCTACCATATCGCTTGTAAAAAAAGCATGTAAATGAAAGCAGCAGTGTAAATGCCAGGGACAAATATTAACATCAACAAACAATAAATAGAAGGCTGGCAGCGTAAGCTGCAGAAGTCATTTGGTCAGTAGCTATGAACGACAGAGCCAGTGCTCTAAAGTCGAGCTCAGTTAGTCAAACATCTGAAAGCCAGCAGAAAACACAAACCTGGGAAGGATTACTTTGGAATGCAATACACTAACTGTGGTCATCAATCTGTTTTCAATTAGAAACTCCTTAAGACATCTAATATGTCTTGTCCTATTTACAACAGAGCAGCGATCATGTCATTAGCTTTCAACAGTACCTAAGTGATGAGCATAAAAAGCAGCAAGTGAACTAGACTGGAACAACAATTGAAACCACAAAGAAATAACACACACACACACACACACACACCCACACACCCCCCAAGAAATAATTGCAGGTACATCGTCAGGGCATAACTTGGAAACAGGCATGGATCTGTCACAAAATGCCAACATGTTTTAAAAGGGAGGAGCCATAATACATTCTATGAAGCTGTAATGATGAAAAAGACAAAATAAAATCCCTATTTTATTGCACAGTAATATTTAACTGCTGAGGAATAGTAACAATCTTGCAGAATATCAAATATACTAAAGTTGTAGGAACTGGAGATACTGATTCAGCAGGGGCAATGGTGAACAGGAATGCTTTTGTGCTTAAACTTACCAATATACATATTCTGAAGGTGTTTTTTTTTGTTTAGTCTGAGCAAAACCTGTATTCAGTAACCCAGCACTCTGAGCTACAGCACACCTAGCAAATACACTAATAAAGACCATGACTTATAATGAAAAATATTAAATATCCTTTTTTGGGTCACAGAAATAACAGTTATAGCAAATCCATAGTATTGACAGTAATTTCCTTGATCATTCATCAATAAATTGAAATACAGAATTACACATGCAGTGCATTTCAGAAGAGGTGCATTGGAAGTGAATTGCTACATCTGTTTTATGTGTGACTTGCATGCAATACATGCAGTTCAACTTCCTTCCTTTATTAAAAAAAGCTTTCTAGAAATGCCTTTTTCCTTTCAGATTGATTTTTGCAACAGTTCATTACCGCTATATCAGGACAGTCTGGAAATTCCTATACAAGCACAGAGGTACCTGACGATAGACACCCATATGTACCTGATTGATTCCACATGACTAACTAGTCTGTGAATTAGAATAATCCACTTTGCATTGTTCATTTGCTCTGGAAGATATTCAGCTGCCCAAAGTTAGTGCTGAAAAGGCAGAGACTTTATGCACTTCTCTTCTAAAAAATGTGAGCAAAAGCAAGTCTAGTGACAGGCATTAGTGAGTAATTCAATGTTAGTGCCTTGCCTGAAATCCAGATGATTTTTGAATGGGTGGTCTGCCTGCACCTCACAGAACAATGACACTACATCATAAGGAAAGTATTCACAGGATATAGGAAGGTATGAACAGCACGTCAGTATAGATGTGAATCCATCAACTACATCACATGATCACTGGCAGATCTTTCCTGTGTTTGTACCCATGAAAAGGAGCTGGCTATGAATACTAGCACTGCAGAATCATTATGGCAATATGAAGCCTGTAGACTATATACAAAATATTCTGAGTGTAAACATGATGCACTGCATTTTGACTAGTGATATGCACCTGAGAGACTCCAAATTTTCATTTTTACCTTAAATATTTTCCAGTTCCTGGGTGCTCTGTGAAGATGATTTATCTTTGGACAGCAGTTTTAGAGTTGGCTGGTAGGCCAATAATCCTCTGTTGAAGCTGTGAATGTTACTTGTGATGTGTGTAAAGGAACAGTGAGCTAAAAATCATTTAGTCCACCTCTGTTCACAAGCAAAGACCAAAGATGTTAGAACTGAAAGTTTGGTCATAGGCTCAATCAATCCTCTAAGACAAAAAAAACGCCCTCTGTCTAGGGAGGACAAGAAAACCTGGGCTTTGCTAGTGCCAAATTTACAGGGTCCTGCAACACAGCACAAGCAGTGGTTCTGCTTCACCCTTTTGCTCATTTCAGCACAGCATAACAGTTACCTCCTTTAACACTCATTACTCATATATTTGGAGCAAGTAATCAAACCTTCCCAGCATTAGGCTGGATAGAGTATTCTGAGGATGTCTCTGACAGTCACTGGCACTTCCATCCAAAACTGTCTGGAACAAGCACTTGGCTAAACATCAAATTAGACGTCTGTCATCATTAAGACAGCACACTGGCTGCTGTTTTAACTGCTTTTCTTGACAGCCATGGTTAACATAATGGCTACAGCTGACCTCTAGCAGACACGCAGTCCTGTTACTTGCAAAACACAGATGGATTCACTTCATCTTCTAAAGTGTAAACAGTTATTTGGAAGGTAAAAATGAACAGCAGTGGCAGGAGAAAACAGCTACATTTTTATGCCTTGGTACAGAAATGTAATTTGTAGCATTTGTTCTGACAGAACATATGGAGAATAAAGATAATATCTTTGCATTGCACCAACATTAATAACAACTTTGGTACCCTATAATTTCACAGGGAAATATTGAACCAGGATAAGTTCTTCTGAGTCAGCCATATAAGAGTTAGTCAGCAATACTCACTAGGTCTGGCTGAAAATGAAATAGGTGTGGGAAGGGAGCAAGATGAAGCTGTAACAGAGAAAACACCTGACACATCCATCACTCAAGTGTTCATCCTTTGTTTTTTTTCTAACACAATAGGAAATATAGGACCCTCTGAAGTCTCATCTGGCCATAAATTAACATTTACATGAGCTGCTGGATCTTACAGTCAAGCCTCACCATGACATATCAACACTGCATAAACACTGGGAGTATCACATGGACTGTGTTTCCCTACACAGAGGTAGGGATTAGTAGCAGAAAGGGAAAGCAATCTGGTTGGACCTTAGTGCATTCAGCTAGAGAGTTTATAGGAGATAAGTAGGGGCTGTGCACCCAGTATGCATTTGCTTCATTGCTCATGAAGTGCCTGACACCTAAATGCCCTTAACACATTTCACCATTCTTTTCTAGATCAGTTATTAGAAAACTTGCAACAGTCACTGTTGAAATACTACCCCTGAAGGAAAGTCAATTGTAGAATAAGTTTTCTAAGATGTTCTCTTAGTACACATACACAAACATTTCACCAGCACTTCATTAGAAGCAAGAGCTTCAAATCAAATTTAAAGCATCACTGATACAACACTGGCTCAAGTCTCATCCAGAGTTGTGGAGAAGTCAAGCTAGACATTCTAGTTCCAATGATCCTGTGTTTTATTCAGGAGCCAGTCCTAGCCCCCAAGCCCCTAAGGAGCCCAAATAGGCTGATATACAACACCTAATTCCTCAAGTTACAACTCAAAGTGTCCCAGGGATCTCTCCTCTAGAGAGATAGCTACTGTGATCAAGATACTTCTTTTCCCAACCCTGCCTGTGGGAACAGCTCTACAGTCTGGGACTATTCAGTGTCACTTGGTATTGAGATCTGATCCAAGACACCACTGATCTAGTGCCATGAGCTGTTTCTCCTGTGCTACTCACTTGTTGTTCTGCTAGCCCACCTCTCTCAGGACCATCACCAGCTGTAGACGCACACAGACAAGACAGGTCCCAGGTCAAGCCACGGAGATCAGACCACAGGTTGAAGTCCAGATCAAAGGTGGTTGTAGCAGTAGCTGTGGACTAGTACTCCTCCAACATATCTCATGTGAAAGCAAATGCCTCTGGGCTAGGCTTAAATAGAGTCCCTGGATGTGGGTGAAGGCCCCAGGTGAGGCTGTTCAGGGTCATTAGGGCCTAGTACTGCCCTCAGGGCCCTGACAGAAAGCCTTTCAAGTGCAGTAAAACCATAAAGGCTTTTAGACCTTCCTATCTTCCTCCAACCAGAGCCTGCTCAATTTTGGGCACAGGGAGAAGATGTCACTTCATTTTTAGACCTCTGCTGGAGTGTATTCATGCTTCTGTCTATCCTGTGATCCATAGATCTGTGCACAGGGGTGTTCATATGTTTTATAAATTTTTGGTACTGCTTAGCACTGCAGTAATAACTATCACAGAGAGAAGGTGAAATTAAAAACATCCCCTATGTATGTGTTGAAATGTAAGTCCAAAATATCTATCTCTAAGGTACTTTTCTTTTTCTCCTGATGTGTTGCAGACTCGTTGCTGGTGGTCATGGAGTATGGGAACATGACTGGACCACACTCCTGGTGCCCAGTGGACACATATTTCAATTCCAGCACAATTCTCCATTGGGTGAGGAGCACCAGGCCCCTTTCCTTGTGGGCTGGTACTCTGTTTCAGATCTAGACCTACCTCTGTTACCAGGACTACTCAGAGAGTACAGCGCCGTTCAAAACATGAATGGAGCATTTGCATTTAGAGCATGAATCACTGTGTCTCCTGTCACAGCTGCCTTCCTAATGCAGCATGACAACCCATGTCCTTTGTACATCTCTGGGGGAATGCCTTGATGATCCCCTACATCTGCTCTAATTCCAGGCTGTCCCTGGATGCTCTAGTGCCCTTCTTCTGTGAATCTCTTTGTACCTAAAAAGCTCACTTTTGGCCAGAAATTCCACTCACCACATAGCTGCTGGTACTGTCACCAGTGGGAAAACAGGACTGCAGGTGAAGCACCATGAAGTGCTATGGTGTAGCTTTACAACCCCTCTCAGCTGAATGTGCCACTAATCTATCTTCCCGATCACCGTGAAAGAGCAAGAAGAACTGAATTCTAGTGCTGAGATTCACCAGGGGAGCTTGTTTCCCCCTGTTCTCATCTGCTTAATGCGAGACCCATGCCCTGTGGCTGCACTGCAGATATGGGCTGTAGACCTCCTCATTCTGCTCTCCCTCACATCATGCCTCTACAGAGGACAGAATGAAATTATGCCTGGAGGGCAGTGGTGGTTGTAGGAACTAATGCCATTAATCAATTACAACTAATGTGCAGACTATTGGCTAAAGACTTTTGAAGAGAAGAGTGTTTTATCTCTTCTTCATCTCAATTTTCTGCTTTTTCTATAGCAGGAGGGGAGAAAATGTGCAGTTTTTTGTCATCGTCCCCTTCCTTTAAAAAAACACACACTGAACCTTTTTAAGTTTTTCTCTCCTTATTTCTTTTCTTGCTTAGCAGCATGCTAAGATTGGGAAAGGATGTATGAAGAGACAAAAAGAATACAAAAGAGGAAATATTAGACAGGAGACAAAAGATCGTTTTTTACAAAAATGTTTGTAAACTGTATTGGACACCAAATCATTTCCCTTCAAAACCTGACGACTGAAAATGGCTTAAAAATAAGGCCGTTTTTTCAATTTTGAAATTTTCTACCAATTTTATTATTGATGTCTACAGGGACACACTTGTGTAATGACTTTTCAGATGACAAAATCTTGCAAGAGGCAGCCTAGCCTGCAGCAGAACACTTCAAGGAGCACAACCCAGTAAGGTAGATAACGTCTTCATTGTGCCTGGGTCCTTATGTTTCCAGCTGTCACTTTTAATAAACACGTTTCAAATCAAGTCTTACAGAGTGTGAAATACAGGAATAGTAAAAGAGGAGAAACCATCACTTGGGTACTTTTGAAAATAATCCATACACATGAAATATTGCATTCTGACAAGCAGAGAAGGAATAAAATAAAGACAGATATAGTTTTTAAATTAACTGATATTATGGTACATGAAAGCTATATGAGTTACATTATCATGCAGAGTTAAACCATGAATCCCAAGTAGATATTTCTTTTCCTTGAATCAAGATATGTTCAAAGAGTCTCTGACACATGAAGCCTGTTTAAAAGGGCAAGAGACTCAAGCAGTATAAATAGAATTGCCTCCTTGCAACTAACGGAGCTGTGTCAGATTTTGCCACAGAATATGTGGCCTTGATTTTGTGATTTAGTAAAACAGAAAATGGCATTTAAAATGAGAATAAAGCCAAACAAACATAAATATGTCTATATCTTTTGTTCTGTTGTATTAAAATGTGCTCATAAAATTGAATTTCTTTTTTTAAACCAGTGTGCTTCCTTCTGGTTTTGATACTGGAAGTGCTAAGACATTCATGGCCTGAATCCCCACTGTCTCTCCAGGGATCCTGGCAGTAGTGGAGATGCCTGGAAGTGAAGACTGAACTGCAGCTTGTTTTTCAGCTGCCAAGAGAGAGTAGAGAACATCAGAAATCTGGTGTCTCCGTGTCTTTTCTCCTCCCTGCTTCTATACCAGAGAACTTGTACCTCACGTGAGTTTCCTCTTATGCCCTGAAAAATTGTGTTATAGACCTCAAAAATATCGCCACAGTTGTGATGGGAAGAAAAGAAATCAAGTACCTGCATGTCTGATGCAAAAATAATCAGAAAAGGCTATGTAGATGTGGAAGAAAACTGAGTAGCTGTTGAGGATGCCCTACAGCAGAGAACATGAAAAGGTTTTTTTTCACTATACTGTTAAACTTTGATGCATATATATTTGCAACAGCAGCAGGCAGAGGCCCTCATAACTGAATAAGCTGAAATGTTCTGTCTGCAGCAATATCATGTCATTTTATTCCTGTCTGATCAAGAGCTATGTTGTGGTTCAGGAGATCCAAACCTTCTGAAGATATACAAAATAGAGTTCCTGTGGTTTGTGGTCCCTAAAGGTTCCTCAGGACATTTAATAAGAAGGCAGTTGTGAACCAAGCTTTTATGGCCACTATCACTTTGCACTGAATCTCCTCTTGTACCTAAATTATATTATTAAAGATGTATCTGATTACATTACCTAAAGTCACATTACTGCCAAATATATGTCATAGTCACAGTGCTTTTCAGTATAGGGTCAGGGATTGTACATATGGCCCTGCACAGACACACTTTTGACTTTATTTGTAGTGCACGTTACTCACATGTCTGAGCACTATGGTCAGTTGTGACAATCCCACATTCTATATGCTTCAGGATCTCTCAAAATAAAGATGTTAAATGATCTAAGATATAGCATAAATTTGTTCCTAAATTATTACGGGTTCCTGAGCAGGGAGTCTTCCAGGGATGAAAGAATGAAAACTGGACTCTGCTGAGATCTGCAAATGAAGAAGCCATCTAAAGATTAGGCAAGTCCAAACTAATCTGCTGAAGAACTGCAGAGTAAGCTTGCCTGATACAGGCATGGCTATTGGAAGGGCGTTTGGACGTCTGAAATCCTATGTGAATGAAAGGAGAAGGCTGAGATCTTTTAATATGGATTATTGCCATTCATACAGAGTTGCATAAAATGCTTTGGAATGAAAGCTAATTGAAGCTAAAGGGAGCAGCAGAGCTAGTAAACAAAAATATTCAAATTCTTACCAAAAGAATTGCCCATTTTTTCTGTCTCACTGGAGTTCTAATTCAAAGTTTTGTTTCATTCCAACTGCTATTTTTAATCCAAATTTCAGACAACAGTTAAACAGTCATTGAAATGTTGAGCGTATTGTTTGTGTAAGCGAAAGCGATGAGAAGTACCACATGAATTCCTACTGGTGATGAAAGCAACTCAAATGCAATGCAGCCAAAGATACTTGGCTGTGACCAAAAAAAAAAAAAGGATCCATACCATTAGACAACTAAAGATTAGATCTGGTTTTCCCAACTGAAGATATGCAGACAAGGACTGCCCTCTCTTTTTTCACACAGCAGCTCGGTACTGGTACAACAGATTTGATTTGTGTTGTGTGGCATTTGCCAAGTTTGGCTGCAACTTCTTAGCTAGCTGCCTGGGTCCCAAAGATTTTGAGGGAAGGTCTCTCATTCAATATTTAGGTTTGCTCATCTTCAGCCATGAAGTGTGATTCTGATGCATCTGATCGGTATACTTAAGTCTGACATCCCTGATTTTGTTCTATGGTCCTGGCTTTGTGGTTCTGTGGCTCTGTCCTAAACAACACATTTTTCCTATCTAGTACCTTGAGGTGCTATGATATCTCTTACCTTAGTTGTTGAGATCTCAGCTGGCTTTCCTTCTGGGGACAGTTAGTGAAACAGTAGATGCACAGCTGGTTTTGGCTGAGATAGAGTTAATTTTCTTCCTAGTAGCTGATTCATTGCTGTGTTTTGGATTTAGTGTGAGAATAATGCTGGTAGAATGCTAATGTTTTTAATTGTTGCTAAGTAGTGTTTATACTAAGTCAAGGACATTTCAGCTTCTCATGCCCTGTCAGCAAGAAGGTTGAAGGGGCACAAGAAGTTGGGAGGGGACACAGCCAGGACAGCTGACCCAAACTGGTCAAAGGGGTATTTCATACCATATGTTACATCATGCCCAGTATATAAACAGGGGGAGAAGGCTGGCTGGGGGCCATGGCTCAGGAATTGTCTGGGCATCAGTTAGTGAGTGGTGAGCAATTGCATTGTGCATCACTTGTTTTGTATGTTCTAATTCTATTATTAGTATTCGTATTTTTCATTCCTTTCTGTCCTATTAAACTGGTTTTATCTCAATCCACAACTTTTACTTTTTTCCCAAATTCTCTCCCCCATCCTGCTGAGGGGAGAGAAGCAAGCAAGCATCTGTGTGGTGCTTAATTGCTGACTGGGGTTAAACCACAACACAAGAAAAGTGAAATGAATACTGAAGGTGAGAAAAGAGAAGGAGGGAATCCATCTAAAAAAGACATAATCATTCAATGGTGAGGTATGCTGAGGTTTTTCCCAGATTTGTCTATATTTGATCAAAACAAGCACACACATCCTCAATCATAAAAATAGGACACTAAAGTAAGAAAATCAGTCTTTGGTCCACACTGAAATGGTTTTTTTGGAAAGATCAGGTCACAGAGCTCAAACCATTTACTCAACAAACTCAGCAAACACATTGCTGGAGGTACCACTCCTCTGAACTGCCTAATTGGGTTGTATTGGGAATAAAGATGATTTCCAGGGAAAGGTGGCTAATCCGTTCATGGGTTCAGGAATGATTTCTATCCAAAAGTGTAAATATTAAAACAAAGACTTAGGAAATGAGAGTCATTATAGACTATAAAAGACCCTCAGGAATGTTAAATTCTTTCTGGATTTTCCTTAAGCCCCAAACAAGGGTCTGAATCCTGCGTATGCTTTTAAATGTGGTTAATCTTGTTAATCCTGTTCTCACTCAATACCAAACTGAAAGGAACAGGAAGTTGAACATAAACGTGTGGAACAGTTTGGCTCTTGCCATGGCTTCTTTTGTCACTTTATATGACAGGTTAGAGGGTTGGAGAATAATTGGGATCACAGATAATCATCAGGTGGATTTCTCCTTATAGTCCTAGGAACACCATCACCTCACTCTGACAGGACAAATCTTTGACATCAGCCTGTGCCCCTGCCTGGATTCTCCTTTTCTGGGAGCAGTGTTGAATAAAAGCAGGACTGTGGAGGCTGTATTTTCCTTGGGATAACTCACCTGCACAATCTATTACGTCAGAAGTATAAGAATAGCAAGTGTTAGCGCTGAAGGCAAAAAATACGAGCTATTGTCATTACAGATTTTACAGAGCTACATTCTGCAATAGCCCAAACCCATATTTGGTCCCACGATGTGTCGGGTTCAAGTTCGTGCCATCCTAGACAGTTGTGAAAACCCTGCCTATGTCAACAGGGGTATCATTGCTGTCTCTAGGACATAACACTGAAACAATATTGCCAGTAGGGGAAAGCCTTACAGCTTTCTGGCATGAAGTCTTGGGCATTTTGAAATCCCTTCCAGTGTCAGAAATAAGCCCTCAGCTGCTAGGTGTGTCTGCAAAACAAAAAAAATCAATGACAAAAGAAAAAAAAAATTAAAAATATTTGGGCAGGATGTCTGTCTCCATTCCTCAGCGGGTGCTCTGTGTGCCATTTCCAGTGCCTGCCTGTGCCTTACTCCTAGACATACGTTTGAACATTTTAAGGTCCATGGCACAGGTCTTGGGGATGTTAGCCACATGGAGAGCTTTGGCACGTGGCTTATGGGATGAAGGAGGCCAATTGCTCTGTTGAAGACATCATGTCTATCCTTCCATCCTTCTTCCTACTTCCTCTCTCCACTAGACACATCAGGACACCCCTCCCCAGAAAGTACAATCACACAAACAATCTGATTGTTCTTTGGGAAATTATGTTTTCTCAGGCTAGACAAATGGATCTCATTATGTACTGTTTTCCACGTTTCAAGTACTTACGGCCAAAATGTCCATTAATCAAATTAGGAGAAACAAAAATCCAGTCCTGCAAATGTTCATTATAGTCCTCAGCCCCCTGAGGGCTATAATGTTTTCTTGAACTCCTTGCTTGATGCCAGATTGCATCTTGTAAAAAAGAAATATATTTTTAATCTAAGAAGAAAACTCCCTATTCAGAAGAAAAAGACAGTCTAAGTCTTGTCAAGGGGTGGTTTTCCACTGACAGCACCGGGCATTTGAGCAGCTCTTTAATTCCTCTGATACAGTAATTCTGAAAGAATAGAGGTAGAACTGCATTTCCCTACAAGTTTACTATGGATTGATTAACTTTTATTGCTTGGATCCAGGATCACAGAATTAAGAGGAGGCACTGTAAGCAATGGAAAAACATCATACCTGCAAAACTGCAGATCTAGTTCTGTCTGATTATAGGTGAGCTGACAGAACATTTTCTCCTTATTACATTATATATTCAGAAATCAGAGCTTAAAATGATTCCTTTTTAAAAACAGTGACAAACTGATTAGTAATGATTTCTGAGCATTAAACTCATTTAGAAAATCTGTCTTTGAATTTGCAAACATTCACAATGTCTTGAGTGTGGATCACACCCATGAAGTAATTCCTTTGGCCCTAGGAGTTACATGTACCTGAAAACTTGAAGGGCTTCGAAAATATTTCATGTTGTCTCAACTCTTGTTTAACTGAAATCCAGAACTGTAGCAGGCTCAAGATGCTTCTCCTCTCCTCTCCTCTCCTCTCCTCTCCTCTCCTCTCCTCTCCTCTCCTCTCCTCTCCTCTCCTCTCCTCTC
>WUAM01000254.1:4567200-4597235 GCA_024336885.1 Actenoides hombroni | reverse complement strand
TCCCTTCCCTTCCCTTCCCTTCCCTTCCCTTCCCTTCCCTTCCCTTCCCTTCCCTTCCCTTCCCTTCCCTTCCCCAGATAATGCAAACTCAGCAAGCAGGATGCTGAAAGTCTAAATGTCATCACAACAAGCTACAAACTTCTGCAGGACAATGGAAAAGAAGAAAATGAAATGTAACCAAGTAAACCCACGCTAAAATAATGAGACTGCATGTTCCCAGTATTCCTACAGCAGTTTAATTTGTAAGCAAAGATTTCACCCAGTGCTTCCAACACGGAAGTTGGTGATGACAGCTGAAATAAGTGAATTCTTTAACTTGGTGTCACTAAAACTGGAACAAATGAGTCATAGAATGGATGCACAAGGGAAAGCAAAAAATGTGTCCACAACAGGCAATGCACTGTCACATCCTTGCAAGAGCTGCTAAAAGATTATCAGGATGTTTCTGCATAAAGAAGATAGTTTCCAAATATGTTTCAGCTGGAATAAAAGGATTCAGATGGCTAAACAGCTGCTGCTGAAAAAAAAACAGCAATTACATGCAAAGTAGTAAGTAATGGGAGTAATAAAGCCAATGGAATAATTAGAAATCTTTCATAAAGGGCTATGGCCCATATTAACAGCATACTAGATATTGAGGAGTTAGGCAGCTTCACCCTTGCAAAGATCAAGCAACTCTGCACCCTAAGAAGACCTCCTTCCCAAAACTCAAAGGAGCATTGCACAACTTGGCCCAGCACAGAATATTGTCAGGTGTTCACAACAAAGAAAATTACTGGAGAAAAAATACAGTTATATCATCAGATTTGGACACCGCTTGGTAGATACAGATAATTGAGAGTATTGTTTAGAGATTAAACTGCCAGCAGAAGACTATCAGAGTTGCCACCAAGATAAGTTAACAGCTTTCCCAGAGATCAGCATCACCATTTATCACATTCTTGTATAAAAACCCCTAGATGAAGGTGTTCTGATACAATTAATTCAGATAAACGCAGCCCCTAGTAATAGCAATGAACTGGTGGCATGACTGTTTCATCTGAAGCTGAAGAGGGAGACTCCAGGGAGAGGACATCTCTCACATAGAAGAGCAGGTTATACATATAGATCACTGCTGTCAAAAGAGCCAGTCAAAATAACAAAGGTCTACCCGTAAAAAAGGTGTACACCCAAGGTCTGCCTAGTATGTTCAGAGATATGATTTGAGGAAAGGAAAAGCTATTATAATTACCACAGGGTATTTATAAAAGCCATCTCCCACCAAATGCCTTCAGTGCATGCTCTTGAGTTGTCAGTGCTCCGCTTAAGGGCATTGCCACTGCCTTACCAGTACCTACACGCAGCACAGAAATAAGACCGTTGCACAGGCATAAGATGAGTTTTATCTGATGCTCTAAGAGAATGCAGCTATATGTCATTTTCATAGCAGGTGTCAGAATTAATAATTTCTAATGCATATTTTCACGAGTTCATGTCCAGGACGGTGTGTCACTAGGTCAAAATGCCTATTCAAGAACACTTGTCTTTCAAGAATACTTGAAGTGTTTGAAACAAATTGAGCAAACAAGAGAAAAATCATATAAAAGAGCTGTGAAAGGCAAACCACTGATTACTCTTGACACACTAGAATATTTCTAGAGTTGAAGAATTTATCTTGATAAGTAAATCGTTATTGAAGATCCTGGAGACAAAGCCAAGTGGGGGAAGGACAGGCCAGCTGTGTTTACACAAGACCTTTATGCAAAGCAGAAATGGTCTTTTCTACTGAAAACTGTTGACGTGATTTCATTACTTTACTTTTTTTCTCAGATGGCTGGGAATCAGGAGTTGGAGTGCCCACGACTACTACAGCACTCACTGTGGACAAAGCAATGACATATCCTAGCTGATGTGATTGCCAACCAGCACAGTTCTGTAATACAGACAGAAGGGCAGCTTTTAGGTAGTAGTTCCTAGGTATTAGGAGCTAAGTCACATCATCTCACCTCTAAGGCATTGTCAATCACAAGACTACAACAAAACTAAATTGGCAGGTTTAATGACCTTATTTAGAAAGCTGTAGGCTGATCTCCTCTAGGAAGAAGACCAATATTGCAGATGGTTCTGATGAAAAGGAATAAATATACCTTTTTGCCCACAAGAGCACTACTAAACCAGCACTGGTGGCTTGCTTATCAGGGAGGAGTAGCAAAGAGGTCTGTGCTGCTTGCAGTGTGCTAATGGACAAGCAAACCTCTCCAAAATCTTACTTTTCAGTTATGTACGCAAGCAGAAATAGAAATATTATAGCCCATGAAATATATATTCAGTTTAATCCGATCACTTACGGCAATCCAATATACGTTCAGTTAAGTCTGACCACTAGAAAGCAATGAAGAGGAAATGAAGCATGAAGATACAAGAATCAAATATACTGATGAACTACAGGGCTGTGCACGCTGTGACTATGGCATAGGCGACTACCCATAACTGTCACCATAGATCAAACATAAAGATGCAGTTTCCATTTCAGCCTTCCATCATTCAAGGAGGCAGTGCCCAGAGATGAAGCCAGAGCAAAATTCTTTCTGACTCATGATGCTGCCTAGAGCACTGGACCAGGGTACTGGACACATCCTTAATCTTCCCAGCTCTGCTACTGATGTATTGGAGCCTGGAAAGTTGCCTGTTTCTAACAGAAGGTATTATATTGGTTTCAAGCATAAAGTGCTCTGAAATCTGCTGATGAAGACTCCAAGAGTCTCACACTGCAATTCTGAGTTACAACAGTGAAAAAAAACCCCAAACTATTGTAGAATGCTTTGTTCGTACTTCTTTTGAACAGCCACGAAACCACAAGATTGAAAATTTACAAATTTCTTATTGAGAAGTGTGCAGTTTTCAAGTTTTGATTTTTTTTTTGAACAAAAACCACACAGAATCCATGTCTCCCAAAGCCTTTACCTATACTGTAAGCTCTGTGCAATTTTTCAAGAAATGCAGAGGCATCACAAAAGCATCATCTGCATACTCTCTTCTGGAATACATCTCACCCTGGGATGATATATAATGTATATGACTAAAGACACATTGCAGAGGGAATGTAAACAAAACACTTGTCTTGGCCATTAGACTGCAGCCCACAGAAAAGCCTCAAACCAACAGGACTGTATTTCTTGCCCTCTTCCTGCCAGTACAATGTACAAGATGCTGTCTGTTTACAAGTTAGAAGAAGCATAGCTCCAAGAAGATACTGAAGCAACCATGCTGTGAAGCACAGATACATTTCACAGGCTCACTCTGTTTAGTCATATGTTATTTTTGTACTGAGTTAGAATGAAATCTGTCCTAGAAATCACTGATGTGCAGTAGCCATTGCAAATGACAGCACACTTCAAAATATCCCTGAAAGGGAGCAGGAAGTTGGAGTAAAGAGTAAGTTAGAAGGATACAAAAGGCACAGGAAGGTGGCAGGTGGTCCAATAAAGTACAGAGAGCCTTCATAGGTGCTGCAGAAAAATTTCTTTCATTGCAGTGAAGAGGAAACTTGCAGCATGTGATCTCCTCTGTCCTTCTGAGGTCTCAGTGTGCAATGTGGCCAATATTAAAATTTCCACTGACTTCAGCAGGAACAAGATTTTGCCCCAAGCCAATTTACAAGACAGATGCGTTTTGAGCAAAGTGAAACTAAGGACAACAGAAAATAACATGCCCCTAGCATTAAGCAGCTAGAAGGGATCCTCAGCCACCTCAGAAGAACCAAGGAACAACCATCTCCCTTTGACGTCAATGCACATGTTAGATGTGTCTTAAGTTGAAATGATGGCAAGAAGAAAGCTCTTTGGTAAAAATAAATTCCATATGGCAACAAGCAATGTAAACAAAACTCTCCCAACTAAAATCTTTTGAGTATTTGAATTTCTGGTTTCAGAACCCTGTAAATATGGTCTGCCAAACTTCTAGAAATCATTTTGTGCACTGATAAAACTTGGTTTGCTTTTCTCTTCTGTATATATTCCTATTTAATTCAGCTTGGTGTAAACTTAGGATGAGAAAAGAAAAATTATTTTCATCATGAATATAGTGAATATGGAAAGCAATCACAACAGCCTTTCTAAAAAAGGAAAGCTGAAAAAGAAATACATGGAGAGCACAGCATTTGATAGAAATGGTAAAAATAAAAACTGAGAAGATATTTGCTTCCCTAAACTTGGCAAATCCCAAACTTTCTAAGACTCTGCGCACAGGGGATCGCTCCACCTAGTGTGCACACCCAGTAGTCTTGTAGCGTGAATTAGATGTTAGTTACTCATACATATACAGTAGACTTCCAAGAAATTATTTACATATTCAGGTGACTCATTAATATATGTAAATGTACCTCGCATATCCATCATGATGTCTCCTGGTGATTGTCGGGGGTCTGGTGGTCATCTTACTTCATCCTTCTTCATCTTTCTCACTTCACCTGTGATTCACTTCTCAGAGTTGCTGCTAGTTAGGCACCTCTCCACACTGCAAGGTCGGCTTGTTCTGGCCTTCTCCCTGTTATTTATGTGCAAACTACTTTACTTTCTCAAAGAAGCTGCAAATTAGGCAAGACCACCTCCTTATCTAGTTTTCAACACACAGGCTTACTGCATACTTTAAATCATTAAGGTTAGCTCATTCTATCTTATATTTGTACTAAGCCAAACAAAAAATAATGTATCAGTTCCTTGTATCATTGCTTCATGTACATTTAGAAAGAGGGGAAAATGTGAAAATATACGTTCATAATGATTTTTTTTTTTTTTTCTTGAGGATTATTTTTTTTTTCCCTGCTATTCTACCATTCTGCTATAAACAGAAAGCAGACCTTTGGAGACTTTTCCCAAATTTGGGATTGTGTGGGCTCTTTTAGGAAGGGGGCAAATACACTCATATTTTGATAGAAGTGTTACCACTTATTCCGCATATCAATCTTTCTCTGGCATAAAACCAAGACAATGCTATTTCTTCCAAGCTACGAAGATATCCCCAAACATGAATAATGCTGGCACTAGGTATCAGTCTATAAATAAAGATCGTAATAACACTTCAAATTCAACTGTTTACATTCAGATAGGAAAGGAAAGAAACTAGTAGGAATTACTACATATTGCCAGCTCAAATGTTTGAAAGCACAGAAAACCTCATAAAGGTCATGAGTGAACAAAATACAATGGAGTCCAACAGGTTTCAATTTAAGGTCATAGTTCTGAGCTTTGCAAGATTCATATTAGTAAGTTTTTCTCTGTAGAAATTAGAATTCTTTTTTTTTAAAGGAAAGTTCATGTTGCCATATTACCTGAAACACTACAAACCCATCATATTTGTAAGATGTAATGCATTATCTAGACAGGAATAGGGCTTGTTATACATGCAGGACCTCTCATTGAGAACCTTACATATCACACATACTCTGACAAGAAAACAGCCCTTTCATGTAATTGGGAAGAATCGCTCCCAAATTCATTTCTATAAATGAAAAATACACCCTTGGATATTCACAAGTCACAAAAAATCTTCCACCACTAGCACTGGAAAATGGGGAAGGAATTGGAAGTAATTCAGTCCTTTCAAAACCACTTTTCAAAGGTGTCAAGACAAAACCACTTTTATCTCGGCCGCCGTTCAAAGGTGTCAAGAGTCAGACACAGTCTTTGCATAGGTGGAAGACCAAGCAGGAAGGAGAAGAGCCATTTATGACAGATGGTGAATGGAGTTCACCATGCAGATGCAACCGACACATACACCAGTTCAGTGTGTGTACTTGGTCTGATGCAATCTTTTAATGAGGCAGAGCCTCAGCTGACCTACTGCTGTCACACTTCAGCTGCAGGCCTCTCAAAGTGACAGCAGCTCCCTTCACAACTCAGCTATTGAGAAGTGTGGCTGAGGTGCCTTGAGTGCTTTTTCCAGATGTAACTTCTATAATGAATTCTTTCTGTCCACCCATCTGAGCCTAGCACTACCATTCACATGAGCAAATGAAACTGGTGTACCTGTGAGCAGCTGGGCGTCTTGTACATGACGGTGCATGAGGAATTGCTTTTGAAAATGAATTCTTTGCAAAATTTTGTTTTCAGAACAGTTGTAAAGGCTGAACTGAAGGCTGGTATTGAATTTTCATGCTTTTAAAGTGATCGCATTCTGGTTCACCGCAGATTGTCATGATGAGCTTGCTTTCCATAACCCATCCCACTTCTTGATTTTAATACTTAGCAGGGAATAGAAGTGACTGTGGAAATCCAAGAGCCATAATTAGGAACAGAACAACATATACCGAGCATTTTCTCTCCTTCTTTCATAGAAGCTGCATATGTAAAATGACTAAAATGAGGCAGCCACTCGGGTATGAAGAACATTACATGGACATAATTCATATTTCATGAGATCCTTCACAGAGAAGGGAATGGTTAAAGGGAAGAGTAAGTTATATTAAATATTTAAGAATCTGCTAAATTCCATAAAAGCATTAGCAATGCAGCAAGCTGCTAGTATATGCTTATAGTTGTTCTTGTGCTCTTAAACTACTCTTAAACTATTTAGATTAGGATAAAAATAATACAGACAGCAGAAAACAAGCAGTGGAATCTAATGATAGAGAAAAATGAGGTTGTATCTTTTGAGAAAGAAATTTATTATTGAGCAAATAATTGCTACTCGTAGATAAAAAGCTAAGCAAATGTATTTTTTACTTAAATAATGAGATCCTTGACTGAGAATCATGTCAAAGGATCCCACAGAGATCAAATGCTCTACCAAAAGTAATTGACACTTTTGCTTCTGTTTCACTTGGGCTTTTTGCAGAATGGAGATGTGACAGATTCTGTGGTGTTTGAAAACATCCTTGTCTTTACTGGAACCTTTGCAGTATCAAAGACCAAAAAGAACAGGTTAGGTTTTAATATTAATTCCATCATCTTTTCCTCAATTGATCAACTTTGTACTGAATCCGTTTTTAAGATCATGTCTTTCCTAACTCAGAATGTGTTTTACCTTCATTAAATAGTTTTAGCATTATCTTACAACATTTGCTGCCTTTCAGTGTGTGTGCGTTACGTATGTCACACATATATGAGGAAAAGTATTAATTACCTGAAAGTAAACACTTCAAAAATGAGCTAGGTATTGAGAATTAAAAAACATAAAATCTAAAACTGAGGCTTTTTCTTGCTGTCATGTCAAAAATCAGCCAAGGCAGAGCTGAAGAAATATACTTTTGGCATTGCCAGAGCTTGTACATAGGAAGCGCAAGGAATGAAGTAGCTGCAAAATATTGATATGCAACAAGCTGCAAGGAGAGTACACAGCTCTTCCTAGATGCCTGGGGACAGTCACCCTGGCAGCTGTGCTCTGGTTTCCCTCATGCTGTTTCTCTGAAACCAGAACTGACTGAAACCTAGAGCAAATGGCTGTGAAAGCATCAGATACATTTTGTACTCTTGGGAATTTAAGAAGCGAGTGCAGGGATTTCTGAAATGCCAGCTTCCTCCAGAGTTTGAGAACCTTTCTCATTTCCTCAAAGGTCTTGTTTAGGTTCTTGCAAGAAGAGATATCCTAGGGGGTGGTAATTAGAATTCATAAAACCAGCATAAAGATGGACCATGAATTTCTGCCATGAGGGGACAGAGGAGCATAAATTCTAGTAAATAAAGCTTAGAGAAACAAATTACTTCTCCCCACTCCCCCAAGCCTCTTCTTTTTTTCTCCTTTCTTTGGAGCAACCACAATTTGTTGTGGTTTTCACCATTTTACATTGCACCCTTGTAACAATATACTGCAACAATAGTGCCTAATCACTTTCTTATGGCCAAATGCTGTGGTGGAAGGAACTGGGAGGAAAGAATGAATTAGCTGGCACTGATGGGAATATTTTGGCAGCCTACAGTCAGCCATTTGTTCAGTCCTTTTTCATTCCAACAGAACTGAAAGGCGTTTGCTGATCAGCCCACTGAGGGACTGCAAAGGTGGATCACAGTCAGTCTCCCCGTCCACACCTACCCATCTCTTGTCTCATATGTCACTGCAGGACAGCCCCTGGGATTAGTACCAGCATACTGTTTGGAGCACAGAGATCTTCTCTGAGACTTTGCTTACAGACACTAATATTTAAATACATAGCAGAAAAATTCTGTGATTTGAACACTGACATGTTAGGTGAAGTACAAATACCTCAGAAAACAAAACTAATCTTTCCTGGGATGTCAGCCACAAAGACCATGCACAGACAGGCAACAGCAGATGAGGACAAACAATGGGAAGGCAGGGAGATGAGAAGTACAGATAAAGATGAATTCTTCAAAACAGCAGAGTTCCTCAGACTAGCTTTACATTTGAGGAGAAAACTTTCTACGCCATCCCCCAGTTGTCTCCTTAATTTCTTCTCCCTTTCTTCTGCCCTTTCCTTTTTACTTAGGTTGCTATATCTTCATCCATCCCCTTGCACTGCTTCCCCAAATCACACCAGCACTAAACCATGTCATTTGTAATAGCCTTGTTTTAACTGTATTTTGACTGCAGATAAAGCAACCCAGGGTTATGGGACCATAGCTGAGGTGACTTGGCATTTATATACACATCATCTTCTTGAGGGTAGGGAGGTTCTAAAGAGAGATCTGGACAGGCTGGATTGATGGACTGAGGCCAGTGGTGTGAGGTTCAACATGGCCAAGTGCTGGGTCCTGCACTTGGGTCACAACAACGCCCTGCAACGCGACAGGCTTCTGGAAGAGTGGCTGGAAACTGCCTGGTGGGAAATGACCCGGGGATGTTGGCCGACAGTTGGCTGAATATGAGCCAGTGTGTCCAGGTGGCCAAGAAGCCCAACAGCATCCTGGCTTGTATCAGAAATAGTGTGGCCAGCAGGACAAGGGCAGTGATTGTCTATCTGTACTTGGCACTACTGAGGCTGCACCTTGCACACTGGGGTCAGTTTTGGGCCCTTTGCTACAAGGACATTGAGGTGCTGGAACATGTCCAAAGAAGAGCAATGAAGCTGGTGAAGAGAACAAATCTTATAAGGAGCAGATAAGGGAACTGGGGATGTCTAGTTTGGAGAAAAGGAGGCTCAGGGGAGACATTCTTGCTCTCCACAAATCCCTGACTGGAGACTGGAGCAAGGTGGAGGTAGGACTCTTCTCCCAAGTGACAAGCAATAGGGAAGAGGAAATGGCCTCAAGTAGCACCAGGGGAGGTTTAGGTTGGATATTACGAAAATTTTCTTCACAGAAAGGACTGTCAAGCACTGGAAGAGGCTGCCCAGGGAAGTGGTAGAGTCCCCATCCCTGGAGGTACTTACAAGACATGTAAATGAGGTGCTGAGGTGACCTGTCAGTGCTGAGTTAAGAGCTGGACTTGTTGATCTTGAAAGTCTCTTCCAACCAAAACAATTCTATGATTCTATAATCATTTGGTTTGATTAATCTCTAATTTTAGATTCATATTTGTAGAAATAATGAGTCAATATCATTGTTAAGTCAATATCATAGGCTTAGTACCATACTCATGCCAATATTTTATTTGGATTTCTAAAACCACAAATTACAGATTCTAATGACACAGGAAAAAAATTAACTCTTCGTGCACAAACTGTCATTTCTGTTGGAGCTGTGGAATCTGAGAATGAATGCAAAAAAGACTAGAAGAGATGGGAATGGGAATGGATTTAATATGCATTTATTATTGGGATTTTGTAAGGAATTGAAAGTAAGTATTTTTATGTATTTTTTGTCCACATAAGAGATTTTACATTTTCTAAACTATTGAAATTGTTTTGACAGTTTAGAAACCGAGAGCAGTAGAAAAAGTATTCAGCAGTAGAGTTGCAATGTTTTATAATACTTAAGCTTAGAGTGAAAAAAAAATACAAAAATTGCAGTTCGAGTTGCTATTCTGCACTGTAAATTGCCTCTATTACAACAGTGCAATCATTCTCAGTGTGAAAAAGTTTGTCTTTATAGGATGGGGGTCCTTTTGTGCAAGGGTAGAGCTGAAAATGAAGGAGTTTGTGTCCAAACGTACAGATGATTGTATGCTCGTTATTTCAATATTGCAAATGTGTCCCAGGTGGCAAACACTTCTTGTGCTTTTCTCAACTCTCAGGAACAGGAAGACCTCCCAGGGAAAGAATTGGCAGGTTTGCATAATTCTTTAAAAAACCATGCTCAGGGAAATTTTTTTTCCACAAAGATGACTTTCCCTTCTCACGTCAATAGGCATAACCACTCAGCAGAACAAACAGAACAAGGCAACACACAAGACAAAACATGCAATCAACAAACAATTAGGCTTATCAAACATAATTTATGTAGAAAAGACAAATTTTTCCAGGTCTGATTTAGAAAGAAAAGTAAAATTTGAAAAATTTATCATAGAGTTGGAAAGGTGAGGCGAATACATCTCATACCCAAGTCCTTGTGACAAAGGAAGCATTAGTGATCAGGGAGAAAAAGAGATCATCCTAAAGATGATGGCAGATTTGTCCACCTTTCTCAGTAGGTCAGAGATGAAAATTATTGATCTCTGATGAATGATGGCCAAAATAGTTTCATGGACAAAAGTAGCTCTGTTTAAGAATTTTGGAAAAGACTTGTTAACTCTGTAACTACAATATTAAGTGGTGGATACTTTAGGAAAAGATACTTCAGTAGAAAATACAGACAAGTCCTATTTAACCACTGTGCTACAGAAGGCAAGAACAGCATTCCCTTAAGATGGGAGACAATTTGGAGAGACCCAGATTTTTGGGAGCAGCACGCATCTCTAGATCATAAACTCTTCGAAGAAGAGGAAAAAATAACGGGGAGGGAAAAAAATAGAATGAAATCATCTACATTCCTGCCAGTCTGCAGTTCGTTTTGGCTGGTTGCTAGAGGAGAGCTTTACTTGCAGCGTCAGCTAGTGGCTGTGGAAGAAAATGAGTCAAGCACGAGAACGCAGGATTTGATTTTATTGGAGCGAGTGCTTGAAAGCTGGTGCCTTGGGCTTGCACGGGCAAGCAGCTTCTGATGAAGCCAATCTGCTAGCTGAAGCAGAACACCACAATCTTCCTTTGTGGTTTTTCACCCAGCCCCTCAGTCATTTCTGAGCAAGGTTTCGTTTCTTGTCTTTTCACACTCGCTATCTGATCTTGGGCCTGTCATGTAATCTCTCTGAACAAGTTTATGTTTTCATTGGTGTCTTTTAATTTCTTTCCTTCTGTGACGGTTTTCACAGACTCATTCAGCACTTCAGCTGAGGACCCGGCCCTTATCATGGTAAGTATTATTATTGTTATTTGTAATTATGGCAGCTCTAAAGGAGACCAAATAAACATTGAAGTTTTGCAGAGTTCTCTGCATGAAGACAAAGCAAAGAAAAGCTGCTGCGCTCCAATGAAAGTTCAGGTTAAGCCTTGTATTGCGTTTGCATGCCAAGGTTATTGGTAGTTGGGGGGGGGGTATAGGGATGGCTACTGTGAGAAGCTGCTAGAAGCTTCCCCTATGTCCAATGGAGCCAATGCTAGATGGCTTCAAGATGGACCCACGGCTGACCAAGGCTGAGCCCAACAGCGACAGTGGTAGCACCTCTGGGACAAAGTATTTAAGAAGGAGGAAAAACCCCAAACCTGTGCAACAGCAGAGAGAGAGAGAAGTGACTGTACGTGAGGAAAACCAACTCTGCAGACACCCAGGTCAGTGAAGAAGGACAAGGAGGAGGTGCTTCAGGTGCTAGAGCAGAGATTCCCCTGCAGCCCATGGTGAAGACCATGGTGAGGCAGGCTGTGCCCCTGCAGCCCATGGAAGCTAACGGTGGAGCTGATACCCACCTGCAGCCCATGGAGGACCCCATGCCAGAGCAGGTCAATGTGCTCTTAGTAGTGTATGACCCTGTGGGGAGACCACAATGGAGCAGGCTCCTGGCAGGACCTGTGAACCTGTGAAGGGAGAGGCCCATACTGGAGCAGGTTTGCTGGCAGTATGACCCTGACATATGACATATGATTGGCAATAAATTCAATTTTAATTTTTCTCCAAGTCGAGTCTGTTTTGCCTGTGACAGTAACTGGTGAGTGATCTCTCCCTGCACTTACCTAGATCTCTGAGCCTTTTGTTATATTTTCTCTCCCCTATCCACCTGAGGAGATGAGTGGTAGAGCAGCTTTGGTGGGGACCTGGCATCCAGCCAGAGTCAACCCGCCACAAGTATAAAGATGACCGGATTAGTATTGATCCTGAAACACAGTATTGAGACCCAAACATTTTAGGGAGAAAAATTCAAGGAACCAGCCCAAGGAGACTTGACTGCCCCGATAATTGCTAAAACTATGCAACAAAAGCAAACAGGGAAGCAGACAGCAGGTGTGACACAAGGCACTCACTCACTACAGGGACAGATACAATCTCCATGTGAAATAGAGTTTTCGGATGTGGTAAGCAAAAAAAAACCCCCAAAAAAATGTAGAAGAAGAAAGGCTGATATGCAAAATCATGAGTAAAAATGTAGGAGCAGGGCAATTACTTGTTAGGCAGACATCTTCCTTAACTTGTCTAAGACAAGCAGCTGACTCTCAAGAAGTGTTTGGGCATCTCCTGGGTAAAGGTTTGAGGACAGAGCAGTGCAACCAGGGACGAGACCTTTCTTCTGTTCACTTATACTATTAAGATAGTTAAATCTATGTAAGTTACTCCAGCATGATCATACCATCTTCTGCTTATTGGGGTAACTGACACTTAATATGTTTCCTCTAACCTTTAGCTGTAGAAAGCCCTAACTCATCTTTGTATTGCCCTTGGAGAAAATGTCCTGCGACTTCATTTCATCGTAACTCAATCTAGGTTGAACTAACTTGCCTAGAATAGGTATTCATAGATATTAAACTACTACTTATAGTCTTATCCTACTCTAACTGCAATAATGAACATAAAGGATTTCCTATATTATCTTACAGAAAATTCTAGATGTAGGTCAGATAAAAGATCTAGGATTTAAATAACAGAAGTACAGCAGGTAGCAATAAAATGCTACTGACCAGCATCTAAAGATATTTCATCATAATGCCTGCCTACTCACTGGCTAGGTTTGGAAGTGAAGAATTACATGGATTGTACATACAATGATGGCTGCAATAGGCCCTCAAAAATATTTGTAGTGGATTGAAGAGCAAGAGCCACTAATGCATTCTCAAAAAGTCCTTAAAAATGGAAGTAATTTATATACAGAAAAAATAAAATAAAAGTAGCACTTTTCCATAAACTTTAGAGTTGATAGAGAAATGCCCTTAAGTTTCTGAGACAATTTTCTACACTTTTGTAGCGAAAAATTCTGAAAATTTGGAGGTTACTCTGTACTAATACTGACTACCAATTCCCTGAGCATTCCTAAACAGACCCAGCTCCTTCAAACAGTCCTCATATGATCTGTTCTCCAGTCCCTTGACTAGTTCTGTTGCCCTCCTCTGCACCCACTCCATTTCTCTTGTGCCATTGGAAGCTATTGCCCCAGGTCATTCCTCGGGTACATGAAGGATGCTGTGATCCTGTTCCTGTGCCTTTACCCTGTTAGCTAGCAGAGCACAGTTGCTCTTCACACTACGTCCAGTTCAAAGTCCCGGTGAGTTGGGCACTCTCTGTGTGGCCATGCAGTAAACCCAGTCCCTGAAATGATCTGGGTTAAGTGATTCTTCCAATGAAATTTAGCTGCTTTTCCATGCTAGATCATTTCAGAAAGTTGACTTACATTTAGAATGGTGCTTTCCCTCAGCTCTGGGGTTTTACTGATTGTAATTAAAGAGTTTAAATCATTTGGGTTGCCCAAATCTAGGGCTTTATCAAAATCCAGGATCTCTATTGAAAAGCACCCTAGCAGAACATTTCTGCCACTTACTGGAACCTGTGCTCTGTTGACTGGCTGCGGACAACAGAAAGCAGTGGAGGGTCCTGGGCAGGCAGACCTGCTGCACTGGCTTGGCAGAGGGGAAGAGAAGGGAAGCAGGGACTGCAGGGCTCCTTGCCAGCCAGCACCGGTGATGTGCTGGCACCAGCAGCCACCCAGTTTTGGAACGGGCCCTTCTCTGCTGCTGTTTGGGCATGGCACCCTGTGGTTGAAAGGAGCTTAAACATTCTATTGTGACTTGCTTATTAAAAACCAACTGGATGTCCTGGCTGTTGATGTTTAAGGACAATACAGTCAGAACAGAAAGAACTAAAGTAAGTCCTTTCTACCACCTGTAAATTCACAAGCATCACACACTGAAGAACGAAGGCATGTGATTTCTTGCATCTGTCTTCTAAGTCTTGTCTCCTTTTCACCAGCCAATTTTCTAAGAGAATTTCACTCGGAAGACTACCACTGATCTAACTGCACACCAAAGCACCTGCTGATCGTGCTGTGTATGCACACAGACAAAAGCATATTGCAGCCTCTGTTCTTCTCTTGTCCTCTTGCCTCTAGAATTAAGACACCAAAGCAGACCTTGGAGTACAGAGGCAATTAGAGATGCAGATTTGTCTGAGTAACTGTGCCTAACACTGCACACGTAAGGATGTTCTGAAAGACAGTAACTTAATTATATGCAAACATATTGTTATTTGACATTTCCTTCCTCTGTGAGCAAATTATCCCAGCATCTTATTGTTAACAATCTATTATTTAGCAGAACCTGCTTCGCTGCCAAAGGCACAAACATAACTGCTTAACTTCAGGGCCTATGTTGATATTAACAACAGTGCAGTGTTTACTACACAGGAGAAAAACAGCTCTGAAGGAACACTGCAGCTACAAAATCAAGCACTCATATTGTAAGAAATATTAGAATTGAGCTTTCCTGGGCAACCTTGACTTGATCCTTTTGTTCACATGCTTTTTAATACAGCTTTAGTTAAATGATAATAAGGCATTTCCCCTAAATTCTTCTGAAATCCTAATTCCTAATTGCTCAGAGTTGCCTTTTTTTTCCCCCCCTGTCTTTTCACTGTAGGAAATTGCTCATACAAGGAAAACTATTTTCTAAAATTCAACGTTCCTCCAAATGTCATAAGATACTGAGGAACCCAAAGCACCTGTAGGAGATGAGAACTTACACCAATTACAGACAGTATTTAAAAAACATTCCGAGAGCACCATTGATCTAATTTCAGCCAAGGTCACGAGAAAATTTGTGCTATAAATAGGGATTTTACCATTCTAGAAAAAAGCACAAAGTTGACATTTTAATTTTATAAAACCTATGTAATATTAAAAGCTCAGTGTGCAGTACAGCTGAGAAACAAGGCAAGTAGAAGTAGAGCAACAGAAAATCTGGAACCTGACTTCACAGTTATTGGTGCCTAAGACAGAAACATGAGTAAGATCTTTGACTTCACTAAATTAAATGTAAGAGATAAGTGTTCACATTAAGACAATCTTCCTTATTTTGGGTTCAAAAGGGGTGTGCTGTAAGATACAACTTCCTTGCATTTCATTTCTGTAGCCCTGTTTTCTGTAGCCCATTGTTTTCTTCTGTGTGTGACATTATTGTTTTTCTTCAGGTTTTTTTCTTGCACTTTACATTTCTCTCCTTTCAGGGATCACTTTGCATTTCTCGAAGTGCCTCCTGCCTTTACTGATCAATGCAAATGCAAAGTTCAGAAAAATTGCTCACAATGTATTGGTACTGATACTTTCCCTGTATGGAACTACCTCTAAAGAAGGAAATAGTTAAACCAGTAGCGATTTCTCATCAGCTAACACACACACTGTGGCACAAGCACAAACCCTGGTGATGATAATCATACCGTGCTTGGGCCATGCAGTAGAGTTTTAGCTATCCAGTACTTATTCCAATTGGTTTGATCTTATTCTATTATCTGTTAGAATTGATATTCTAATTATCACAGAGGCAGAAATGGCAGCCAAGAGAGCTTTCTATAAATTCATCCCAGCAGCACAAAGCTCAGAGCAATAAGCCCGTGCAGCCTTCTCCCTTGATTTACAGTTGTCTTGCAATAAAGTTTCCTTTGTGTGTCCATTTAAATTAGTTCCTGGAAGCCACCACGAACTAATACTCAGCACAACTCTCAGCAGAGGGAAAAAGCAATCGTTTACTTACAGAAAATGTATATATTTAAACTGTAAACTCCTGATAGGGAGTGTCTCAAGCTGCATTTCCAGTGTACTTAGTACACTGAAGCATAGGTTGTTGTATCCTCCATGGTGCTACTGTAATGCCAATAACCAGGACTCCTGTTATACTGTATGCTGGAACATGTCTCAGTATATATCTATAATTTTATTTTTTTTTAATTGTGAGCATTCGGTCCTATGTAAACAGCCCCTTGTACTGCAATTATACAGCATATGCCTTACCCTAAGAATTTTGCACTTGGGCACAATGTTAGTAATTGGTAAAACAAGACCCGGGATTTGGGGAACTGCCACATTGAAAGTAACCACTGGGAAATCAAGGGGTGTCCTTTGCTCTCCAGGATCCAGCTATCTCAGCTCTCAGCTCATTTTACAAATCAGACATTTTAAACTGTCAACAGTACCATCATCATGTTCTGTGGCCTATGTCCATCTGAAACTAGATCTACAGAGGTCCAGTTAAAAGCCCAAGCAAAAAGCTGTGTCTTTGGGGTGTGATTGTGCACAAGCACATTCTGGAGTTCCCAGCAGCTACGCTGACAGTGAAGATGACAAATTTAACTACTAATGCAAAGATGTTGCAGGATTTGGCTCACAGTCAAGTTTGGGGCTGCTCCCCTTAGCATGCACGTTCTGTTTGGATGCAGTAAACAAAAACATACCAAAGCTTCTGTGGACAAAAATTTACAGATGCCTTGAGAAAATTCAGTGCTTTACAGAAAGTGGCTTCCAGTATACAGAAAGAAGAAAGCAGGGATATAAATAATTCTGAAATACAGGGCATAAAAAAATTAACCATCTAAAGACAACATAATTTGGAAGTTTTTAAAATGTAAACTGATGGAATCTGAGCTCTTCTGATTTAACATGGCTTTAAAATGGAGGTGATGTGAATTGGTGTGAACTCATTTTACTTCTGAAATAACTACACCTGATTTTCACCTATTTGTGATAGATAATTTTTCCTAATTTATTTTCATGAAAACTTTTGCCAGTCCTACCCACAGCAGGAAAAGTGTATACATGGGTTTACAGCTGATGATGATTCTATTGCTGGTGGATATGCTGGGCAACGTCTGCCAAGATTCTAAAGCCTTTATATAGTCCAAAATCTCCTGGCAGTGTCAGAAAGACAGCAGTGAACAGGATGATTACTGAAAAACAGAAACTGACACACAGTGGTTATGTTCCTAAATAATAACGGTGTTATTTAGGTACTACTAACAGTATTCTCCAAAGAAAGGTGAGCTCATGAGTCATAACATACCATATAATTTGTTGAACTTCTGCTATTTGATGAAATAATATATGTAATCCAAAGGAACTGCACATTTTCCTTTGAGACCACAGAATGATTCACCTTCTGCATTCTGCATCTACGCTGTGTTTATGTACTGAAACATTTGCCACAAGATAGGTATAATTTATCTTGGGATTAGGATCATTTGCATGAACAGTTTGGTTGGTTGATATGAAATCTGGAGAGAATACCTCCAGTTATTTTTAAATCCTTAAATACCATTTTATGGTAAGCTTTTATGCTTGGGAGTAGCCGTAACTTCATAGAAACAAACAGTACACCTCACACGAGTGAATAAAGTGAGTGACATTTCAAGTAATGAAGATCTGGTAACTAATGCTTAATGCTATTCTGTTAATTAGCTTGCAGCTTAGAGAGTAGAATTAAGCAATTAATTTCCCCCGCAATAGCAGTTAGTGGTTCCAGTGGACAGTCACGTAACACACAATCTATTTATTTCAGTAAGGGATAAGATAATAACGTTTCCACCATTAAATATTTGTATTTATATTGTAACTTAAGGCAGTTAATGAGACGGGGAGTTGGGTTTATAACAACTATTATAAGAGAATAGAAAAAGCCTTCCCACATTAGTTTTATCGGTTTCCTTCCAGTTAAAGCCTGATCCAGCAGAAGACACTGAAAGCTTTGCTGCTGACTACAGTCTAGGGAGCCTTTGGGCAACAAAAGCTCTTCCTCAGTTACACCTTGAGGGAAAGCACCTATAACTATACTACGTCCTTGAGAGCAATGAGGCTTAGTAAAATCCAGTGCATTTCCTTTCATACTAAAAGCGTTGCAAAATAATATTGCCTGATGACCCAGAACATGCCAAGTTAACTTCAGGTTGACAGTAATTTGTGTTTGTGGCAGCATTGAGAACGAAGTGTGACTTTTGTTGTTTTAAAGCTTTACAGCAAAATGCTTGATAGCCGTATCTGGAAGAATGAAAATGGTGTATTAGGACAGCTAGTGAGCAACAGCTCATGGGTTGGGAAGGCTTATTGAAAAGCCAGGAAGGGTTTATTACCACCTTGGACATTAGGTAACCACAATTTTGAGGACAACACAAGCAAGAGGTGAAACAAGCAGCAGTCACCAGAACAGAAGCAATAGATGTTTTTAAGGTGAAAGCCAAGAAGTGCCGAGTCTTACATCTCCAGGTTTATCATGTAACGTGTAAAGAAACACTTGGTAGTGCTCAAACACCTGAAGTGGTAAGAGAAAAAAAGAGAGCGTGAAATAGTGTCTTCAGCCAGAAGCTAATGGCAAATGAGTGGGAAAAGTGGTCAGCTGGATAGCCCAGAGAGGGAGGAGAAGCACTCCTGTGAGTGGCAAAGCCAACGGACAATGTGTTATGTATTAAAAATACATCCCAAGAACTTCCTTTTAAAAAATAACCAATCCCAGGCTGCATTCACTTCTTGCTCACATGAGTGCTATGAGAAGAGTTCAATAAAAAGACTTCAGCTCAGCCTAAGTTAAATTCCATTTAAATTAAAGTAAATACACCTTTTCAGTGAACTGATTCTTTCTCCTGCTAAAATCACCCGACTTAACTGCTGTGTGAACTGTTGGGCAGTGTTCAGATTTGTACTTGATGAAGAGAAAAATAATAAAATGATGATAATGATGAACAAATCTTCTGAATCCAGCATTTCCTTCCCCTTCAATTAATCTATTTCATTTTTCAAAACGGTTCTCATAGCAGTATTTAGTACCCCAATTCTTATATCTGTGAAGGAACTGCAGTATGCACATACCAGCCCTTCAGTTACCTCCAGGGATGGCTGTCTAATCTTAGCAAGTGCATAGTTATCATTTTGATTTTCATGAAGGTTTACAGCAGTACAATACTGAGAACCATGGATGAAGCCACGTGACAAGCAGGTTATCAGGCTTTTGAGGTGTGCTAAAGTATTTGGAAACAATTGCCACATCTATGAGATAAATTTGTGATACGGCCTCACTCATGAATAATTAGAATCTTTTTCTAGGTCTTATTCCAAGATTTTACTGAATTTTGCCACAAATTTCTTTCCTTCTTGTTACTTAGGCAGCTATTAAATCATTCAGTTATGTAACAGCGTATTATATGGACATTATATGCTTATTCTTTATTCCTTGTGCCTCAAACATCGTGTCACATGGATATCATACCTTTTGGATAATAAATTCTGATATGTTTTCCATATAATAAAAGTAAATAAGAAGCATAGTTAATAAAGTAAGGTTAAAACAATAGCTTATGGGTAAGAATGCTGTATATTTAAAACTGGCTTAATTGTAATATTGCTGCACTGTAGGTCATATGATGAATTTTTCTGTCCTAAGCCAAAGTTGTGCAAGAAATTCTATTATATTCCACTCTCCCTTAGAATAAAGTTCAACCATAAGAGTTTAATCTCATCACTTCCTGCACTGCTGTAGACTTTTCTGAAAGTCTGACAGTCTTCTGGCTTGCACTGTATTCCCAGAAGAGTTATTTCTGAGACATGACCAACTGGAACACTACATACATCTGGTTGTAACATCTTCCAGTAGAACTACACTTCAGGTTCTTTTTAACCTTGACTTATTTCTTCACCTTGATTTTGCAAGCTGTAATTTGTCTTTGTGGAAAAGCATGTGGAAGATGCATGTTATAGACCTGCAACAGTGTTTCCTAAAGCTGTGAAAAATAGATAGCTTTCTTCCTTGAGATCATTCATATATATATATGTCAGAAGGGAAATGTACACAGCTCTATTTGTTCCTTATGCTGTGCGTTCTCTATAAATAATGTCAATTGTTAATGAAATTACCCTTTTACTTCCTGCATGAGACTTTTTTTGTTATGAGATGCATCACAGGCAAGATCTAAGTTGATAATGGACTCCCACCAGTGCTATGGTCTAAAGATAGAGCAGCAGACAGGTATACTACAAGAGAATTAAAATCTAAAGAAGAATAGATGAGGAAAACTAAGGATAGAAGAAAATACTTGTATGGATGGCATAACTATCAAAGGCTAGTCCTTAACATCTCTCTGTAATATCTGGTATTTTCTCTGAGGTCTCAAACATGATTGGGCATTCTGTCAGAAGCAGCAGCAGTAAGACTTTGCTTGAAGCCACTACTGCCTTCATGAAACTTTAGGGAATGTAGTATCTTTGGAGCCTACTCTGTCAGACGTGTTGGAAATCGGCCAAGGAAATTCCTGAGGTGTCAGCTAAAATGAATATAGCTACATAAGTTTCATTTCTTAGGAAACCCACTTCAAGAAACTGTAAATGACTTACCTATTTTCTCCCAGCTAGCAAAGAGCAGCCCTGAGAGGTTTTGCTGGTGTCTTCTGGTGCCTAGCTCCATGTCCTCTCCTACAGAGTCCTGTGGTACAAAATTACAAATTCATAAGCTGATAGTTCCTTTTCAAGTACTACTGCTGCTTGCTTTCTTTAGATTAGAAGAACATATGTTATTTAATTGTATTTAAAAGGTCTGGTAACCTCATTATTTCTCCCCAAGCTGATTCCTGAATTTGATGTCACTTGCAATTTACTGAGAAACTTTTTTACTCTTGTTTGTCTGCCATTAATTAACTTAATTGATTCCTCTTTCCCCATCTTTCATTCACCTGCATTCTCTTCCATCTCACTTTATTTAGTGTCACTTTGAAGGAATTAAGATGATAGAACAGTATTAGTGTGAATGGTCACAACAGCATAGGAAAAGATCATCCTATAAGCAATAGAATAATGCAATATGTTGCATCTATGTTTATTAGTTGACCTGTCAGCATACTGATATGCTAATCAACTGATGTGGCTTGATGTGGTGAGATTTTGAGCAATCCTAATAGCTGCTACCATGATTCTGTGAAGCAGAACTGAACCCAAAAGTCCCACGTAATGTGCTATACAGAATCCCAAAATGTGAAGCATGTTTCTCCATGGCTATTTTTATTGTAGATATTTTCACCTGCACAGGATGGCTATAAAAATGTCCTCAAATAAAAATCTTTCAAACCATTTAATGACAGTATTTTGCTGCCTAGACCTGATGGAGATTCACAGCTTGCAGGTGAGACGACGATCACTCACAACCTGGAGTCATCAGTGGTTTCAGTGGGACTATATTTGAATGCAATTATAAATCCAGTCCTTAAAATCAACCTAACAAAACAAGTTTTTCGTGCATATCCCCTGTTGTTATTTAACATCTGCAGTCTTTTTACAGAAAGCAGAGGGGGATAAATGGATGATACAGAAAGTAAACTCTTTCAACAAATAAGAAATGTTAGTAAGTTGCAAGGAAGTAACCATCAGCACCAGAGATCTCTGACCCTTCAAAATATATGCTAACTCTTTAAGGCTGTCCTCATGCATAACAGACAAAAGGTGCTTCCTTCAGAGACTCTGAAAACAAGATATCCCCAGCTTCCAAACATTTGCATCAAAGTTATTGCTTCTGATTCTTTGTGACATAGAGCCTAATTATACCTGCATATCTTTTCATACTAAGAGAAGTTACTGACAGTGTCAAACCACTAATCCTTTCTGATTACATTTGGATACTTTTTCAGGTTGCCCTGGTTTTTTCCTCTTCTTTTGTATGATGCTTGCACAGCATCACAGCATACTTGAGCTTTTTTTTTTTTTTTATGATAATCTGCTCATCTGGGACCTGTGTTTTTATGTAAATAACAAAAGCAGAAAATTGTGCTCAGGAGGACAATTTATCATGAACGCTTATGACTTATTTCAGATGCTATCTTCTAGCTTACTGCACTGTAAAAAGGAAGCCTTCATTAGTTAATTAATATTTGTGTAGCATTTACAGGACAGAAAAGGACCATAAAGTTGCTGTGTTGTAAGAGATCTGTGACCACTCAATAAATCGTGATTGCCTTTTGATCATCCCGTGGAATCCTGGAGCTTTGCACTGTGGTCAGAGACAAAACTGGGAAGGAGGAAGAAGCCCCAGCTGCCTCTGTTAAAGGAAAAATCCCAGTAAGCATTAACAATATGAAGTCCATGGTAGGTTGGTGAGCACTTTATTTCTGTCCTACTGACTCTTCTGTCAAATTAGTAGGAATACTCTTGGTGTCATGCCAGTTCATGAGCCCTTTTCTGTTTGTAGTGTGCTGGTAACCTTTACTGGTAGTAGTGTTGGATGTCAGTGCTGGGGGCTGTGTAATGCCGGGTACTGCTTCTAACAGAGCCAGCATCTCCTTAGGTTTTCGGCAGACATCACTTCAGGTTCCTCAGGTGGTGCAGTTACTTGAGTTTGGTGCTAGGGTTTAGAACAAAAGTCCTAGAGGCTGAAGGATTAGCTTCAAGATTTAGAACAGCTGAGTTGTACTCCTCAGACTGCCTGTGTGACTTTGGACAGGACAGTATTCTTGTCTGCACCTCCAGTTCCTGTCTGTAAAGAGGGGTTGTGGCTTAGGGGTATTACAAGTACTGCTGCTTGTGAGAAGCATGGTAGTCAGGTTCAGAACAGATAGTGGCAGATAAACATCTGAAACACATGTGGTTTCCAGTGAATCCTTAGTGATACCCAGACGTTGTTACTGGCTTTGCTCCAGCTCAGCTGTAGAGCACATATTCTCCACATCTTTCCCTCCCAAATTCTTGGAGGGTTGTCTTACTAAGAGGCAATCAAGTCAGTGTGAGGCAGGATCTGTCCAGAATCAAGAGGGTGTGAAATAGTAATTTGGGGTTCAAAGTGTAAGGAACTTTGTCAGGACTAGGTTAAGCATACGAAGTAGATGGCTAGAAAGTCCATGTACCTCTGATGGGTGGTGCAGGTATGGTAATCCCTAGCTCCTGCTTAGAAATACAAGCCTCTTAGGAGGTCTGAAAATTCACTCTTCCATCAGTGTGCATGAGACACAGAGGAAGCTCTTATTAATTCTCTTCTAATTATTCAGGTTGTTGCAGCACTTGCTGATTTGATGCACTGTAACATCAATGAGAGTCAATACAAATAGTGGGACTTAAGAGGACTTCGCACTCAGCAAAACTGATGGCTGTGTCTGAAGAAGATACTGCAGAGATAATCCTCATCCTTCCAGGAATTAGCTTTCTAAGACAGACTTTTTTTCAGACTACCTCAATAGTAAGACCTCTTGCAAAATGGCTTACTATCTCTTTGTGAAACACCTACTAAAATGGAGCTTTGGAAGTTTTACCTGAAGTGTCTGTGTTTTCTTATAATCCAGTCAGAGAGAAATACATTTTTCCATTTTTCATTTTCTACCGGCTGAAAAAAGAAATGTAGTTTTCCTGTGCTCCAACATCTTCTGTCCCCCACATAGTTTGCTTCACACACGTCCTTTCTGCAGCCCCTTGATGCTATTCTGCTGTCTGATCTTTTGAAAGCAGCAAGTGGCTAGGGATTAAACTCAAGCCTGACACTGTGCTGAGTGAATCGATTAGCAGATAACACCATCTGCCTTCAGTAACTGATGTATGTGAAATTTGTCGTGTGCTAACTCCAAAGGATCTGAGTGACAGTAATGAGTTATGTTGCTAAACCTTCCCAAAGCCTGACAGTTGCTTTGCAAACACAGTAATGGGAGAATTACATATTGAACACTATTAGTGAGGAGAGGGGGCTGCAGAAATTGTCAAGGTTCTTGGGGTTCCTTCTTTTTCTAAGAAACAGTGGGGTTTTTATCCCTGTCAGTTTGCCTCATTGAAAGAAAAATCAAATCCTGGCTATGACTCAACCGTAGACTGAATAAATTAAAAATAAATAGCATCCTTATCACTGAATTGCAGTGACTTTGAAAGACTGCAGAAACATGCTAGGAGTACTACATAGTTCTCACATGGTAGTGTTCTCTTTTTGAGTGCTGTGGGAAGCAAAAGGATTTAAGGAATATAATGGCCTTTGTTTACAGCAATGTCAGGTTAACAAAGCTTTTAAGTGTATTAGCATACTATAAGAACTATTTAGGGGACCAATTCCCTAAGACACAGATTTGCATCTATAAATAAGTATAAATATGTAAAATATATATAAATATTTTAAATAAGTACACCATTGGTATTGAACCTAAACCTTTTTTTTGTCTCTACCAAAAGAAACACAATTGTGGAGGACTTGTACTGAAGCATATCTTTAAGCAGATAATAGGAAATACTTCCACCTCAGACCATAAAGTTATTCTAGGAAAGTGACTGCCATAAGAACATATCTGAGACACACTGTGCTTTGGAGTTTTTCTTCAAACAAACAAACAAAGACTGAGCTAAATAATTATAGGACAAAGGAGCTTTTGTAAACTACCAGAAAACTATGTTAGAGCAGTAACTTAATAGTGCTCCAGAGCTCAGTCTGATTAGTTTTCTTCATTATACAGCTTGATAGGTACTTCTGGGGTTTTTTTCTGTTTGTTTCAGAAGGATTTCAAAGTCAGTCTGTCATTGACAGGATTTTGAATTAAATCTGGTTCTGAAATTAAAACCTGAGATGAACAGTTTCTAAGGGAAAGCAACTCATAATCTCAGGCTCACCTTTTTTTCCTTATTTAACTGAACTGACATGAAATGACATAAAAGTTAATGCTAAGCACAGTCTTCATGGCCTTGTTCCCAGAGAATGAGAACACTCCCTGAGGAACACAAGATGATCCTAAACAATCTCCCCTCTTTCTTACCCAGGCAGTATTTCCTCAGAATCAATAGATGTATAATTACAGACTCTCTGTGATAGCTCTTCTGGGTAAAGATGGACAAATTCTCAGCATCTGTGACTATACACTTTTTATTTCCCCCATCATTAACTAACTCAGTCTCTTTCAGCCTCAGTCCATCCCTCTAGAAGAGCTGGCCAGACCTGCAGACAGCATCCCACGTGAGGTTCTCCATTCTGTGTGCTTTGGTGCTAACATCTCCCTCTATGTACTGAAATTGCATCCATAGACACACATCCAGAGAGCACGTTGGCCTTCATATCACATTTTTGTGTCACACTGCTGTCTGATGCTTTGCTTCCATCCTACCCTTGTTCAGTGCTGTTTGAGACCTCTTGCATCTACTCCAGGCACCTCCTTAAGGTGAATTAGATTCATAATACTCTGTGAACATATTAAGTATTTGGCAGGCTTTAGGAAGAACAACACCAAACAACTCTGCAGTGTGGGTAGAGCAGACAAAACAGGCAGTAATAATGAGAAGATACAGACAGTTCTGCTAGTCACTTCTGCATCTGAATATATTAGGCAGTTAGATTGCTGTGGTGGGAGCGTGCAATAGGAAAGAGCTGATACCATGTAGTCAGCACTGATGCCTACAGCTGCTTGCTCTTAGCTACCCAGGTGATCAGAGCTGAGAATGTTTTGAGGAGATAAGCTGGAAGTTAAGTGGGCACCTCCTTTCTTCCAACTCTTTGCTCAAATTTGGGATCTTATCCTTTTACAAGAGTCACTGGCTTCTGTCTCTGACTATACACTGTGTGATGCTTGGTGGTAGTGGTAGGGGGATTACTGGGAAGGTGCCTTACCCTGCTGCTCAGCTGCTTCTTTTTCTTCCTTTCCAGTTTCTTAGCTGCTGCTTCTTTTCTTAAAGCAAAACCAGCCTTCTCCCGTATCTCTGGATTACGCTTTTTCAATGACCACCAGTGAGTTGTGGGGTCTCTGCCCTCAGCCTGTGCCCATATTTGCATATTCGGTTGCTGTTATCCCCTGCCTAAACTGTGCATCCTAAAGAGAAACACCAGGGACCAAGCTCTGGGTCACACAGTACGTTTCTAACAGAAATTAGCAGCCAGTCGAACAGGTCAGGCCTAGGGCCTCGCACTGTGAGTGTCTGACACAGTTTGCAGAAGATGGGTGGCCTGTTACTAGCACTGACAATCCCATTTTTACTGGGCCACTGGGTACTAAGAAGCTTACATAGTTACACCGTAGTAGTGTGTTTGGGTTTAAGCCAAGGTAATACTAAAGTCTGTGTAGTGTAGTTCCTATTTCACAGGTGCAACAGGCCTCTGCTTTGGCTACGCTTCTGTGGAACTTCGGGTAAATCACCTTGTCCCCGAGTCTCAAAGGCACTTGGTCCTTTGTCGTTGCCGTGCTTTTGTTGAATCCCAGCCCTGAAGAAACGAATCCCAGCTCTAAGAAACGAAGGACCCACCGACTCTCTGGTGCGAGGAAGGGTTAGACTTCCAGTCCCACGGAGAGGAGTAGCTGGCGGTCTATGAGTTTTGTAAATGTCTGTAGAGTACAACTGCACGTGCTAGAGACAGACTTCCCTCCACAGACAGAGCTGACCAGCTGGATGAAGTGCTGTCAACGGCTCTCATGTGGCCTCAGTGACTGCAGCAATTATTCCAAATTAGCAGCTGCTTTTCTTTAGCTTTTGACAATAAGAACTTTATTTACAAACAGAAATAGCCATTTCTAGAAATAGCATGGTAGAGGTCCCGCAGAAGGTTTTTGTTATTTCCCTCTACTCGCTTGTGCGCAAATCAGACGCAGAGCAGCTGCTCCGAGTCCAACCTCCCGACTCCTGTGCGATTGAAGAGCTGGCTTTGATCTCTCATCAATAAACAAACACAAGAAAGGCTTTTTCAGCGTACGGGAGCAGTCCTGTTTCCAGGTAACCGTGTCCTTTCCTCATTGATCACTATGGAAACCCGACTCCCTCTTTCTGTTTCCTCTAAATGAGAAAGCATGTTTTCCTGTGAGCAGAGAGGGGAACTCTTTGATTTCCTATTCCAGTCCTTGACTCGGCAGTAGCAGAGGGTCACTTTCAATTGTAATGCGAGCTGCTTAAGTTTCAGCAACGTTGAAACAAACAGACACTGCGGGCAGTCTTGCAGCTGCTTCAAAATAACCTGCTCAAAAGTAATTGAAAAGAAATGAAAGCCTTTTATTTTTTTTTTTTCCCTTAGAGAATTGTGCTGTTATGCACAAAGAAAGACGTGGAACACAATTCAGCTCCCATGCCTTCCACCAGCCCTTCCTGGTGGATAAGGTGTTTCCTCCTATGGGTATTAACTTTAATATTAATATATACTGCTGTTCTTATCTGATGTGGAGTTTTGGACAACTTTCGTCACAAATTTTGAACTTGTCTAAGATCAGGGTGAAACTTCACAAGAACATCGTTCCCATCTTAAAGAGCGTTTCCCAGACCACCTCTGTATACATGTGTTCAGGTTGTCTCCTTGCCAATTTGTGAGAGTGTCCTAGCTGACATGGGGAAGTGGCATTACAAAAATATAGACATACTTCACCTTTTGTTTTGGTCAAAATGCCCACCAGACAGTACTGATTTCACTTATGATTCCGCCTCCACTTGAAATGTTCCCAGTTTAGAACAAAAAAGAAAGACAGTAGCAAGTTCCAGGCTCCTAAACATGATCAGGTGCTTGACTTTTCTTGGAATGCTTTTGACCACAAAAAGCTGACTTTTTTTTTTTGTTTCCAAAGGTTTCAAGGACCTTCAAGCCCTTCAAAGCCCTGCAATATTCTGTGTCTTTGGTAACACAGAGATCTGTGGTTTTCCTTCTTGGTAATTCCATCATGTGCACTGCAGTTTCAGACAACCGAGTAAAAAAACCCAGCTCTTTCCTGTAATTAGCTTCTATGACAATAAGATAATTAGTTTCCAGTCTAATAGATCATTTCCAACAAACTTACACTGCTCTTTTAAATGGCTGCCATTGAGGTTGGGGAAAACATGAGCAGACAGTATTTTGCTCCTTTGGTTCATACTGCTTTAACATGATTTTTCGTATTGAAACTCCTAAATTCAAGACAAGAAGAGTCTTCCAGTGAAAAACTTGCACTGAAAGTCAAGAATTTCAATATTTTTGCATAAAATGATGAACATTTAATAGCTTGCTCTGGCTGGCATTTTGTTGTGTTTTATTTTCAAATTTTTGAGTGATCTAAAAACTAAGAATTTTTTTACCTGATCTTCCTCTGGACCACTTTTTAAGATTGCTCCAAGCATGGTTGAAATTGGCAGAGGCCATTCACATGCTATGTGCAGTATTGGCCCAATTCTGGTTTTAGCTATGTCCAAGGAGAAGCAAATGGGGCACTGGCAAAAAGTCAGAGAGCATTTCCTCAAAATGTATCGTTGGAGGCTTTCTCTCCACAAGAGAAGCCAATCTTGTGGGTCTTTGGAGAGCTAGGTATGTGAGTTTTGTTATAGACTTCCAAGGGCCAGGATTTCACTCCTTGGAAACCCTGGAAAAGAGCCCCACTTTGTCCACTGCATCAAAGGACTGGAGTGACGTAAAACGAAAGCTAAATGCCTACCCTGGTCCAGAGGATGATTCCCTTCAGTAGAGACACCACATAAACCAGCACACAGCTTCACTCCAGATGCCTGTGCATTGCTCTTCTCTTCACAGATGCCCATCCCAGTTTAAGAATAGCTCCAAGTCATAGGAAGATCCACACTTTGAATTTGCTTCAGCATACGATGAGACTGCATTCCTTGTCTCTGAAGTATTGACGCTTCTGAACACAAAGGCCCAGTCCCCATAATGACACTATAGAGAAAAATATGCTTTCCCCTTGCATACCTGGGTCTAAAAAGATATTCTAGAATTATACTGTCAGATGCTGACTGTTTGGCAGTACTGAAAGAGCTTCTGCTGCAGTAATCAAAGTTGTTATTTCAGATATTGTAATAATTAACATGTGAAAAAATACTCATTGCATCCTTCCAACTTCCAGTAACTGTCCGTTATTTTTCAGGCAGCAAATTCCTCTTTGTGATAAAACTAATCACAAGCCAGCTGGAGAGGAGATTAAAAAGAGGGTTCTGATTTCCTCAAGTCCCACTTCGGTTTCACATCAGACTTCATTATGGTTTTTGGTTTTACACTGCAGTAGCAAAACACGCAGGAGCGGCAGCTCTGAAGGGTTCTTCAGGTTGCTGTCATCCCACAAGGAAGAGCAGCAGTTTGCAGATGGACTGCATAAAGTTGGGCTGGGGCTTTTGCAAACTGCATACAGCTGTAGGCTTGGAGAATTCTCTCCATGTTCAGTCTTGGCGAGAGATCAGAACTGCTGTTAATTGCCGCATTTTGTGTGTGTGGATATAGAAGCATGCATGCACATATTTGTGTTCTGATATCTTACAGGCACAATTGCATGTCACATTAGGAGGAAAAAAATGAGGAAGGGTGTGCTGCTGGACCTTGTATAAATGAACAAAGAAAGTCTGGTTGGGGATGTGAAGGTTGGAGGCAGCCTTGGTGGTAGTGATCATGACATGGTAGAATGGTAGAATTCAGTATCATATGAGGAAGAAGCAGAGCAATAAGTAAGATTGCAACCCTGGACTTCAGCAAGGCTTTTGATACTGTCTCCCATAACATCCTCATGAGTAAGCTCAGGAAGTGGGGGTTAGAAGAGGACACAATGAGATGGGTTGAGAACTGGCTGAACAACAGAGCTCAGAGGGTCATGATCAGTGGCACAGTGTCCAGTTTGTGACCTGTAGCTAGTGGTGCTCCCCAGGGGTCAGTACTGGGTCCAGTCTTATTCAACATCTTCATCAATCACCTGGATGAAGGGACAGAGTGTACCCTCAGCAAGTTTGCTGATGATAGGAAACTGGGAGGACTGGTTGATACACTGGAAGGCTGTGCTGCCATCCAGCAAGATCTGGACAGG
>WUAM01000254.1:4550982-4563997 GCA_024336885.1 Actenoides hombroni | reverse complement strand
TATATTTGTAATCTAAAACTCCAATCACAGAACAAAAGAGAATCTGGAAAACTGTCAGGTTTTTTGAATCATAATTTGTTTAAGCAGTATCTAAACTAAATTTTTTCCCCTAGATGGTTCATATATTTCCTAAGTCAGTCAGAACTGACTGGCTTAGATAATGCCTCACCACACCAATGTTTTCATTTGTGGTTTATCATGGATGGTTTATAACCCCCAAATCTTCACAGTTTCTTGTCCTAGCCTTTTCTGAACCTCAGCCAGGCCTGCAGTGACTACTGTGCACATGGTTACTGGCTGGATAATGAATCAACCTCTGAACACAAAGAGACAACTATTTCCATTTTACTATCCTCTCTGGATTTAATTGATAGATTTATGATAATTTATTTATTCCTTTAGAAAAACATCAGTCCCACCCAAGGCATAATACTTCCACAGCAGCACTGTAATTATTGAGCTGTTTCAAATGGCTTACAAGTCACAGTTAGAGGCTGTGCAGGAAAATATGAATATTGCGTATTATGAAGAAAAAAAAATGCCATTTAGTATGCCTCCAGTGCTATGGGAAAGAGAAACTGAATTAATGTGTGATGTCATAGAACAGTGGAGTTTTCAATGCAGGCAATGCTAATTGTACTGCTTTTCATGGAATTAGTGTGGCAAGCACCATTTGCCAGGGCTGAGGTCTCAAATGGCAGAAATCAGTGTAGTTCCATCAAAATCAATGAATCTATGTTTTCAGAGGATCAGACCAGTAGCATTTTGCTTTTTTTTTCCCTGCAGCCTGCTGATATTCTATCATTTTAGTCTGCTATCTTTCATTATCAACATCAGTTGATAACAGTTCTTAACACATCTGGGCCATTCACACGTAGCAGAGCTGCACACACTGGGTTAGACAACACCAGAGATGGTGCGTTAGCCTCAGTAGTATGTCTTCCTTAATCCAATATTAGAATTGCCATGGAAACCTCTTAGCAACATAGAGGAGGAAAATGGAACAAGAAAGGAAAGATGCGGTCAGCTCAAAATGATAGTCCTAGGGGCAAAAAACCCAAACCCACATAAACTTACTAGCCTTGGGAAAACACAACAAACAAAACTATACTGCATGTGAGAAGTACACCTTTTGGATTCCCAGATGGATGTTCTCCTCCCATCTTTTCTTCCTTCTGCTTTATGTGTTAGCAACCAAAGGAGCCAAGTCGTTGGGATGCCTGCCCTGGACATTGCACTGCAATTGCACTGGTGTCCTCCAGTCCTTGCAGAGGACTTTTGTGTTCTGGGATGTGGCAGCTAATTCCAGTACTTTAGAAGTAGCTCATTGTTTCTCTGAGGCTGGCCATCCTTTTTAGCTGATCTATTCAGGTGCACTGTGGTTCAGATACCCAGACTATCTTTTAGTTTTAACAACCAGTTTTACTTGAAACTCAGCTTCAGGTCTTGGGCCTTTTTTCTTTTTTTTTTTTTTAACTGTAGGAATTTCCTTCTCAGAGTCTGTATTATCCTACAGAATACACTGAACGTTGAGCAATATACATTTATTCAGCCACTGACAAATAGTTCCTCTGTGGTTTGACAGATTTTGACTGCATGGGCAGGATTTAAAAGATGAATAATGAAGTAGGATAGCTAGACTGACATGCTGAGCGTGCCTGAGGAAACACCTCAGGCTGGTTAGACATTAATCAGCTCCAGTCTGGGAACTATGGAGCCATGGTAACGTTCAGGATAACATATAGGTTGAATATTGAATGTATAGATTGACTGAAGCACAACACAATAACGTCATTTCCAACCAGCCCAGGACTTGTGTAAAGAAACTGAAATTTGTCTTTTTTTGTGACTTAGAGATGCAGATTCAGAGGCCTAGTGCTTAGTGTTTTCTGAGAAATCAGCTGCTGATTTTGATTCTTACTCTTAAAAACACTTCCAAATCCATTCACCTGCATACATACACTTTAGTCTCCTGGGTTTCTGCCCACTCACCAAATGCACATACAGTACATGCAGTGCTGTTTCTCCTGTAAGTGACCTTTGACAAGCACAAAAAGTAGGCTACTGAAGAGACCTGGAAATTAGCATTTTACAGGACTGACAGCTGACATCATCAATTATTGTACAAAGAGGTTCCACTCTTACTGGAATTCACAAGGGAGACTCGTACAGCGATTAGTGTTGCTTTCAGCAAGGCCACCTCAACAGCCACATAAATGCCTAAGAGAAGCTAAACTAATTGTTGTTTATAGAGGTCTGATGTCTAAATGTCACGTTGGAAATCACAGTGAGCTACTTTCTTTACTGTAAACAAGGAAAATGCATTTTATCAGTCTTTTTAAGTATTAAAGACAGTTTTTGTTGTTTTCCATTTCCTGGAGAGGTCAAATAAAATAGCTCCAGGGACTAAAATCAGAAGAACAAAACTCTTTGAAGATCAAATACAAACTACCCAACATTGTCAAATGAGGTTAAGTGGTAGTATTGCTCTAGTAAGACGTAAAATAAGACATCCCACTAGATGGTCAAAAGCTTAAAAAGCAATGGTGTTGTCTGAATGTTGAAGAGGTAGGCATTTTCAATTACCAACAGGCTTCTAATATTCTTCAGTGGACATTTATTAATGGAGAGAGAAGAGCAATTTTGTGCAGGTGCATTAAAAAAATAATGGTTGTGAAAGTCAATAAAGCAACTTTTACTTAATACTAGACTTCAGACACTCAAAAGACTTACTGTCAGGTTTAACCTTTAGATATCTGCATGGAGTTATCATAAAAACTGATATACATTGTCCACTTATACAGGCAGGTAAAAAATGCTGTATTTAAAAGTCATTGCAAATTCTACTTCAATGCATTTGCAAATTACCAGTTTTATTCCTTACTGGCATAGTACCACCTCACCTTTTTCTGAGCATGTGAACTCCAATTCTACTTTGAGACACTTGCTAATCCTACTTCCTTTATAGCTCTGCTTCTTTATTAATTACATTTTTTTGGAACATCAATCATTAAGACTATTCTTATACTTCAAGCTCAATTATAAGCACATCAAAAAAAGGCTCCAGTCTTTGGAAGGAACAAAGGTCTGAAGCATCTGTCAGAGACAAACTGTAGATGGGGAAAACTGATCACCTATCAATGAGAATATACAATGTGGGTGTCTGGGGAAAACTGATCACCTATCAATGAGAATATACAATGTGGGTGTCTGCAGCAGGAGCAACAAGAGACTAAACATGATGGCCCAGAAAATCATTGTCAGTGTAACAGGCTTTGATTTCCTGGCTCTTTAAATAAGGTGATTAGTACTTTACTTGTCGGTCTAGAAAGCAGCAAGACAGTAAACTTCTAATATCCTATTTGTGCAAAATCCATCTATTCTGCTGCAGTAGTTTAGAAGCCAATCTATTTTGTGCTATATTTTTTTCTCTTGCTGTTGCACGACTTCTTCATTCCCAATGCAGTCTATATTTTTAAGTATGTGACTGCTGCTTATAATAAGGCTAATAAATAGCCACTGATTCCAGAAAGGCTCTTAAAATGGAAAAATCCACATAGAGAATAGACTATAATGAGCTAGTTTTTAAAGGGAAAATGAAGCTAAATGGTGGCTGAATTATTCTTTTATTCCAAAACCACTTTAAAGAAATCCAATGGAAAAATAAAACCGACAGAAATGTTGTTTTTGAAAAGTCATCTTTTAATATTATCTTGCTGTATTCATGCCTGTGGTGTTAAAATTGGACCAAATGAGATAGCTGCAGGTGGTTATATTGACGATTAGGTGTTATACCTGTTCCATGCAGTGTGTATATAATTTTCAACTTATTTCAACAGGCACACAAATAGCTTTCATTTTTCAGGAAACAAGTTCCCTAAGTGCAAGCAGAAGGATGAAGAAGCCAGTTCAGCACGTGGAAAACTCACAGCTTGATGACAATGCAACCTTATTGCTTTCCTCTCTATTTATTTTGCATGCATAAAAATGAGCTGTTCCCATTCAGTGCTCCCATTAAGCTCTTGATCCACCTGACCTTGTATACTACCTCCACAGCCTTTCTCCAAGACACAGCAGAGAGTTCCCAGTAGATGCCACACAACCTTTCTAGCTGGCAGTTCAAGGCCTCGTGGTGTGGGGTTAGATAATCGCAGTGAGGGGTGGGGATAGGCTGGCAATGGAAAATCTTCAGAAAGGTAAGGCAGATTACAATGGCAAAATCTGACTATCTGCTCTGCCTGCATCTGATCCTACCCTCAAGTAATCCGATGGGAGAAGAAATCGGCTTAATTTAATTAAATACAGAAATTAGCCTTAATTACTCTGCAGAGGATGGCTGTACGGATACTGTTTCCTGAAATGTAAACTTCCATGAAAAGCTAAAGGAAAAAAGCTGTCCATAAAATTGTTTATATGTGGAATTAAAACTGCAGCTCTGCATTTGTTAGCTCATGGTTGTAACTAGATTATGAGTCGGTACAAATCAGCAGTAACGCTGGGTATGTGTGGTAACAAGAACCCAGTATTGGACCACGGTGAGAGTCTGGTGTGTTTGTTTCAGTCTGGGAATGCCTTAGCTCCACGGATGTTGCTGATGTTGCCATGTCTAGTGGAGACACAAGTATGATCCTTCTGAAGGCAGAGGGGCAGGATATATTCCCTTTCCATACGTGCTCTTTGGAAGGGAAGTAATAGTATTGGATGGACCTGTTTACACAGTGTTTTAAGAAATTATATACAGAAACAAGCACTTTGGGGATGAAATGTCAGAAAACAAACAGTGTGGCACAACAGTAGGAGGGAGGATTTCATCCAGCCAAGTGGGGAACTCAAGCCCTACATGGTATGAAGACACAGGAGAAAGCAGCTGAATGTTTGGAGTCAGCCCAGCAGCTGATCTCTAAAACTGACCACATTTCCTGAAAATGGTAAATTGTATGAAATTTGAAGAAAGTGCCCCAGAGGATCAATATGCAACAGTAGAGTTGGAATCAAAGGCTGAAGAAATCCTAAACGTTGTTACACTCTCGCTTTTGCATATCTCTGCAACTGAAATTCATGAACGGGAAAGCATTTGAAGCACAGTTTGCTTTGCATTGTTATTACTGACCAAAAATGAACTACTTTCCAAGGAGAACACAGTGTGGGAAAGAGGGCCTGTCAAAACAAAAGCAAAAGGAATAGAATTTGAAGCATCCCTAATCTCCAAATGATTTTATTGTCCCTGTATTTTATCGTCATGCTCCCCCACCCGCTTGAAAGAATGTTCCATGGGAATGCATTCCTGATCCCAAACCATAGCAGTGTTTCTGTTCTTTTGTGTTTGCTTTCCATTTCTAACTGCTGAAAACTTCTGAATATGACAGGAAAAATGTACCTGAACCACACTTGCACACTGGGGAGATGGTACTGTGAGGGAAATTGGCTAGAGAAGACGTAACTGGCAATTCTGTCAGTAACCCTCTGTGTTATCAGGTGCAAAGCACAGCACTGACAGGCTCTGAAGGCTCTGGAGAAGGGATTCTCCACTGGTGGGACAATCATTGTGTTGAAAGTTCAGGGTAGCATAAACAATAAAAGACAGTGTAACCTGTAGGCTCAGATGCTTGCTTTGTAGAGCGATCTGGTCTGTGGCTGAATTCACTCTGATTTAATGCAGAAAACAGTAATTCTGGTCCCTGATGCTCCATTTGTAGCTAGAGAGTTTGGCAAAGTCTGCTCTAGGATTTTAAAACAGTACCCCATCATGAATTCTATTCAAAAAGCAATGCAGGATAGCAGTCAACAAGGTGCCTTATTAGTTCTGCAGAGATGCTCTGCAGGGGATACTCTTTTCCACACCAAAATAGCAGGAATTAGAGCAGAACAGAAGAAAAGTGGCTTTCTTTTTAAACATAGTCCAAGCACTTCCTTTCCATCACTCACCCTTTGTTGTTTCATATTTCTTTGCTCCTCTTAGGGGCTTATATCTTTTCATTTAAATAAAGAAAATATTTTTTCCCTATTCTTCTCAGTTATCTTTTGAAAATGTCATAGAAAGAATGCTTTGTTTAATCTTTAGCTTTAAAGTGACCAGATATCCAGAGAGAGCCAACACAGCGCTGCTCTTATGCCACAATAAATTCAGCATAAAGTTCTTGGGTAAAAAGGGCATGATTATACACACTCATAACCAGTGGAGCTTGTCTGCTGCAGGGTCACACCACATTATTCTACAGCGCTTTGTTCACGTGGCTGTATCTACAATGTGCCAGTTCAGTGTAAGCAGAGTTATGTCACCTGGTATAGAAGAAGTTAAGAAAAAGAAAAGTAAATGAATGTCTTGCTTTCATAGCAAATAAGAGGTGGTTTTGTCTGTGTTAAATATGTATTTTTTTCTTTTAGATTTATGGCAGATTCCATCTCTTAAATCTGTCTTTTAGTAAATCCATCAGGGAAGGGCCTGATGGGGAAGGTGATACCTTCTGCTAAGTCTTTTGTGCACCACTGCTGTTGTAAGAGTAGCACAAGGGCCAGGTGAGGCCGTTCCTCTGCTCTGCTAAGCACTCCTCAAAAAGAAAAACTGACACACCTTATTTCAAGGAGAAGGCAGTGGGTGCTTAGCAATATGTTCAATACACTCATTTATATGAGTTGGGAAAAGGTTTTAGATTATGCTCTTTCTTGAAAACATTTGCCCAAACCAGAAAACAACGAGAAAGAGCCTAACTTTTTCTTTTTTAATTCATAATCCTAATGAATTTTGAATAATCCCAGTAGATCAGAAGAAATGCATCATTGCCATCTCCTAATCCCTTTCTTTGGTTTAATATTCCAAAGACTAACCTTTCCTTATTTAATATTTAAATCATGCTATGTAATCTTTGTCCCCAGCACAAGACCAGCATGACGTTTCTCCCTACAGCATATTTAGTAAGTTACTGATATGCATGCTAGTCTCACTCACCATCTGAGCTCCTTCCTGTTCCCTGTAAACATTCCGAAGGAGCTCCTAGAGCGTTTGGTTTCCAGAGCACATATATCACACAGGGATGCTAAGGCTGCCAATTAATATCAACACCAGCATGAATATTTCTGAGCAAAGGAAACAAATGGACATTTTAAAGCTCCCCCCGCCCCATCCCCAATATAGCAGTTGTTGGTAAATTGGTCAGCACAAATGGTCAGAGGCCAGCACTGGCTATCGTAACAGAATACAAGCAAAATCACTAAGGAAAATACTGTCACTAATCTGAAAAGACAGAGGATGGGAGTGGGCAGAAAAGTGAAATCCAAACTAGAACATAAGTGTCCAGCCCATCTATTAGCTCATGGAGTGTGCCTCTTAATTACACAGCTTCACCACAAGATGCAATCCTAGTTATATTTTATCTAATACTTGGGGATTTTTTACCTCCTAAAGAAAATAGATTTTATATAAATAAAAAAAGCATAAAGCTTATCTATGTATACCTGCTTAAAATAGATACTTATGCATATTTCTACCCTTCTCCCTTAACTACCTCTCATGGCACACAATGTGCCACAAACCTCTGCCACCCTTCTAGGATGAGAACTTTGCTTTATAGCTAATAGAAAAATGCCCAGATTGGTGAATTAGCCTCGGCTGAGTTCCATTCTGCTGCAACCATCGTGCTTTCTGTACCCGAGCTATCTCATTTCAAGTTACCTCAGATACGTCTACACACTACTAACAGAGGTTGCTGAGCATGTGTCATATCATCTGAGTAAGAGCTTACAATTTGAGTATTCTCATTTTCTCCTGTAAAGTGAATTGTTGTTATGAAGAGTAATAGAGCCAGGTCAAACGTGGAATTACTGCATGCACTTACAATAGTCATTACAATAGCAACATATGGAAAAAACCCCCATTGGCAGCTCTCGGCTGTGTCCTTTCTACTCTTGAGAACATCAGAAAACATCTTGAGAAGTTAGTCTGCTAATGTGCTTGAATGCCACCTACACTTAGGAAACAAAGAGATATGCCAAGCCTCGCCATGCACCTCCTTTTTCTGTGCAGCTTTTTTCCTAAGAAACAAATGTCAGCATTTGGCTGAATGAAGTCTGAAAAGGGAATTCTTACTTAAGTGTGTTTTTATGCTGCTGGTTTACACACTCAAGTGTATCAAAAAGCTTAACAAACTAACTTTGAGATGAAGGTTTCTAAATGTGATTTTTAATAAGGGCTGTAAGCAAAATCTAGGCACCATGATCTTGCTAAAAATGACTCCTGCTGATTTTCAGAGCAGCTTATACTTCATACAGCAGAAGGCTCACAGCAGGATGATTGTCTGTGCCTTGGGGTCTCCAAAAGGCTCCTTGACCAGCGTGGTTTGCACCTCTCCAAGCTGCATCATCAGGAAGATGTGGTGGCTGCTACATTAGGTATGCAGGTTGGCCTGCCTCAAATCCAAACAGAATTTCTAAGAGATCAGTCCATAAAAAAGTGATGGGAGCATATGGCTGACTTAGCAACTCTGTAGATCCAAAGATTTTTTAGAACACTCTGTCTTTTCCACTTCATGGCTACCTGCTAAATGGATTTGAGTTTCTGTATCTATAAATAGCAGGAAATTGAGATTCCATGGCACCTTCCAGTCCATGTATAGATTCGGTATGTGAGATATGGGAAGGGCTGATGGACTACATAACACCCATCAATTTCTCTTATTCCACCTACTTTCTTGTACAAATTTTGAAACTATGTTAAGCAGAAGCAGAAGCAAAATGAGGGATCCTATCAAACTGAACTTAATCAGTGTGCATGAAAGAACCAGCATGAACGTGGTCCTCATTGCTTTCTCATACTTCACTCACCAGGGTACTTCTGCAGATGTTTTTGGTTCAGACTCAATGACATAGGGACAAATATTACCAAAATTACTTTCTGAGCCTTCCTGTCTGCATCTCTCTTAAGAATACAGCTTGATTGCTTGCTCCTGCCCTGTGCTGGCTCTAAGTGACATCTGGGTCTCTGCCTTACTAGTGGACTCATTAAGTAAATGAAAAGATGCATCATATATGGGGTGTGACTAAGTCCTAACTACGATGGGATACATGATGTTTAGAGTGAATTTAGTCTTTGAGAATCACCTGACAATATCAGAACTTCAGTGTCATTTACAATACACAACTGTGCACACATGTTTACAGAAATAATACATGCGTTAAAAAAAGGGAAATCTAGATTCCTTCAAGTCAATATGAAAACTAATTTTCATTGTGCTGGAGCCAGGATTTCAACCCGTGAAGCTTATAATTGGAAAATTCAGATGAACGATTTAAGACTGAAAAGTTAATGCATTTCTGAGGTATTTGAAGATCCTCATTAATTTCATAATTCTGCTGACCACTTATAAGCCTAAAGATATTTATCCTTCTCTAACTGCATTTCCAATGAAATAAGACTGAGACTTGAAAGCCAGCTGGATACCCCTCTGCCAGTAACTCTTGTTGTCTTACCACCAATGCATATGCAGCAATGTAAATTCTGTTAACTCACAACTCCTGTTATCTTCTTACTCTTTGAGATGTAATTGAGAGGTGTATACAGCCATGCTACAGCTTAATTAACAACTCTGGTGACAGACAAGCTATAAAAGAGCATCTGTATATCTGCAAAGGAAAAAAGATGAAAAAAGTAGGAGAAACATACTTGCATGTTTGAGTTAAGCAGTTATGCTTTGAATTGGATATAGGAAAGTCCAGTTTTCAAGAGTAAGGTTTCCCTTACATGGAATGAAATCAGGCCAAATATCAGACTGAAGCTTTGTGAACTAACTGGGGTGTTATTTTGCAGGCATGAGTCCTTTCCCTTCCTCTGCGTATGAGATGTTATATTAGCTCAATCCTCCATACATGTTTACATCTTACTTTCCTTAACTGCCTTGAAATTGCTTTCCTAGCTGCTGCCAGTGCTTGATCTGAAAGGGAACAGCAGCCTAATGGTCATGGATTTGCCCCCTTTGCACAGAGTTTAGGCGCTTGGGCTTTCTTTAGGACATTATTTTCCTTGGAGCAGGAAGGCAGCTCGTTATAGCTAATCTCAAAGGTCACTCCATCTTTTGCTATTCCCTGTTAGAAAAAGTAGCTCTGAACTCGGATCACGCTGGAAAGACGTATTTTGAGGGGAAGGTATTTACCTTCACCTATTCTGACCATCACACCTTACAAAAAATAAGGGTTCTTCTTGAGTGATTTTGACTTCCCATTTTCTAGCCACTCAGCTCATCAAAGACACATCAAACTGCTTCATTGATATTAGATTCCCACATGCAACTCATGAAGGGTTCTCTGTCACTCAGAAAGGAAAGTAGCATGAGTAATAATCATGAAGCCAAGAGAAGGCAGGCAGAGCTTGTCAATCATGGAATGCTTCTTTTGCAGGGGCTTTCTATCATCATGTTTTACCTGTTTGTATCCATCCACTGCAGTCTGGGCTCAAATTTTCAAGGGACAAAAGGATGTAAATCTCTGCTATAAACAGCAATTGTGTACAACCACCAGTCTGAACTCCACCGAAAAGAAGAACTCAAAACCAGGAGATCCTTACCCATGTTCCCAATCCCTGTGAGCTGTACAAGAGGTTTATATAGGGACTGGATCCATTATTTCTCCTTTTGAGAAGCACTGAGCAGGGAAGAACAGTTGCTGAACTGTTCCCACAGTTCTGCTCATGTTTTGTCAAAATAGGAGGTAAGCAGGAAGCAGAGGGTATTTTTTAATGAACTGAGTAGCACAGCTAAGAATTAGGACTTCCCCTGAAGACAGGAAGTATTTTCTGCAACAAGATGAAAAGGCAATCAAAGTCAAGAATATTTCTTAGTGAAAAAGATTGATATGACCATCCTGAGGCAAACTGTCATTGGTATAATCAGAAGTAGCAGCCGTCAGAGGATAGGAATAGTGTCATAGATTGCCTGACAGAACATGACAACTTGGTTCATAAATAGCTGCTTCTGTGAAAACAGATCCTACAGCAGAGAGGCAAAAACATATTGTAAAGGGAATCAACTTTATGTTGTGCTAGCCTCATTCCAATTAACACACTAGTCCTCAGGCAAAAGAAGCCCTCTTCTACAGCCTACACTCCAGATTTCTGCTGTCTCATATCTTTTAAAACAAAAAAAAAAAAGACAGTGTTCATTTTTCTGGATTAAACAGATATATCAAATCAGTACAGTCAAAGAGACTTCATGAGGATGCACTGACTCTGCCCTAGTAGCATCGACTAAGAAGGAACTTCAGTAGAGGCTATTTTTCATATCCACTTACTGTTTTTTATGAGATTTGTATAGCGTGCAAGGATATTTCTGAGAATTGCAAGACACCACTGGGAACTAGGTCTATAAAAAGGAAATGAAGTATGAATAAAAAATTGCAGTGTATTAGAATGAATACGCACATGCAACATGAATATATCCATTTTTAATGACACTTTTTATAACTGTCAGCGCAGTAAGGCTATGGATTTCTAATTTTGAGAGAGTGATAATACAAAATGATGTCTTCTTCAAACAAGGTCACCCTTATGAAGTGGGCATGTGCCCCAGCCAGCTAGATGTTGCTCGCCCAGTCCACACAGTACTCACAGTATAGGAAAACAATGCATGTTCTTAAGAGCTATGCAAAGAAGATCAGCAATTATTTAAGGAGAACTCATTATTTTTTTGTGCATAGCAGACTATATTGTCACACCTGAAGCATTGTACCTTCAGCTTTTGGCAGAGCTGTGTCCACTCAGACGGCATGGATACCAGTGACGCTCCTTTCCATTTAATCCTTACTTTTCATGGGATTTATTGCAGGCTAAATTTAAGAAAATACTACCTAAAATTATCACAGTGTCAAATAACAGCCTCAAATGCTAACGGAACAACAACAACAACAAAAAAAAAGAAAATATTTTTATATTTTATGCAATGGAGGTAACAATCAAAAGAACAGGTCCAATACTTTGTTGCTCCAATAATTTCCCATTTTTTCCTGACAAATTGGTCCTTGATAATGACAAATTTAGTGTTGAGATTACTGTGTAGTCATAAAAAGCCTATAAAAGTCTATCATGCTTACTTGCTTTCCAGAGTTTATATGCGCATCTTTACTCCTCCATATAACAAACAAATCTCAATTTAATATATCTGTAATGCAGTTTACATGCTTACTCTTACAGTGACACAACAAGTACTTAGGGGACCTTCCCAGTGCTGGGCCCTGGGTTTTTTTGGGGCAGCTCCTGCTACAATCCTAGATGGGTAGGCTGGGCGAGGTGACGAGGGTTAACCTCGTGCCTGGGGAGAAAGTGCGAGAAGCACAAGGAGAGGGCTGAGAGGGAGGGAGAGGGGCGTGATAACAACGCCCAGCTGCCGCGGGGGGAACACGAAGGAGATAAGTGGGGCAAAGGGAGTTCCGCGCTGAGGAGGTGTGATGTGGGAGTCAGTTCTCAGCTGCACGAGCCCCACAGGTGTAGCGCGGGAACAGGTGCCCAGGGCTGGCCTTGCGCCTGCGCCTCGGCCTGCCCGGCTCTCGGCCGGGGCGGTGGGATGGGCTGGGGCTGCCGGGCCCTGCCCTGGCGTCCTGTGCAGACCACCCGGCCCCCGAGGAAGGAAACCGTTCCTGCTGCCCCCCCCGGCACCGCGAGGAGCAAGTCCCATCCCCGGGGGAAGCTGCGGCCCTGGGCCCTCCCGGCGCTTCGAGGCGGGGCCGTATTCTACCTGAGGAGGTGCCGGATGCAGCCCAAGGCGGGAAAGCCGTGCGAATTAGGTAATGTTATTTAACAGTCCTTTTGTAACTAACCGTGAAAGCGACGGCGCGTTGTGTGGGCAGCTTGCTCCTTGGCGTCTCGCTGGCGAGGGGCGGGCTCTGGGCAGGCGAGTGGATGTCGCACCCTTTGGGCTCGTCCCCGGCGCCGGGCAGCCCCAGCCCGGCGAGTCCCGGGGCGGGGGGCCGCCTTGGCGCCAAGGTGGTGGCCCTCAGGTTGCTGGCTGCGGTGGTGCCGGGGCACTGGGCCACCCGG